>MU574796.1:2782544-2858221 GCA_024362625.1 Silurus asotus
ATATATATATATATATATATAAAATCTAATTACTTATCAATACTAATTTAGATGCTAAATTAGAATTTATCAATAGAATTTCCATATATTCTAAAGCTTTACATTCTTTAGAATACAATCGTATTAAATATTGTGATTATCTTTAATATTTAACAATATGTTAAGGCCCTGGTGTAGGGTGTAGACTGCCTACTACAGTTGTGTTCAAAATTATTCAACCCCCACTGAAATTGATTGTTTTGGTCGGTTTGACATTGATTATGATCATTCAGTCATCCTGCTTATTATTAAATCAATGAGGCACGTGTAGGTCAGACAAATATAACATAACATTTATAATTGAAATAACCACAAATGTCTTTTCTGAGCGACAGGCCAGAAACCTGACTGATTTAAATAAGATCTGTGTGGAGGAGTGAGCCAAAATCCCTCCTGCAGTGTGTGCAAACCTGGTGAAAATCTACAGTACACGTTTGACCTCTGTAATTGCAAACAAAGGCTCCTGTACCAAATATTAACATTGACCTTCTCAGGTGTTCAAATACTTATTTTGCAGCTGTATCATACAAATAAATAGTTTAAAAAATCATAGATTGTGATTTCTGGATTTTTTTTTTTAGATTATGTCTCTCACAGTGGACATGCACCTACGATGAGAATTTCAGACCCTCCATGATTTCTAAATGGGAGAACTTCTAAAATAGCTGGGTGTTCAAATACTTATTTTCCTCACTGTATTTTATATATATATATATATATACAATTATATATAAATAATATATACAATTATATATAAATAATATATCAAATAAAGTAAAAGAAAATAATGTAGAATAAATCAATGAATGCAATAAATTTTTTATTAGATTGATTACATAAACACAGTAGCACAAGTTATATTGGATGCAAAAGCCACAAATTGGGTTTAACTTATATTAAGTTCAGTTTGAAGTTTGATTTTGACATATATACACACACAATTATATAAAATAATATATCAAATAAAGTAAAAGAAAATAATGTAGAATAAATCAATGAATGCAATAAATTTTTTATTAGATTGATTACATAAACACAGTAGCACAAGTTATATTGGATGCAAAAGCCACAAATTGGGTTTAACTTATATTAAGTTCAGTTTGAAGTTTGATTTTGACATTTTAAAACTTATAGTGGCTGCTTGTTGAGGAGTGAATGGGGGTTTCTGCTTTGAACAAATTCACTCATGCTGGGTTGTTTTTTTTATGTAATAAATAAAGAAATAAATAATCGCCATTTGAGTATGTAAGGTGAAGCAATTTGTGTAAATCAACATTTGTATTGTTATTAATGAGAATTGCAAATGGCAAGTTGACACCCATGCTTAAAATAATAAATATAAAGTATAATAAAAGTATAATAAATATATTTTTTAACCAAACAGTTCAGTTGTGGGGATATAAGCATCTAGTCAAGTCAAGTTTATTTCTATAGCATTTTTCACAAAAGACATCAAGCAGCTTTACAGAATTCAACAGTTAAGATGAATGGTGTGCATTTATCCCTGATGAGCAAGCCGTGGCGACTGTGGCAAGGAAAAACTCCCTTATATGTTATGAAGAAGAAACCTTGAGAGGAACCAGACTCAAAAGGGGAACCCATCCTCATTTTATTGATATCAAGAGTGTGATTATAGTCTTTAAAATTAATTAATTTAAATTTGTATAATAATTACATTATATATGCATACATTTAATTTACTAACATCAAAAACAATCATTTGAATGTAGTAAAGCTGCAGTAAGTCATGTTTGAAAACAGATAAGTTTACTAGTAGATAAATTCTATAAAGAGAATGGACTGGCGAAACACAGCAAGCTGACCATTTAAAGATTTGAAAAATGTAAGTAAAAAAATATGCATTGGTGTACAAATGCATAAGCATTCGCTGATAACCACAGCAGTGACTAAAAATATAATCGTTACTGCTGCTGGTTTTTTTTTTGTTTTTTTTTTGCTTTCAGATATACGGACGCATCTGAATAAATTAGAATATCAGTAAAAAGTTGATTTATTTTAGTATTTCAGTACAAAAAGTGAAACGTGTATATTGTATAGATTAATCACACATAGACTGATATATTTGAAGTGTCTATTTCTTTTCATTTTGATGAATATGGCTTACAGCTAAAGAAAACCCAAAATTCGGTATCTCAGAAAATTTTAATATTGTGAAAAAAATAAATATTGGAGACTCATGGTGTCACACTCTAATCAGCTAATTAAATCCAAAAACCTGCAAAGGTTTCCTGAGCCTTTAAATGGTGTCTCAGTCTGGTTCAGGCTACACAATCATGAGGAAGACTGCTGCCTTGACAGTTGTCCAGAAGACGATAATTGACACCCTGCACATTTAGGGTAAGACACAAAAGGTCATCACTAAAGAAGCTGGCTGTTCACAGAGTGCTGTATCCAATCACATTAATGGAAAGTTCAATGGAAGGAAATAAAAGTGGTAGAAAAAGGTGAAGCGAAGTCGATTCAAGAATTTGGGGAGATTCACGAAGAGTGGAATGCAGCTGGAGTCAGAGCTTCAAGAGCCACCACACACAGATATATCCATTGGCTACAACTGATGCATTCCTTGTGTCAAGCCACTCCTGAACTAGAGACAACATCAGAGGTGTCTTACCTGGGCAAAGGACAAAAAGGACTTGACTGTTGCTCAGTGGTCCAAAGGAATAATAAAAAGGTAAGGGAAATTTTGCATTTCATTTGGAAATCAAGGTCACAGAGTCTGGAAGAAAAGATGACAGGCACAGAATCCAAGTTGCTTGAGGTCCAGTGTAAAGTTTGCATAGTCAGTGGTGGTTTGGTTAGTCATGTCATCTGCTGGTGTTGGTCCACTGTGTTTTATCAAGTCCAAGGTCAGCACATCTACCAGGAAGTTCATGCTTCCCTCTGCTCACCAGCTTTATGGAGATGCTGATTTTATTTTCCAGCAGGATTTGGGACCTGCCCACACTGCCAAAAGCATCAAAGGTTGGTTAAATGACCATGGTGTTGGTGTGCTTGACTGGCCAGCAAACTCACCAGACCTGAACCCTGTAGAGAATCTGTGGTGTATTGTCAAGAGGAAAATGAGATACAAGAGACCAAAAAATGCAAATGAGCTGAAGGCCACTGTCAAAGAATCCTGGGCTTTCATACCACCTCAGCAGTGCAACAGACTGATCACCTTAATGCCACGCCGAATTGAGGTAGTAATTAATGCAAAAGGAGCCCCTACTAAGTATTATGTACATATACAGTAAATTAACATACCATAATTTCCAGACTATTAAATGCACCCAAATATAAGCTGCACCCACTGAATTTGACAAAGATTTTTATTTTGAACAAAAATAAACCGCACCTGTCTACAAGCCGCAGGGTTAGGGTTAGGGTTACACTAAAACTAATGAACTTTACAAAGGCTTTAACGAAAGACAGTGCCTGTTACACGGCTTGTATCTAAACAGTAGCCTACCAAGAAAGTCATTTTTCACTGTCTTCCTCCTTCCTTTCACAACAATTTCTCTCGGGAGTTTATCTTTTGGCATCAGTGTGCGTTTAAAAATCACCATCGGTGAGGATTTTCTCCCAATGCAGTGCAGCTCAGAACACAGGTAAAGTGCGTTTTTTTCACGCCCGGTTGTTTTCAGCATGACAAATGATTTGCATTTCCTGTTGACAGTCTGAGTGAGCGGCAGGTCAAATGTCGAAGGAACCTCATCCATATTTATGATGTGGTGCGGCCCGATTCAGTGGGAGCGCATCTGATTTGATATAAGGAGTTTCATTGGTTCACCTGAACCCGTTTTTTCAATTTGATTGGTCTAATGTTATGGGGCTCAGTTTTTTGGTTAGAAGCTTGTGAAACTGGGAAAAACCCAGGAAAAATCCATAAATTAGCCCCTTCATTGTTCAAGCCGGGGGGTTCAAAGAGTGGGAAAAAAGTAGCGGCTTATTGTCCGGAAAATAAGGTATTTTATAATAAGGTACTTTTCAGAAGGAAAACAATTCACTAAAAAAGTTTTTTAATTGGTCTTATGAAGTATTCTAAGTTTTATTAAATGTGAGCCAAAATCATAATAAATAAATAAATAAATACTTTCAGTCTGTGTGTGATGAATCAATCTAATATACAAGTTTTTACTTTTGTAAAGGGTCCCCAAACCCTTTTCCACGGCACGGATCGTTTTAATGTCATTCAATATTTTCACGGAGCTGGCTTTAAGGTGTGGCAGATAAATTCAACAAAATAAAATGATACGACCGGCATAAAAACTAGTATTTTCTAAATATAATAATAAACGTGAATCTACTCTGTTGTTTTTGTTCATTTTGCTAGCTTGGGGGTTTCAATTAAGCAGTAATTTATGGTGTAATGGTCTTGTCAATGTAATGGTCTTGGCATTTATGTGGAAATTATATTAAAATGTTAGACCTATACACATCTTCAAATCAGGAGTTTTCCCAAAAGGCAGTGGTCACTTTCATCTTTCAGCGACAATGCGCACTGCCACCCTGCAAAATTTGTTTAGTAATGGTTTGAAGAACTGACAGAGTTGAAGGTGGTAACTTGACCTCAATTTCCCTAAATATACTGTAAGTCTGTACAAACATCTGTGGGATGTGCTAGACAATCAAATCCAATCCAGTGAGGCCCCATCCTGCAACTTGGAGGACTGAAAGAATGTTTTGGTGCCAGATACCACATTACACCCCCAGAGGTATTGTGGAGTAGAGGTCGACTGATTTTATGAGATTAAGAAGAGAAAAAAGGAAAATTATGTACAATATTATGCAGGTTTTATTGTTATAGCTTAAGTAATTTTTTTAAACAGTTCATGATTTCTGTTAAAATGTATGGTTGCAGACACTTGACAGGCTTCCCTTGACCAATCCTGAGCACTTTGGCACTCCTGTCATTGGGACAAAAGGCAACCGGGGGCGTCGGTCTAATGCCATGTAAGTGTGCTTTAGAATTTTCCTATTTTGACCAATAAATACATTTCCAAAGCAGACTTAATTTTTGATATCTGCCTAAATGTTGATACTAATAATAGCACTGGGACATATTTTGAAAGAGGTTTTTAAGTTCTATATCATGATTATTTGCCATTTACAGCATCCAACATCCCAGTTTACCAAAACACTTTTTATGTCTGGCACTTAAGACAAATGTATACATAGGACGTTACCAACCTTTTCATCTGAAATACTTTGTGACAGGTGCAAATTAGCCTTTGTCTATTTATTTCTAATGCGTGCTATTTATATGCATAGTGTTGTTCTTAATTAAGAAACAGAATGAATTTGTCGGCATTTTACTGCTTTAAAGTATGAGAAAAAGACGGGCGCAGAAAGCTGAGTTTTTGTTGGCTGTGAATCTCTGAGAAGCATCTCAAGAGTACCCCTCTCTCCTCCGAAAAGCAGAAGCCTGGGAATAAGGGTCCATAGTAAGGATTGGTGGGAGCATGTTGTATTGCTGGAATTTAGTGACCTACAATGGAAACTAAACTTTTGCATGAGTCATCGGTCATTCACACTTTTGTGTTGATTGGTAGAGGGAATTATGGCCCCAGAAGAAGAGACCAATGTAAGAATTATAGAACAAAATATTTTAATATAAGTGAATTATGTTTATTAATCCCTGATGAGCAAGCTTGGGGTGACTGTGTCAAGTAAAAAGTTCTTTAGATTTTATAAGGAAGAAACCTTTAAAGGAACCAGACTCAAAAGGGGATCCCACCCTCATTTGAGTGATATCAAGAGTGTGATTATAAATCTTAAAACAATACAAACACTGGAGAGTGAGAACTACTATCAGCACCAGATTGTGTGGTTTTGAGTAATGTCCTTTCTGCAGTCTTATACAGTCAGTTGACATTGTGGATCCAGGATCTACTGAGCAACTTATAAAAGAGCTCAACATCTGAAATAAACATAGATCCAACACCTACTTCTCCATGTGAGAGCCTTTAAATGTTCAAAGAAATCCAATGTCCACACTCTACAAGAAGTGTGACCAAATGCCACTGGTTTTAAAAACGTTAATGAAATCATTATTACCTATTGATGGTGTGCATGTTAGTGCAGTGCTTTTATTTCCTGTTAATTTTGCTACCGTGCTGAAAAAAAATCTAGGATTTTGCTTGTTATTTTCTATGAGGGTGGTGAAATATGCTATTTAGCAGCACTCAAAGATTTTCTATAATTTAGGAGGCTCTCCTTACATGCTATTTAAAATAATTTCAATTTAGTTTGACACGATTTACGTTCTAATTTCCAAGTGGTCTGTTTTAAGGTGCACGTATGATCATTATAACACTGTGCTTTTTTCTCCCTGATCATTTTGGTCTAAAGGAGAGCCTAGAGTGTAACATAACGTTGATTCTAGGTATTCAGTGGCCTAGTCAAGCTCTGCGTCAGACAGATCTAACTTATATCGGAAGAGTATTGATATAACTCGCTGCTGTAGCTGATGTGAATGTGCGCTTAACACGGTAATGTAGTGAGGTACCAATGCAATGACTGATTTTAAAAGAAATGAGGTAATGGTCTAAAATAGCTTTAGACTGTGGAATTATGATAAAAAATAAATTTTTAATTCCAAATGTTAATAACAAATCAAGAGTGTGTCCACCACTATGAGTGGGTCCTATAACATTTTGATTAATTCCAACTGAATCTAGGATGGACACAACTGCTGCTCTTAAGGAGTCTTCCTGATGATCAAAATAAATATTAAAGTCACCAACAATTAATGCTTTGTCTGAAGAAGTAGCAAAATTTGTGATGAAATCTGCAAATTCTATAAACCCTGGGGGTCTATAAATAATAATTTATGGAAGTTAATTACTAGACCTACTTTTGGACACTAAATATGTTATTTTGGTGTAAAGAACTTCAAATGTTTTACATTTGTGTTTAGTCTTTTGTGTGACACTTTATTATTATTATATATTATTATTATGATTATTATTATTATTATAAACAGTTGCAACTTCGCCTCCTCTGCCATTTAGACGGGGTTGGTGTATGTAACTATACCCAGGAGGACTCGCTTTATTTAATGCTACATATTCATTTAGTTTAATCCATGTTTCTGTCAAACACATTATTTTAAACTCCTGGTCGGTAATAATTTATTTTATAGTAAGCGCTTTTGATGTGAGAGATCTAATATTCAACAAATCCTATCTTTAGATCAGAGGTGCTGGCTGTGCATTCAGTCCTAATTTAATGTTAATCAGGTTACTTGAACAGACTTCCTACATTTTGGTTTTGCTCGGGGTACAGACACAATCTTAATTTGGTGGATCCTGAGTGATGACTCTGTGACTAATACTACAAGTAATGAGAGCAGCACCTTCCTGAGTGGGATGGATACCGTCCTGCCCTAACAGGCCAGCCTTGCCCTCAAAATTGCTCCAATTATTTATTAAGACCACTTTGGTTTTGGAGCACCTCTCGGACATCCAGCAGTTCAGTAACCATGACCTGCTGTAGACTACATCGCCACGTCACATTGGGGTGGGGTCAGAGCATGTTACTGCATCGGACATTGCCTTTGCTAATTTACACACCTCTATAATATTACTCTTAGTAACCTCTGACTGACTGTCTGACTGCCTCAGAATAGAGTCTCCTATAACACCTGAGTTCCTTCAGGTTTCTCAGCGGGTGCTTTACTGAGGAGAGCAAACCTGTTGGACACGTGATGCAGAGAGGTTTGATGCTCCCGTGGGTGAGCCTTAGAGTTAGCTTTGGCTTTGTGAGTATGCCGCCAAATCGTCACCCACTCGCCCCACTGCGAGTGCTCTAATGCCAGAGTGGGGGGAATGCTAGCGCCACCTAGGGCATCTAGACTTTGCCCTACAGAACCTGGATTGCTCTCGCATTTACTACTACTCTCTAGACTCTGGATGTGCTCCTCTAATGCGAAGATGTTCTCCGTCAAAGAGAAAACAAACTTACCATTCTCACAGATAAAGTTTCTTTCGGCTTCTCCCGTTAGGGGTCGCCACAGCGGATCCTCCGCACGTTTGATTTGGCACATGTTTTACGCTGGATGCCCTTCCTAACGCAACCCTCCCCAATTTATCCGGGCTTGGGACCGGCACTGAGAGTGGCTGGGGATGGTCCTCTGACCCGGGAATCGAACCCGGGTCGCAGCGGTGGGAGCGCTGCGTCTTAACCACTAGACCACCAGGGGACTACCATTCTCACAGATAAAATTATCGCTAACAATGGAGAAAGACTGACTAAACATGTCACACTTCAGACACGGAATGAGCTGGATGCTCACCATGGCAGAAAAACTACGTACCTTAATGTGTTACTGCAGTGTGTGTTTGTAGTTCTGGTGGGAATGGCCTCCACTCACTGCTTTCAAACCCTCGAACAGGGAACAAAGCGCTCTTTCAAAAGCAAAAAGAAACGGAGCCAACGGAAAGTAGAGGAAGCAGGATATCAAAACGATGTTTTGAGATTTTAAAGCGATGAGAGAGGAAAAAAAAACGTTAAGAAAAAATGTAAACACTGATATACACGGTTATATTTTCTTGACCTTGTGAGAACTCTGGCTGCTACATTCTGGACAAACTGTAGCTTGTTTATTAATGATGCAGGACAACCACCTAGTAATGCATTGCATCAAATAAAGATAACATGTTTCTTAGCTCAGCAATATTTCTAAGGTGAAAGAAATACATTACAAGTTGTAATAAGGGGGATATGATTTTCAAAAGATGAGTTGCTGTCTAAAATAGCCCCCAGGTCTTTTACTGTTGAATGAGTAGTTACAATACATCCTTTTAAATGCAAGTTGAATTGCTGCTGCTTCTGTGTACTAGTCTTTGGACCAATGAGCAATATTTGTCTTTCAGAATCTAATAATACAAATTGATGCGTCCTCCAGTCTTAATTCTTTAACACACATTTTTGGCAATTGAGATATATCTTCTGGTTTGATGGGATACTGTATATAGCTGGGTATCATCAGCGTAATAATGGAAGCTAATTAAATGGCGTCTAATAATATTAACCAAGGGAAGATTGAAGGGACCAAGGGGACCTAGAACTGAACTTGTGGCACCCCATATTTTATTTGGAGAACTGGATAGTTTTCCATTTAAATCTACAAAAATAGTAACGATCAGATTTTTAAACCATCTTAATGTCTATGTGATTTTTTTAAGCGATATAGGAAAAGTCATGATCTATCGTGTCGAATGCAGTTCTAGTAAAACTAACAGAGAGATGCAGCCTTGGTTAGAATAAAACAAGTCGTTTGTGATTTGAACTAGTGCAGTTTCTGTGCTATGATGGAGCCTAAAACCTGACTGCAACTCTTCAAATATATTGTTTTCTTATAAAAAGGAGCTTAACAGATTTTTCTAAAATCTTAAACATAAACAGAAGGTTTGAAATAGGTCTGTAATTTAATAGTTTATTTGGCTTTAAATTAGGTTTTTTTATGAGGGGCTTAATAACTGCCAACTTAAGGGGCTTAGGGACGTGACCTAAAGATAGCAAGGAGCTAATAATATTGAGAAGTGGCTCTTCAGCTGTGTGTAACACTTCTTTCAGTAATTTAGTTGGAATGGGATTTAACAGACATGTTGGTTTGGCTGTGGAGATAAGATCATAAAGCTCTTCCTGTCCTGTACTTGTAAAGCATTGTAATTGTAACTGTTTTGGTTTGTCAATAAATTATTTGTTAGGTAAAATATTTATCTGTTTTAACTGTAAAGGGTGTATTGCACACTTGCATCATGCCTGACACTGTTTTGTATGTTTTATAATGAGACAAGCATCTGTTTAACCACAGACAAGAAGAAGAATCCTCATCCTCATCCAGTGAAGAAGAAGATGGCGACCCACAACAAAGTGAGGAACTTTATGGAAAGGTAGTGGTTGTGGAAGGTGTTTCCACAGAGGATAAAATGAAGACATTCTGGTTCCCTGCCCTAGTGAGTAATTTTCCTGAAATTTCACCATTCAATTGATTTAGATTTTTTTTGCATTTATTTTACTATATACATTGTCAAATAGCAAATTCTTCAGAAAAAAAAAACATTTATCCATATTAATATATCCATAGTGAAAAAGCCTTGTGAAATGGTAAACATCTAACTGTGAAAGTTTTTTAAAAAAGGATATCATCTGGATGACACTGGATCATTATTTTTCGAACTGTGGAGAAGAAGTGCAATTAGAAATGTCATTATATATTTAATATAGTCTATTTTTTTTTAAAACTCAAATGGTTTTATCATTGTTAAAAGTTATGACCTAATTGAAAGTCTTCTGGATGGTTTTCATTTAGCACCATCCAGTAATCTCATGTATTTTTAGGCTGTCTATGTGGAACCATTCTCACCATCAGCAAATGATTTTCAAATAAGGAGAACTCCAGACAACAGTATGGCTCAGGCAGGAGAGAAGAAGAGGAATTAATAAGCTCATTTTGAATTTGATGGCTGCAACATGTCTCAAAAAAAGTTGAGATTGGGCAACAAGTGTTATTAAAATTAGCGAATTATTTTGCATCCAATAAGGTTTAAGACAGCAGGAAAGTAAGATGTTTGGGTACAAATAGTGTATATTCGAGAAGTTAAGTCTCTCAGAAGTAAAGATAGGTAGAGCTTCACGAATCTGTTAAAGACTGTTTCTACAAATTGTGGAACAATTTCAGAATAATGTTCCAATAATATTCAACATAAAATTGCACAACAGTTGAATATCTCATCATTTGCAGTAAATAATATCACAAAAAGTTTTAAAGAATATGGAGAAATCTCTGGGCACAAGTGACTGGGGTGTTAGTTTTATTTACATTATACAAACAGGGTTCCTCCAGGGACCAAGGTGCTACACAAAACAGCATAAAAGAAAAAAAATTGATCACACAACACCGAACTAACTAGGACAATTTTTAAAGTACATGTGACTTGCATGTGCAATGTGCAACATTTAGTGCAAAGAATAATTAGACAATGAGACAGTAGACATAGTTCACTGCAGCACCGACCAGTATAGCAGATTATAAAAGTGCACTGAATATTTTAGCAGCAATTTGTGTGTGTGTATATATATATATATATATACATTTTATTTATTTTTTTAATTAAAATTTTTTTTTTTTTTTTTGTAGCGACTCGTTCGCGCGACAGGAGGAACACACACATGCACACACACCAGAAGAGCCAAATTAAAGGAATCACTTTGTGTTTATTTACAGTGCACAGGAGTAGTGGCAGAGAAGGAGAAGTGAAGTCGTGAATGCGAATATTTTTTAGTCCGTTGTTTGGCGTTGTTGGGAGCTTGGAGGCGTGTCAGCATAGCGTCACTTCTGTTCTTTCCTGCCATGTGCGCCGTAGCTTTCCATAAAACGGTTGCTGAAATGGCACTGTCGTGTTTGGAGCACTTGCCAGTTGTTGTGTGCGGGACGTGAGGCAGACGTCACAGTACCCTCCTTTAGCTCTGAACCTACTGCCAACAGAGATCGGGCCCAGAGTCCATGCCTGCGTGAAAGGGCGTCTGCACCTGAAACGAGAAAACCTGTATCTACAAAAACAAACAGGTTATTCTCGTATTGGAGTCTTTTGCTTTATGCCATCTAGAGGGGCATGGTCCGTTACCAAAGTGAACAAAGCTCTTCCACCGTCCACTTGATGGCCAGGGCTTCTCACTCCACCGCAGCATATTTTTGTTCCGCTGGTGTCAGCTTCCTGCTGACGTATAGCACCAGGTGTTCTTCCCCATAGAAGTTTAGTGATAGAATGGCTCCTTGTTCCGGTTCCGATGCGTCTGTGTGTACCACAAACAGCAAGCTGAAGTCAGGATTCCGTAGTACTGGAGTGCCGGTTTCAGAGACCGAAATCCCTGTTCTGCCCTCTCCGTCCACTGGACCCGCTCTGGTTGTCCCTTTTTTGTAAGAGATGAGAGGGGGGATGCTATTAGGAAGAAGTTAGGCACGAATCTCCGGTAATACCTGTTTTTTAGACGTGGGGTGGGGGATTCTTTCACCGCTTTTCTTTTCTTTTCTTGCGGCTTCAATAGGACCCTGCCAATACGGTATCCTCAGTACTGTGCTTCGGTCAGCCCCAAGTGGCATTTCCGTGGTTTCGCTGTCAGGCCGGCCTTCCTGAGCTCTCCCAACACCTCGTATAGGTGGTGAAGGTGGTCTGTCCATTTCCTGGAATGGATGACCACGTGGTCCAGGTAGGCAGCCACGAAGTGCTGTTGCCGAACGGGAACGGGAGGACTCTGTACTGCCAGTGACCGCTAGCAGTGCTGAATGCCATCTTAACTTACTAAACTTACTAATGTTTACCTTTTCCTGCCTGTTTGTTGCAATTGTATTTGCTTGTTGACTCTTTTATTGTTGTTTTTTATTTTGGCTGTATGCAAAAAAAAAAATTACATATTAATTTTCCTTGGCCCTGTATATTAAGATAGCTAAAAATCACTCTGTACTAATTAAAATATTCACGACCGGACTTTATTCACCGGGCCCAGTAGTGTTGTTTTGCACTGCAGCAGTCTGTGAGACCGTGACAGTGAAGTAAAGAAATTGTCCGTCGTGACATTTCTCCCATCATCCAAAAATGGCTCCATCAGTTTCATGACCACATTCTCTGCCAGCCTCTCTCCTTTCTGACGACTGGGGTCCTTTCCCAAGTAAGAAGATGCATTGCAGATGTAACCCCTTTAAATTGAACATTACCTTCTTGTGTGAATTTACTCTGTGAAACCCATTTTGAACTGTACGTTAGCAAAGAGACTCATGTAATTGGTGCAGTACTGTTTCCATGCCACTAGAGGGCAGTTGACTTTAGTGTGATGAGTGAACTGGCTGCTTTTAGTTCAGCTGAAGAAGCTAACTGCACATGCACCATGAGGTTGGAAATGCATCCCAGTTCTGGTGAAAAGATTGTATTTTTTCGGTTGATTTCTTTATGAGAACTCTGGTGAGTTTGTTTGTTTATTAACTATTTTAGTTAGTCTGATATCAGTCCTTCTCTATATGTATACTAAAACTCAATTAAAGTTACCTATGAGGTTTGAGAAGTGTTTTTTTGTATATTAAGAGAGTTAAATTTGTGAACAAAGCTAATAAGTCTGTATTGGTCAAATTTATGAGTATGTTAATGAAAATGAGTGGAAAGAAAGATGTTATATGACAATATTGTCGCACATTTGTATACTTTAAGCTGTTTACATGTTCAGATTGTCATACATTGAGTTATATTTGTACTGGTGGATATTTTATGTAGCTTATGATAAATATTTGTGTTTAAATGTTAAAATTACGAGATCTGCTTAATGTTACTGCATTATTTTGTGCTAATTGGGTTTTATGTTTGGATTCTGATTCTGCATCGTGACCTACTTTTGATTGGTGAGCCAGAGCCCTTTCGATCTACACATGTGGAGTGAACCCTTACCCCCTTGCGGATTCCCGGGATATAACACCTAAGCTGTGATCTCACACACTCTGTATACACTACCTGGGTAGAAAAAAATTAACAAAAATCCTTTACACCATTCGCGTTTGAGAACTAGATTCACACACAGGATACAAGAGACTTTGGGACATTTAATTTAATTTTATTTCTTTTTTTTTTTTTTTTTATCTTTATTCTATCTTGAGCTCAATATCAAGCCATTTCTCTCACTTTATTGTGATATAAAGTTGAGACAGAAAGAATACCTGTTCGAATTGGGGAATTGTTCATTTTTTTCACTCAGAATTGTTCCGTTTTGTCCTTGTCATCAAATCGAAGGTGCTGCATAAATGAAATTAATCTATCTCGGTGCATTGTCTCTTTGATTACTGGCACCAGAAAGCTTTCTGACCAGCAATCCACAATGGCACCAACTGAACACATGATTGCTCTTACAAACAGAATTGAAATGAATGCCACCAGTCCATGAATTGCCAAATTCCATCCGTACTATGGCAATGACAAACCTTTGCAGACTCTGTGGGTCCATCTTGCGCAGTGAAGCACTAGTGACTTGTTACTGCTCTGGGCATTCCAATGTCCTCCTCTACCCACACAGTGTCGTCTTTTGTCGTCTGGCTCAGACAGGGCTTCCCAGTACCCCAGTGCATCTTCCGTGGAGGCATGTTGGGTTCTTGTTCTGTCTCCTTTTCAGATTCTTTTGAGGAGGTATCAGTGGCCTGCTGGACAAATGAAATCTCTCCTCCATCAGAGTCTGCTTCGTCCATTTCCTGAAGCCAGGCCAAAGCCTGTTGCGCGGAGAGGTTCTTTCTGCGTGGCAGTGATACAGAGGCCATCCTGATGTGCGTTCCCAAAAATGCGAAGAAGAAATGATTCTTCCGCCTGGTCTGCTTTTATGCACAGCACTGTGCTGTAGTCATGCAATGCCACTCCCTTACATACACCGTCACAATGGACATAATCACGACCATTTGTTAGGAATGTTTCCTATCTGGCTCGAATGACCAAATGTTAGGATTTTCACTATCTGGTGTGTGCTGATCAGGGGATTGTACTTGCCCAAGCGTGTCAGTCAAAACATGGTACAGGATTTAGAACACTCAACTTTACTGGGTATAGAACTGATCGTATATGAGGTGATTCTTGCTATTTTATGTTAGCTGCTGATCGGTAGGTTGCATGATGCAGAATGTATGCTGAAAGGCCACTGAAGAGTGAATCTGCTAAATGGTCAGTGCTGAGTGACAGGTTGCACGATGTTCAATGGGCACTGGCAGTTCAAAAATCTCGAAAATCTCAGCAGGGGTGAATAACACTCGGGACTTGCACCAGAAAATAAAAAAGTCAGTAATTCTAGTGTTAAAAGTGAATATGTTCTTTATAAGTAAGTTTGTCCCTGATGAGCAAGCCGGCAAGGACTGAGGCAAGGAAAAACTCCCAGAGATGGCATAAGGAAGAAACTTTGAGAGGAACCAGACTCAAGAGGGAACCCATCCTCACCTGAATTACACTGAATGTCTATTTATAGCAGATATACAATGTTGCGGGGTACAGTGATGTAGCAGTCTGTTGACATTAACTACAGTCCAATCCATCCTTAAATCGCCTGTTCTTACTTCGGAAGACCTTGCATTTTGTAACAAGACAATGCTGGACCACATACTGCATCAAATACAACATCATGGCTGCGTAGAAGTAAGATCCAGGTACTGAATACAGCCCATAGAAAACATTTGGCGTATCATAAAGTGGAAGATGTGACAAAGAAGACCTAAGACTAGAAGCCTGTATTAGACAAGAATGGGACAACATTCCTTTTCCTAAACTTGAGCAACTTGTCTCCTCAGTCCCCAGACTTTTGCAGACTGTTATAAAAAGAAGAGGAAATGCCACACAGTGGTAAACATGGCCTTGTCTCAACTTTTTTGAGATGTTGATGCCATGAAATTTAAAATAAACTTATTTTTCCCTTAAAATTATACATTTTCTCAGTTTAAACATTTGATATGTGATCTATGTTGTATTCTGAATGAAATATTTAAATTTGAAACTTCCATATCATTGCATTCTGTTTTTATTCACAATTTGTACAGTGTCCCAACTTTTTTGGAATCGGGTTTGTGAATTCCAAATAAATTGAACTGGTCAAAGATTTTTTTCTCAGTTCATATAACAAAATAATTTCTTTTTTTATTCATGCAACATTAAAAGGTGCAGAGGTGGTCATCATCTGCATTATCGGGAACAGTGCTGACAAAAGTACAAATAGCAGATATTTAGACTGCCTACCCCAAGCCCTGTAATACCCTGGTCTATGATCCAGCTGTGCAAACATTGCTAGCTTTTGCAGAAAAGGATGCCAGTAGTGTTAATCTTATAATTAATCGATCCATTAAAGATCTTAAGGCTTGAGAACTTTTATTATTATATTTTGAGTTGGTAATAGGGTAACAGAAATCCCCAAGGGTTTCTGGGCCACCTGGCTAATTTGTATTTTGGGCCGTAAGGCCTTATCCCCTAATTATCTGATCTTTTTGCTGCATGTACCAACAATCATTTTCAGTAATGCTGAAAGCAAAATGCTGTTAAATTCTTATGAAACAAACCCCTGGCCATATTTATGTGAACACTTTGACTTCAAATAAGGCAGCAGCTTTATTATGCAGTGTAAGTTGTGTTTGCCTGAGGCAGCTGAACTGGCAGCTTTTAAAAACTCATCATCAAGCCTGTGCAATGACATTGCTAATGTTGTTAAGCACCAGGGTTGGAAATTATTGGCGACTGGGGCGGAAATTGTCACCGCACATTGAAGCTCTAGCTCTATTACCAGTGTCACAATTTGAGAATCATATGAAATGAATAAAAAGTGTTATATTTTAAATATGCTGATGTTGCATTAGATTTGAGCATTACTGTGTTATGAAGTGTTTTGATTCGTCACTGCATTAAAGTTGTGTGCGCTCACTATCTGAATTCTGAATCTGCATTTGCGATTTGTCTCACTATCATAAAAGATATTTGCTGCAAATGTGCATAACTCTCATGAGACACAAGTCTTGGACTGTAATTTTTTTTTTTTTTGCTCGCTTTCTTTGCTACTGAAATAAACAAAGTTTTTATTTTCTAATATGTAAAAATCAGTAAACAAATTCATAAATGTTGCTTAGTTTGTTTTATCTGTCACCAGAATATTAATTGTTTTTTTCTATGTAGTTTATAACTCTAAAGATCCCATTTAAACAACCACCTGTTTAAATGTAATTAGGTGTATGATGGTCATATACTGTCACCTGTGTGAATGTTATCATGATCGATACTGTACTATACATTCTGTTTGGCACCTCTTGAATGCTGCTCTTGCTGTTTTTGTATTTTGGTGTATTGCTTTCATGTTTACAAATACACAAAGGTGTTTGCCTCTTCCTAATTTGTTATTTTTTTTGCATGTTTATCACACTTTAATGTTTTAGAGCATCAAACTAATTTAAATATTAGTAGAAAAATAACACAAGTGAACACAACATGCAGTTTTTAAATGAAGGTTTTTATTATGAAGGGAAAACAAAATCCAAAACTACAAGGCCCTGTGTGAGGTTGGGCCACCCTTAGCAGCAACAACTGAAATGAAGCGTTTGCGATAACTTGAAATGAGTCTGTTACAGCGATGTGGAGGATTTTTGGTACACTCATCTATGCCACATTGGAGGGTTTTCGAGCATTCAGGTGAGTATTTTGACTAGGCCACTCCAAATCTTCATTTTGTTTTTCTTCAGCCATTCATAGGTGGACTTGGTGGTGTGTTTTGGATCATTCTCCTGGTGCAGAACCCAAGTTCTCTTCAGTTTGAGGTCGCATACAGGTGGCCTGGAATTCTCATTCAGGATTTTTTGGTAAACAGCAGAATTCATGTTGTTGTGGGCCAAAACTGTGACGAGCCTTTATGTTTTTTTTGCTCAGCAGCGGGTTTCGTCCTGGAACTTTGGCATGTAGACCATTTTTGCCCAGTCTCTTTCTTATGGTGGAGTCAAAACACTGACCTTCACTGTGGCAAGTGAGGTCTGCAGTTCTTTGGATGTTTTTTGACCTCTTGGATGATTAATGGCTGTGTTTATGGGGTAATTTTGGTCGGCTGGCCACTCCTGGGAAGGTTGACTCTCATAATGACTCTCACTGTGGTTTGTTGGAATCCCAAAGCTTTAGAAATGGCTTTATAACCTTTTCCAGAATGATAGATCTCAATTACTTTCGTTCTCATTTGTTTCTGAATTTCTTTGGATTTCGGCATTAGGATCTTTTGGTCTACTTCACTTTGTCAGGTAGGTCCTTTTTAAGAGATTTCTTGATTGCGAACATGTGTGGCAGTAATCAGGCCTGGGTGTGGCTAGAGAAATTGAACTCAAATGTGATAAACCACAGTTTTAACAGGGGGCAAAAACTTTTTCACACGGGGCCATGTAATTATGGATTGTTTTCCCTTAATAACAAAACCTTTATTTAAAAACTGTATGTTGTGTTTACTTGTGTTATTTTTTACTAATGTTTAAATTAGTTTGATGATCTGAAACATGAGTGTGACAAACATGCAAAAAAAAAAAAAAAAGAAATCCTTTTCACACCACTGTAGATACACTGGCTAGACATAAATACCTCATACAAGCTCACTTTAAAACCTGCAAAATATTGCACTTTAATTTGTAAATGTGCTCCTTTAACTTAAAAAACAACTAGTTTGAGATTTATATCCCCTTGACAAATTGGGTATAGTCTGGGTAGGACTGTTAGACACTGATCATTGTTCAATGGCTATAGGATGCCCACACATTCAGAAGTTTGAAACCTGCTGGTATTTTTTGTTTTTTCCCTATTATTTTGTTATTTTTATTTTTTAAACTTTGATTGGGTGGGCAAGACACAAAATTGCCCACTGCTGCCAAATTCTGCAGGATTTTGTTCAAGAAAGAAGAGACTGTTTAGTAAAAGTTATTTAAAAAAATGTTGCTATATGTTCTTGTTGTTTTATTATAGATTCAAAATCTTGTTAAAAAAGCTTTTTATTAGTTAGCAACTGTTTAAAAAAGGACCTGAAGAAGTTCTTTATGTTTAAATAAATTGTTATGATCGTTACAATTACAAACATATGTTAACTGTTTGGCAACTGACTGTGATAATTCAATATGTCTTGTCACCTGCTGTTTGTTTTTAGTTAAACCATAAAACAATAAAGACTGAGTTCCTAAATACAATATTCTTTGTCTATTCTTCTTTTGAAAAACAGAAAATGTATTTATAAGCTGCACAATTGCTGCACACAGTGTGGCTTATGAATGTAAGTGTAAGTAAACTGTGTGTATTTTGGACAATACAAACTATTAGTAGCTTTTATTTTTTGCTAATATTTTTTTGCTTTATTTTTTGTTAATTGTTAGAGCAAAAACAAGTGTTAAGGGACTAAAAATGAGGTAGCAACCAGTAAAGGAATTATGACTAGATTACACTGGCATACAAATCCATAACTAGTAACTTGCAATTGTAATTATTAGTCATTAATTACTGTATGATTTTTGTGATGTAAATTAACCAAAGTTTAAAAGACATCAATAATTTTTCCACCCTCAATGTGACAGTAAAGGAAAAAATAGGGGAAAAATATATCGTTTGCACAAGAGTGTGCATCATTTTATATTGTATTTGACTTGTATTTGTTTGTGCATACACACTCAACTGTGATGGTTGAGTATTCTTTTTTTTTTTTTTAAACAGCAGAATAGATTCCTAACAGATAGTTTCAACCTTATGTGTTGTTTTATATTTATTATGTTCTTTTCATAAAGTTTAAAAATGTGGAAAACTTCTACAATTTAGATTCCCCCCTCATTTTTCTTTGTTCTTTCTTTATTATTAAAGGTCATTTCTCCAGATTGTCATGAAGATGTCATGATGAAAAAAGACAGCGTGTTTGTCCGTTCCTTCAAGGATGGGAAGTTGTGAGTAGCATTATATATTAGACACTTTAGCGATTGTCATGTGTTCAAGATAATTTGGTTGGGGAAAATTCTGTTTTGTATATCATTAACTATGCAAAAGGTTGAGGTCACATTTGTTATTTTAGCAAGGATTTAATCATTATCCATATTAATGTTTTGTCTTTTTATTAAGACAAAAAGTCAGTATTTACTGTGACCTCCCTTTGCACTAACACTCTTTGGGGCGACAGTCTTGAAGTCCTTTTAGCACGTTCTATAGTTCTTCTTTAGATTTAGGCTGGTTATATTCATTTTTTTGCCTAAGCGATCCCACACTGCCTCTATAATCCAGTTCTGGACTGTTTATCAGCTGTTTTTCTTTCCAAACTGTGTTCTCATGCTTACAAATAAAACTATTTTCAATTCCAACCACTTGCCAGAAAGAATGGAATGATGGATTAAAATACTATGTTGGTACTTTTAAGCATTCATTCATAAGCATTCCTTTTGTACAATATCACCAACAGGTTATCAATGGTGTCAAAAACTACACTAAGTTCAAGCAACTTAAGCAAGGAGACACAACCTGATCAGAGTCTAATAGCAGGTCATTTATCACATTCATCTCTGTGCTATGATGAGGCCTAAATCCTGAATGTTACATTTTATAAATGATATTCCTTGGTACGTGTAAGCAGAACTGCTGTGCTACATCCTTTTCTAGGATGTTGGAGATAAATGGGAGGTTGGACAGCTATACCAGGACAGACCCTCCACCATGTTTCACTGAAGGCCACAAGCATTCATTATTATATCTCTCTCCCTAAAAGCTTCCAATCACCAAACTCACACAGTATGTGTATGAAATGCTCAAGCACGTCTTGCTCAAACCTAGTGTAATAGACCTTTTCCCCAGCAGTTATTTTGATATGAAATTGTAGGATACAGTTAGCACTGACATTAATTCAATTTAGATTTTTATAGCGCTTTTTACAATGGACATTTTTTTAAAAACAGCTTTACACAGATAAAGAGGTTATGGGGTTGAACAAAAGAATGTCTCTTTATGTTTGTTTCTTATAATTATTAAGCAGAGGCATCAGTGGCAAGGAAAAACTCTCTGAGATGGTATGAGGTAGAAACCGTCAGAGGAACCAAACTTAAAAGGGAACCAAATTGAGAAGATCTATCCATAGGTAGGATATCGGGATCTAAAGAGACTGAGACTGTCTGAGTCCAGTACAATAAAACACTGTCCCGAATACTGGTCACTGGATCCACAGGGGCATGTTTAACTCGAGAAAGAGAAGAGAGATTATTTAAATCTTTAAAGACGCTGTACATCACTGTGATGAGGGTGTAAATTGGGACTCCATAGAGCACAGGTCACCAACAGGGGACCACGGTCCAGGTCCGGTCCCAGAAGCCATCCCATACGGACCCGGACCTACATCCAAATCAGTTATGATTTAAAACCTGACGGGGCGCTTCTGTTTTTACTGGCGCAGCTTTTGTAGTCCTTACAGTAGTGATTTAGTGGATGAGGAAACGCACAGACCAATTGCATGCAAGTTAAGCCATCGCGCATGATACCAAGTATGTGCATTCCAGGCGGTAAACATTGCGACTCTACAGTGCAGACAAATTAGAGTAAAATAGGGGGAGGTTACACATGAAAAGATGGTAGAAAGAAAAAGCAAGATACATGTAGAAAACAAAGGGAGATAAATGGACGTGTGAGACGGAGATGAGGGTAAATGAGACGGAGAAAGGAAGATAAAAATAAGAAACAAATGGCGCTCTTCAAAAAAATTTTTAGTGGACAGCAAAAATAGAGCATTTAATCCGGAATGGACAGACATATTTCTGTTCATACTTCCTACTGGGAGCACTAAACCAATGTGTCTCATATGTTTAGAAATCGTGGCTCTTATTAAAAGTGCCAATGTGAAACACCATTATGAGACAAAACATAAAGGTTATGAACAAACATACCCACTCAAATCTTGAGATCACAGAAAATAAATAGTCTCAGAGCCCAGTATGACCAGTCCACCAGGATCCTAATCCACACAGTCACTACCAAACAAGCCACATTGAAAGGTGAAATTTTGACTCGGGAGTTGCTAACCCAGCTAGATGAAGCCATGCATAAGGCATCATGTGTAGGCTTAGCTGTGGATCTGTCCACTGATGTGTGACAATTCTCAGCTGTTAGTGTATGTCATGTTTGTCAATACAGACCAGAAAGCATTCTGTGAAGACCTGTTAGGTGTCACTCCCCTTTAGACTAGTACAAGAGGAGAAGACATCTACCTGGCCATTAAGTAGATGTTAACAAAGAGAAGAATAGAGCTCATACAAGTGGTTTCAATAACCACAGATGGAGCCCCTGCCGTGATTAGACGAGAGAAAGGAGCTGTAGCAAGACTGAAAGAGGACAATCATGAGCTAATAGCTTACCATTGCATCATTCATCAATCTGTCCTCTGTGCCTCCCTGTCAGATGAGCATGCTGAAGTGATGAATACAATGATAAAAATGATCAAGTTTCTCAGGGCATCATATTCCTACCGGCACTGCATGCTTAGGGAATTCCTCAGAGAAGTTGATGCCAATGCTGATGATCTTTTGCTGCACAACAATGTGAGATGGCTCAGCAAAGGCAGGGTGTTAGCGTGCTTTTGGTCCATCAGGAGGGAAGCAGCATCTTTTTTGGCAGAGCTAAGAGGTCAGAAGGCAACACAGTTTTCTCTCTTTTTAGAAAATGAGAAACAGATGGATAATGTGGCCTTTTTGGTTGACATAACTTCACATCTGAATGAACTAAATTTGAGGCTACAGGGCAAGGACAATTCAATTTGTGAACTGATGACAGCTGTCCGCTCCTTTCAGAGGAAACTTGGGTGTTCAAGGAAGACCTGCAGAGAGACTGTGCACACTTCCCAGAAGTGCAGGAACAGGTTCAGGGACAGAGAGATGTCTCTTCTTTTGTTGACTCTATTGATAAGCTGATTGTAAACTTCAACAACCAATTTGACAGCTTCAGCTTTGGACTGCAGCTCACCATGTTCATTCAGAACCCATTTCTTATCACAGATGTCTGGGGGTTCTCAAAGGAAGTCACACAGCACTTTAAGTTGGTTAAATGCTGGGCCTCTCCAGATGCAATTGGTTGATTTTCAAGCAGATGTGGCCCTGAAAGAGCAGTTTGTCTACTATCTACTACATGGCTTTATCACATCCAGCATGTCTCTTTGCTATGATGAGGCCTAAATCCTGAATGTTACGTCGTTTAGCGTTAATGTGCTACATTATTTTCTAAGATTTTGGAGATAAATGGGAGGTTGTACAGCTATAATTCGACAGCTAACAAGGGTTAAGTTCAGTTTTTTAAGTGAGGTGCAAGTAATTAAGGGTGCAATTTATTTATTATGGTCCATTCCATTTAGGTTAAGGAGAGCCAAATTTCTCAAGTGTAAGGGAAGGTCACAATAAATACTTGTCACTTTAGCCTATAGAAGCTATTTTTCTGATATTTCTATGTTTATTATAATTTTAGAGTTTTTATGAGGAAGAAACCTTTGAGAGGAACCAGACTCAATAGGGAACCCATCCTCATTTGTGTGACACAATGTCCTTTTATTATTGTTCTTATCTCAAGTCAAGTCAAGAGTCAACTTTTGTTGTAATTTTAACTATATATAGCTGACGCAGTATACAGTGAAATTAAAAATGTATTCAGAATGCTGGTGCTACATGAAATAACATAGAGCTACATCACACAACATAGCTACATAACCTACAGAACACAAAGCTAAGGACTAAAGTACTTGTCCTCGCCATGTAAAGTGCATTGTGTGCAAACTAGTGAAAACAGTGTAGACAAAAGACAGTGCAAACAGACAACACGAGACAGAGTGGGACAGATGCACAAAACACCCTCCTGTGTATATATATATATATATATATATATATATATATATGCACTGTATATAATAATAATAAATATAATTGGTGGTGCTGTAGACAGGGATGTGAATGAATTGAAATGAGTAGTGAGTGTGTGTTGAGTTCAGGTCGTACAGTTCAGTAACACACAGTTGTGTGTATGTGTGTGAGTTTGGTTCATTTCAGTTCTGTGTGTTGAGGAGCCTGATGGCTTGAGAGGAAAAACTGTTGCACAGTCTCAATGTGAGAGTATGAATGCTTTGGAACCTGTTTTCTGATGGAAAAGCACATCTCCCTTCGACCCTCCTAACCACATTCTACAGTTGGGCTATCAAGAGCATCCTGAACAGCTGCACCACTGCCTGCTTTGGAAACTGCACTGTCTCAGATCACAAGACCCTTTAGAGCAGACCTGGGCAAACTAAGGCCTGCGGGCCACAGCCGGCCCTTTGTACGTCCCTGTCCGTCCAGCGTGAGGCCAATCATAAATTACAGAAATTACGGCCACCGAAAATTTTCGGCCAAAATACCTAAATCACCAAAACAACACCGCAGAAACATAATTGTAATGACGCAATAAAAAAGCGCAGCAGCACATGGTTATCTGGATAAGAGCCAACATGTCTGCGGTGTTCGGATAGCGATTTGCAAAACATACAATGCTGAAATTTCAAGAGGGGGTGTATCTGCAAAGAGTTTCTCCAAGGCGGGTTTAATTTATCACCTGAAATCCAAACATCCCGATTGCCATTCTAAATATGAGAAGAACGCGGCACAGAAAAGTAAAGTCAATCCGAGCATGCGCACTCTGTCTGTAAAGGGCGTTTTTGAAAAGGCAGGAAAGTTTTCCAGTGATAATGCCAAGGCAAAAGGCATAACACAAAAAATGATGGAATTGATTACCTTAGATCAGTGGTCGCCAGTGGCTTGACGGGTTGATCTTTAAAACATTCCCCGTGGATCCCGAAAATAATAATTTTATTATAATATTGTTTATTACACAGCTCTTCTTAATGCTGTAGATAAGAACGTCCCATTCACTTGAGTGGGCTTCCAAACTTTCAGCGGTTAATTATTTTCGTTTAACAGACCATTGCTAATAATAATTGACTGCTGCCTGTCAAATGGTACCAAAAAATAAAAAAAAAAATTTATAATTAATAAATAAAACACTTTTGTAATTGATTTATTCTTTGAAATGCAATGCATTGATTTTAGTGATGTTAGTACGCACTCATACCCATAAATGCAATGGTTCTAATAATTGACAATCTTTTCTTTCGGTGTTTCGGTTTTGGCCCTGGTTTCCTTATTTTTGTTTTTTGGTTTCGACCAAGAATTTTCATTTCGGTGCATCCCTAAAATATTCTCGTTGGTGTGGCCCTCTGACACAATTCAGGTTTCTCATGTGGCCCCTTGTAAAAACTAATTGGCCACCCCTGCTACAGAGGATGGTGGGGACAGATGAGAAAAACCATCAGAGTCTTTATCACAGACATTTACACCACACGCTGCATACATAAAGCCAACAACATTACATGTAGAATGTGTTTAGGAGGGTTGGAGGGAGATGTGTTTTCCTTAACCTTCTTAGGAAGTAGAGGTGCTGCTGGGCTTTCTTGATGATGGAGCTGGTGTTAAGTGACCAGGTGATGTTCCCTGCCAGATTGACGATCTTCAAGGAGCATCCATCGATTATCAGTAAAGAATGGACGCTCTGTGCTTTTCTAAAGTCAACAACCATCTCTTTGGTTTTGTCAACGTTCAGAGACAGGTTGTTGGCTCTATACCAGCTGTTTCACTTCCTCTCTGTATGCTGACTCGCCCTTCTTTCTAATGATACCCACCACGGTCGTGTCATCGGCGAACATAATGATGTGATTCGAGCTGTGCTTTGCTACACTGTCATAAATCAGGAGAGTGAACAGCAGTGTGCGAAGCACACAGCCTTAAGGGGCCCCAACCTCACAGTCACAAGCAGGTGAAGTTGTCTTGCAGTTCGTGACCGCCTGGATGACCTGCCACATGTGCTGGGTGTCTCCCCTGTCCTGAAAGAGAGGCTTCGCCTCTCTGATGACTCGGGCAGTTTGGCATGGTTGAAATCTCCGGTGATAATGACCAGTCCATTTAGGTGAGCATTCTCCAGGTTTCTAATAGCCCCATAGGGTTCACACAGTGGCTACTAAGCATTAGCGGTGTGGGGAATGTACACTCCAACAATGAAAGCAGTGGCGAATGCTCGTGGTAAATAAAATGGCCTGCACTTTACAGTCACAAACTCCACTAGCGAAAAGCTGGAGCAAAAGCTGGAGACAAGCACTTACACCCTTCTATGTTGATATAAAACACCCACACCACCTTTGCTAGTCTTACCACATAGAGCTGCATTTCTGTCGGCACAGAACTAGACTAGCAAGTCTAGCTGAGTGCCGGTGTCTGGAACTCTGTCACTGAGCCACGTCTGTGTGAAAACAAAGATGCAGAAGTCTCTAAACTCTCACCGCGTGGTCCACTGGAGTCGGATGTAATCTCCCCACCACCTGCATTAGGCAGGCAACAACAGGACTGTGGGCATGGTCTTTGCAGCTAAGATTGCAGCAAGCCGAGGTCGCAAAGGTTATTAAGTACATCATCATGCAGATTTGTTGTTGCATGATCTTGGTACCATAACCGCTGGCTCGTATACATGAACACAGCTGTCTCTGATGTCATCTTTCATCTCATAGACAGCTTACCCATTCCTCTATTCCCTTGTTCCTTTTTTTTTTTTTCCCCCCCCAGACCTAACTGACTAATCTGACATAAGAAAATCTGATACCTAAGTCCAGTTTCTCCATGTGCTCTCTTGACCCTACTCCATTTGTCAAACTATGTTTACATATTCCCTCAGATCTAAAATATTATTTAGGTCATTATTTATCCTTTAAAAGCCTAAATATTTGTAAACGTGTTAGAGTGGAATGAATTCTTAAAAGACAAGATTATGTAATACATAACTGACTCATTGTTGATTTGAGCTGTTTTACATGTACAGTTGTCCCCCAGGGTTCTTAGAACGTAACCCCTGCGAGTTCCTAAAATCTGTACATTTTGGACACACCCCCACATCCCCTATAGTACCTTAGTGAATTGATCTAGACATTTCCCAACTGCGAATTATCGGCAGTTGACAGTAGTACAGTTCACAAATACTATTAAACATGCAGTAATAAACATATACTTTCAACAGCTCAACACCAAGTAAAGCCTCAGCCTATGTTTACATGCACATTTTTTTGTCATTCCGAATAAAATCATTACAATTGTATGATTCCGTGGGCTGTTTACATGAGACGTTATCTAATCTGATATGGTGTTTTTGTCAGGTGGTGGTGTTCATCTAAAATTGTGTTTGCCTAATTTTAAAATCTGATAAGGCCAGATAATTTTTTTATGTCCATTTCTCAGGTGACTGCACATGGCATGAGGTTTTTAATGATGACACATGATTATACACCTTTTTAATGTAGCTATCCATTCTTAATTAATTTGCAATAATCATTCCTTTGTATGTATCAGTAATTGTGTAACAGTAAAACATTGTTTGTGGTTTTGCCTCTTTGAAGAGCTGACAAGGTCATTTGTTTCAAAATTAATGTCTGTTGATCAGCCATAGTCAAAATCTTGTTACCATGTTGAATTATAGTGTTTCTGTCTTTTAGTTATATGATTTTACGGAAAGACATTAAGGAACTTGATACTGAAATGGATCCAAAAGCAGAAGTCAGCCTTAAGCCAGGTGAGCAACTACACTTAACACCATTTCCACTGACACATTACTAGTACAGAAAACGATAGGTTACTTAACGTAACCCCGGTTCTTTGATAACAGAGTGAGGTGTTTCACTATGGGAATCGCTTTGGGCGTGACCAACTACGGAAGCTCTAATGACACCACGTCTGTCTTGACAGACAGGTCGACCTGAGATCAGGCTCCGCCCCACCTTTATCCCTCAGGTCGACCCCTTCTAACATCATTGCAGCGAGATTTCTTCCCGTCCCCGTGCAAGGAGGGAAGTGCTGGTGAAACACCTCACTCTGTTATCAAAGAACCGGGGTTACGTTAAGTAACCTATCGTTCTTTTTCTAACTTCGCTCGGTGTTTCACTATGGGAGATATAGACTGCTCCCGGATTGCACAGGTCAATCACCTAGGTTCAGAACGCCTGGCACTCAGCACTGCATGTGCCAAGGATGACTCAGACACATCCAATCTATAAAACCGCACAAAGGTGTGCGGCGTGGCCCAGCCAGCAGCCGCACAAATATCCTGAACAGAGACACCCTTAAGCAGGGCCCATGATGTCGCCATCCCTCTAGTAGAGTGGGCCCTCAGACCCGTGGGAGCCTGAGAACCACCGCATTCATACGCTATAGATATAGCCTCCACAATCCAGCGGGACAGCCGCTGACTCGACAACGGCTTCCCTTTGTGAGGGGTAGCCCAAGACACAAACAGCTGGTCCAGCTGTTCTCTTGACATACGTATGGAGGGCCCGCACCGGGCACAAGGAACTCAAACCACCCTCCTCCTGAGGTGGGTGAAAAGCCGAAAGTTCCGAAACGGGACATCTATAAGAAGAATCCACCACCTTAGGCACGAACGCCGGGTTTGGGCGGAAGGAAACCTTCGTGAGCCCAGGGGCGAACTGTAGACAGGACGGACTGACAGATAGGGCTTGCAGCTCGCTCACACGCTTCGTCGTCACTAGAGCCACAAGCAGCGCCGTCTTAAGAGAAAGAAATTTCAGCCCTACGCCATCCACCGGCTCGAAGGGGTGATGAGAAAGGGCATCCAAAACCAAGGACAGGTCCCACTGTGGCACTAACTGCCGAGACACCGGCCTAATACGGCGTGCACCTTTCATAAAACGGCTAATCAAAGGGTGCCGACCCGCAGGTTCGTTATTAAACCCGACGTGGCATGCGGAAATGGCCGCCAGATACACTTTTAAAGTAGAAAAAGCTCTCCCTTTATCCAGCAAATCCTGGAGAAAACACAAAATGTCTCTCACAGAACACTGGAAAGAGATAATGTGACCGTGGCCACACCACTCCTCAAAAACCCGCCATTTATTGTCATAAAGCGTGCGGGTAGACGCGGCCCTAGCACTCTGGATAGTGTGTATAACCGACCGGGGCAAACCCGTTACACTCAAGTTCCACCTCTCACGGGCCAGGCCCAGAGAGCAATTCTGTCCGGGTGCGGATGATAAATCTCCCCGCCCGCCTGGGACAGAAGGTCCCTCCGTGGAGGGAGTGGCCAAGGCTGATCCGACAGCAGCTGAACAATTTCTGCGATCCAGTGCCTGGAAGCCCAACGTGGAGCTACCAGAATCAGTGACAAGCTGAGTTCTCTGACCCTGGCCAGGGTGGGGGAAATCAAGCTTAGTGGAGGGAACGCATAGAGAAGGACGTTTGGCCACGGGTGGGCTAACGCATCCACACCCAACGGTGCATCTTCGTCCCTCAGAGAAAAGAACAGAGGACACTGAGCGTTTTCTCGCGAGGCGAAGAGATCTACGGCGGCCCGGCCGTATCTCTGCCATATCTGCTCCACCACTTGAGTGTGCAGTTTCCATTCTCCGTACAGAGGGTTTCCCCTGGACAATAGATCTGCACCCCTGTTCCATACGCCCGGAACATGAGTTGCCCTGATGGACAAAAACCTTGTGTCGCACCACATTATCAGTTTCCTCGCCAACTGATGCAGCTGGAGGGAGCGCACACCTCCCTGCCGGTTGATGTACGCGACCACCGTGGAATTGTCTGTTTTCACCAAAACATGTCGGTTCCTTATAAAAGGCAGAAAGTGCTTTAGTGCCAGAAATACTGCCAACAACTCCAAGTAGTTTATATGTCTCGGGATCAGCTGTGGTGGCCACACGCCGTTCACAGCTCTGCCCATAAGGGTCGCACCCCAGCCTTTCAAAGACGCGTCCGTCGTCATAGTAACTCGCGACGACACCGCCCCCAAGGGAATCCCCGACCGAAGAGTCGCGGGGCATCCCCATTGGCGGAGCGCTAAGACGCACGAATGGGTTATCTTTACCGGCCGATCGAGATGACGTCGGGGACATAAGCGCAACCGCGCGACCCATCTCTGAAAATCTCTCATCATGAGAAGTCCCAGACGCACCACCGAAATCACCGAGGCCATTAAACCCAGCATTCGTAGGCACACTCGGAACGGGACCATAGACCCAGCCCGAAAACGGGAGCGACACTGAATGAGAGATGCGACTCTCCTCTCTGTCAGCGTGACACGATAAGAGAGGGAATTTATACTGAGTCCCAGATATTCCGCGCACTGCGCGGGACACAAGCGGCTCTTTTCCCTGTTTATTTTGAAACCCAAGCTGCAGAGATGAGTGACAACGCTCTCCGCATCTCTGACCGCTCGCTCTCTTGACGAGGAGCATATCAGATAATCGTCTATATAAGACAAAATCCGAATGCCGCTGTTTCTCAACGGCAAAAGAGCCGCCTCCACACACTTGCTGAAAGTTCTCGGAGCGAGAGACAGACCGAACGGAATGGTTTGAAACTCGTAGGCAGTGCTTCTGTGCGCAAACCTCAAGTATTTTCTGTGTGACGGGTAAACGTCTATGTGAAAATACGCGTCTGACAGATCGATCGTCACAAACCAATCGTTTGGACGGATCGACCGACAGAGTGCTTTGTGTGTCAACATTCTGAATGAATACTTTCTCAGGTGTTTGTTTAACACACGCAAATCCAAGATCGGACGGAGAGATGCGCTCCCTCTCTTCGGGATCACAAAGTATCGGGAGTAAAAACCCTGACGGCTTTCTGCCTCCGGAACAACTCTGATTGCCCTTTTGCTCAAAAGAGAGTCGATCTCGGTCGTTAGGACGCGAGCCGACTCCCCTTCGGCCACCGAGATCAACACACCGTTGAATCTGGGTGGTTTCATTGCGAATTGAAGCCTGTATCCCCGTGAAACCGTATTTAAAACCCACGAAGGAACTGCGCATGCGCGCCAATTGACGAGGTGCGCAGAAAGGGAACCCGCGCGCACACAACTCTGGTCGCACATTGATGACGTCACAACCGTCGCCGCGCAGGGCTTCGCCGACAGAGCAAGCGCGCCCTCCAGTGGCAAAACTGGGGGGGTGCACGCTGGGATATCGGGATTTTCGCACACTATCGCCCTCGGCTGATCGCCTGGATGCGAAAGTGCCACATTTATTGTGTTTTGTATTGTTGAACACATCGCCCTCAGCCCGTGGCTTGGATGCGATGATGACATCTTTATTGCGCAATCGTCCGAACTGACGTGCGCGGGAAAAATTGTGGGGAGTGCTTGGTGACACTGAACAATTTCCCTTAAGCCTCGAACTCGAGGAAAAACTAGAGCGGAAGCCCTTACGGAACTCAGAACCGGGCTGCGTTCTCTTCTCCTTTTCTTCGGTAGCGGAGAACGGGGGACAAGAGAACATCCGCGTGTTAGGTCGCACGCTTCTTCTTCCGCTCCTCGGGGTGGGGCGGACGGTTTTTAGCCGCCGCGGCCGCAAATGAATGCTTTCCCCACGGTCCCGATCCATCCGATCTCGGACGTGGACCGGCTTGCTGTCCGCCGAGAGTCGATCTTGAGCTCCTAGCGTGCATCGGTCTTCCCCTTGCAGCCGCGGCTGCGGCAAAGCCCCGTCGCGCTGGCTGAGGGGGCGTGCTCTGAGACAGCTTACGAGGCAAACAGAGGTTGAATGCTTCGTCCTCCTGTTTCCTGAGAGTGCTGGTTTCTCTCATCTTCTCTAGAGCGGGACCGAACAGACCTTTAGCGGGGTCGTAGGCAGCATCCATGACGTCCGCTTTCTGTGTGTCACCCAAGCCTGACAGGTTGAGCCACAACGCTCTCTCACCTGACACAGCCAAACCCATCACGCGGCCGCAGCCCTGAACTGCGCCTCGTGAAGAGCGGAGAATTAGGTCGTTCACCACACAGATCTCGTCCCAAAGTACCGGGTTCGGAACTCCCGTGTCGAGCTGTCGTCCCATCTCCTCTAAAATCTCCGCCTGGTACGCGGACAGCAAAGTCACCGCGTTTAACGAGCACACTGACTGCGCTGCGTATTTGTACATCCTTTGATGGATGGACGCCGTCAATCTTTCGATTTTCCCAGGCAGCGCAATTTGAGAAGAGGCAGATATGGAACGCCGATTCGGATGGAGGTGATAAGCCACTGAAGGCTCCACGGCTGGGGGTCCGGCCAACCCCAGCTCTTCCATCCCTTGAATCTCCAGCTTAGAGCAGCCTTTTGCGGGAAGCTTGCTTTTAAAGGGGCTAGCCCAGTAACGAGACATTTCCTTCATGCAAGCTGGCACAGCGGGCAGGAGCTGTCTAGCGGCGGGTTGAGCCGGCGGCAGCCTTTTTCCGTCGTAAAGGTCTCTCACCGCTCCCTCCGCGTCTTGGGCCGCGGGCCAAGCTAGTCCTAGCTTCGCCGCGGCTCGTTTGCATACCTCATGCAGGTTACCTTCGGCCTGTGAGGTTGCATCGCCCGCGCTCTGGGGTCTCGACTGTTGGGCCGGGAAGGGACCACTGTCGTCCTCATCCTCGTCCTCCATATCCAAGTCGAGGAGGTCTGAGTTCGCGTCTGCGTCCTCGTCGCACGGTCGCTCCTCATCCTCCGCGAGGAGGTTATCAAACAGAGGCGGCATGACCGGCGATTCGGCCTCCATCATGTCCGCCCAGCTCGTGGAAGCTCGCGGCTGATGTTCGACGACCGTAGACCTCGCGGCGGCGCCGGACAGACACGGGTCCTGTTGGTTAGCCACCGCTACTCTCAGCCGTCTCTCCAGATGTTTCACCGGCAACGACGCGCAGTGAGCGCATGCTTGAGGGTCCGCGAGCGACATTTGAGCGTGCTTAGGGCCCATGCATGTGATGCACATCGGGTGAGGGTCCCTGCCCGAGATGGTCGCTCCACATGATGATGGACACGGGCGGGATACAACCTCCCTGATCTTCGACTCACTCCCTTTGGTGGGGGGGATGATCGTAGACATGGCTGAGTACGGTAAATCTTAGACTCGTCACAACACGTTAGTCCGCTGATGTTCACAGGGTAGTTAGCCCTCCGAAAAGCTTCGCCTTGACGCGCTAAGCCCGTAATAGCTTGACGCTACTACGTCCCTACCGTGTAACTTAATACCCAGCAGGTGGAATAGGAATAGCTCGCCTCGACGCGGACGCTATTCGGTGATGTCGCTCAGCACAATCCCGTATGACTGACCTCGCGTTCGGTGGCGGAATCCAATGACGGCCCGCACGATGAACAGTTAAGCGAAGACCAGCCGAGAACAGGAAGTGCTGAGAGAGCTAGTGTAGTCCCTCACGGGAAGAAAGCGCGAATGATGTTAGAAGGGGTCGACCTGAGGGATAAAGGTGGGGCGGAGCCTGATCTCAGGTCGACCTGTCTGTCAAGACAGACGTGGTGTCATTAGAGCTTCCGTAGTTGGTCACGCCCAAAGCGATTCCCATAGTGAAACACCGAGCGAAGTTAGAAAAAGAACAATTTAATGTTACTCAAAGTTAAATATAAAAAGAGAGCAGTTACATCATTAGAAATTAGGGTTTTCTAAGGCATGGTTCAGCAGCTGTTCACTTTCCCTGTTTCAAAAGTGCTGTTCATGCCAGTAATGTAGTCAAATCAATGTGTACATGTTACAGTGTAGAGCTAACCTTTATTTAGAACATGATAAAATTCGTATGACTATAAATTGCCTCAGTGTATGGCAGTGGCAGTGTACGGCAGTGTTTTCAAATGTTTAACATCAATGGCATTTTCAAAATGCTGTACTATTAATATGAATAGACTTTAGTTTCCCTCCTTGTACTATGATATGTATCAATCACAATTATTAGCTAAAATAGTCATATAGTAATGGAAGAGGAACATACACACTTCAATTGTATGTTGTTATTCATCCAGGCCTAGAGTACTGTATAATTTTCACCAATTTCTAGAAACCAAAAAATAACAGATAATGGATAATACCTGAAACAGTGTGACTTAAATTTTGAATAGTTGGGATTTACAGACCTGTAATTATGTAATTATGAAAATTTTTGATCTGTGTATTGGCTAAATTAGTGATGAATGCAGCTTGGAATTTCCAGTGCAGTGGTACTGTGCCTAGTTCATGGAGAACTGAGGTTAAGTATGAAAGTTCCAGCAGTGAAGAAAATGAGGAGGAGGAAGAGGAAGTACAGGAGAAAGGTGGCACCAGTGAAGAGGAAGAGGTAAGAACATGTATATTTTACACAGTATTCATCATAGACATATACAGTGCATTCAGAAAGTATTCAGACCCCCTTCACTAATTTCAGTTTTATGTTACAGTCTGATACTACAATCCTTCGGATTGATTTTTTTGTCATTAATCTACACTCAGTACCCCATAATGACAAAGCAAAACAGAAATCTACAAATGTCTGTACATTTTTTTTATATCACATGTACATAAGTATTCAGACCCTTTGCAACAACACTTGAATATTAATTTAGGTGCCTCTCATTTCTCTTGATTGTGTGATTGGGTATGATTTGAAAGGCACAGATGAGGTCAAAATAACTGCCTGCAGAGCTCAAAGACATTGTTGCAAGGCACAAATCCAGTGAAGGCTACAAGAAAATTCTGTTGCATTAAAATTCCCAATAACACTGTGGCCTCCATAATTCTTAAATGGAAGATGTTTGGCACAACCAGAACTGGTCACCCGAGTAACCAGGGCCTTAGAAAGAGAGGAGACCATAAACCCAATGGTAAATTTGCTCCAGAGAGTGTCTGGATGGAAGATTTTCCTCAGTGCAAAACCCATGGAAGCCCAGTTTGCCAATAGACACCTAAAGGACTCTCAGACTGGGCGTAACAAGATTTTCTGTCTTTAATTCTAAATGTTTTACCTGGAAGAAATCAGTCACTGCTCATCACCTCTTCAAAACCATCCCAAAAATTTAACAAGATGGTGGCAGCATCATGCTGTGGGGGTGTTTTTCTGCAGCAGGGACTTGAAGACTAGTCAGGGTTGAGGAAAAGCTGAATGGAGCAAAGTACATAGATTACTCTAGGTTACAGATGTAACCATGGTTCCCTGATGGAACAAAACCCTGCATTAACAACACTTTGGGAACACTTCCGCATTGTCTACGCCATGAATCACGTGTGTAATCAGTCCAATGGAAAACACAGTGTCACCAGCAGGGTGACGTCATGACCAGTAAGCTATAAAACACACATTGCGTGAAAACGGTGCTAGCTTCTAAAAAGGGAAGGAAGCACTACAGGGATGCCAGAAGTGTGACATAGAGACGCAGCATCTCGTTCCCTCGGGGAAGCATGGTTACATACTTAACCTGGAGACATTCCCCTCCAGGAACCCGAGCTGTGTCAACAATGCTTCAGGAACGAGAGTTCAATAACACCAGATTGACCAATCCCTGCCTAGTGTGGATTGGCACAGCTAGGTCGAACAAAGGGGCTAGGAGTGGAACTAAGGTCAAGGCTATAAACCCTGACCAAGGTCAGCAGAGTGAACAGGCACCATCCTGCGCCGTACCACCTCCTAGAATAATCTCTACCACCTCAGTGGAGAGACTAGGAGCTGTGCCCCAGGATAAAGTGGGGGCAAGGAGAAACACACAACCGGAAAGAGTGCTTACTCTTCATGCTTGCTTTCATTTTCTTTTTTTTTTCTTTTTTCTATTTTCTATTTTTTCAGACATTTAGCATTTACCACATACCATAGACACATACGCACATAGAGCGCTTAATGAACAAACAGAGGCTAGCGTTTGTTTCACTCCATGTGCATTTTAATGCTTGTTGATGCAGCTTGAGTTCCTGAAGGGGAACCTGTTCCACACATCGCTCAGAACATCTCTAAAGAAACCTGACTTGCCCCAGTTTGAGAGGATTTGCCATGAAGAATGGTAAAAAATCCACCAATCCAGGCATGTAAAGCTTGTTATATCATACCCAAAAAGACTTGTAAATTTAAAGGTCTGTAAATGCTGCCAAAGCTACTTCAATTAAGTTTTGAGTAAATTATTTTAATACTTATAGACATATATATATATATATATATATATATATATAATATTCACACATTTATTTACTTTGTCATTACTGAGTGTAGAATTAAATATCAGATTAAATGATTGTATTATCAGGCTGCAACATAATATTAAAACAGTGAAGTCATTTTAAAAAGAAAGTACACTAATGCATTTATGTACAAACCAAAAAAGCTGGGACACTGTAAAAATTGTGAATAAAAAGGAATGCCATTATTTAAAAATCTCAAAACTCTATTTCATCACAATAGAATATAGATTACATATTAAATGTTCAAAGTGAGACATACCCAATATTGGCTCATTTTGAATTTGATGAGAGCTACACATTCCAAAAAAGTTGGGACAGGCCGCAAAAGTTAAATGTACATATAAGGAACAACTGGAGGACCAATTTGCAACTTACTAGGTCAATTGGCAACATGATTGGGTATAAAAAAAAGACTCTCAGAGTGGCAGTGTCTCTCGGAAGTCAAGATGGGCAGAGGATCACCAATTCCCCCAATGCTGTGGTGAAAAATAGTGGAGCAATGTCAGAAAGGAGTTTTTTAGATAAAAATTTCAGAGAGTTTAAAGTTATCATCATCTACATAATATCATCCAAAGATTCAGAGAATCTGGATGCCTGATAGGTGTCGAATGATTTGGAAAAACTGTACTCCGAAGATTTTCAGCTAACAATTATTTAGTTTTACAAAAACAGACATGCTATGGACGTACCATTTGAGTTTCTTATTCAGTTATGAAAAATAATGTATTTTAACCCTCTGGAGTCTGAGGGTGTTTTGGGCTTCTTGAGTGATTTTGACATGCTCTTACATTTGGTTATTTTTAGTTGCTTTTAAATAAATTATTGACAAAAGACTTATTACACTTCAAAAACTGGGCTACCATAATACGTAAACAGCTTATATGTGGGTGTGTTTGTATTTTTGACAAAATAAGGTTTATGCGTGGTTTTTGAAAAAGCAAAAAACCCCACTGAAATAAGGCCACAAAAGCTATAGAAAACATGTTTTCACAAGACTTTTTGAGAACAGATCTTCTAATGTAGGTTTTTTTTTTATCATGTGAAAATCATCCTGCCTGCTCATTCCCATTAAACAATACATTGATTTAAAATTTCACTTTATACTTTAAAAGGCCATATGCGGAGAGGCGTCGACATGCTGTGACTGACAGCTTTGTAGACAATGGGTCGCATAATGAGCTGTTGATTACATAATGAGCTGTGGATCACTGAGCTAGGATCTGAGTGAGAAGTACAGTACTACAAGAAAGAATGTGTTTCCTTTGTGATTTATTTAAAATTGCATAAAAAATCCCTGTGCCACTCTTGAAAGCAGTTCCTGTTCAACTAAAGACACAGGTGAACATCGCATGCCAGGCATTTCCATGGTGTTTTGTGGTGCTCACTGTAAGAAAGGATTCCTATTCAGTTGTATTTTCACAATTCACCACTAGAGGCAGACATACAGTTTACCAAGCAATGACAAGCTCATGGTAGTTAGTGTTTTTTCATCACTTTTTAGATGATAGATTGCTTTGCATGTCTTACGGATTGTGTCCATATGCGGTTTCACTTTCAACAAACGGTCATGTTTAGAAGTGCCCCTCTTTCTGTCATTTTCTTTGTCTGCATCTGGCTGACTCATGTGTACATGGGAAAATACTGCTGTGTCGCCAGTAGTCTATAATGAAGGGCAACTTTTACCATTGCCATGTAAAATAAGAGCCCAATATAGCGATACATCTCCCTTATGGTTACATCTCTCCATTTGTATTTGCGTCCCTTGGCTATTGACTTGGCAGCTTGAGCATTTGTGTTGTGGCACAGAGTTGACAAAACACTCTCTGGGAAAAACATTTTAAATAGACTAAATAGAGAATGAGAGTCAGAAGACCTCAGTTGAGGTCCAGGTTCACGTGCGTGCTGGAATCGCAGAGTCTGTGTAACTGTGTCATTATCTGTCTGATAATTCCACGACATGGTGGTCTGTCTGTGTGCTGCCTTTGCCCTTTTTGGAGCAGGTGCCTGATCACATCTGTTTATGAAACAAACACACACACACACACACACACACACGAACATCACTAATTGTGTCATTGGTCAAGTTGTTTGCATATGTCATACAATGCAATAATGATTCACACTAAATATAATTTAAGAAAATATAAAATATCTGACGTAAGGACGTAAAAGAACTGGTGAACCGTTTTTTTTAACCGGTTCTTTGGAACGAACTGTTCGAGAGAACTGATTCGCAAAAAAGAATCTCACTTCCTGTCAGGGATCCACCTGCTGCGCCCCCTTTGGTGGCTCATCATCACTCAAGCCTCCACTCTCTCTGAAGCTCCAGGTTTAACGAGGCACACCTGAAGCTCATCACTCCACTCCTACATAAACCCCTCACTCACATTCACTCCCCGTTTGTTATTGTTTATGTTGGACTTCCCGTACTGCATGTTTTGGCGTTCCGGTTTTCATACAGGACTTCTTTCATCCGGACTCCAGAATCCCGTACCGGCTGTGCTTCCCCTCCCTGTGCATCTCGGGTCAGCTACACTTCTCCCAATGCACTACTCGGACTATCTCTCTCAACCTAAGGACTGCCGTGTGTGTATGTGCGCGTGTGTGTGTGTGTGCGTGTGTGTATCTCTCTCTCACGCATGCCATTAAAACCCGAGCAAGCTGTACTCCGGCTTCTGCCTTTTGTTTCGCTCACACCGTGACAGAATAACGAACCTCCTGAAAGGGATAAAAAAAAATAATAAATGATCGGGTTGCTGCCGTGGTCCCAGCGCAATCCAAACCTCGGATGGAGGATTCGCTGTGCCACGATGAAGCGACGGTCAAGCTCCGCCTCTGGAAACACCCGGAAGCACGCAGCCGATTCATCCTCGCCGGCTCGGGAATGTGCAAGCACGGCCGCGCCACGCCCCCCCTGCGAGTCTTATGGAATTCCCGGCTCACTTTTCCAGCGATATGGCGGAGTGGAGCGTTTTTGTTTGGAGCATGGATAAATATATGTGCTTCTATCCCTCCTCTTACACCACCGAAACAGCCAAAATCAGGCTCCATATCTCCCTCTTGTTTGGAGACTCTCTCTCTCTTGCCAGTAAGCTGTGGAACGCGTTCGGCAGGGATTTACGTTCGTGTACTCATTTCATTGAGCTTCTCACGGGGATGTTCGGGATGAATCCGGCGTATCTGTGGTGCAACCCTCTCGATTCTGAGCAGGTTCCACCCCAGGGTTTCCAGGAGGACTTTTTTCCGCTCCAGAGTCCTGAAGAGAGCTCCGTTCTGCTCCAGAGTCCTGAAGAAAGCTCCGTTCCGCTCCAGAGTCCTGAAGAGAGCTCCGTTCCGCTCCAGAGTCCTGAAGAGAGCTCGGCTTCGTCCCAGGACCTCCAGGAGAGCCCGGCTTCGTCCCAGGACCTCCATAAAAGCGTAGCTCTGCCCCAGGACCTCCAGGAGAGCGTAGCTCTGCCCCAGGACCTCCAAGAGAGCGTAGCTCTGCCCCAGGACCACCACAAGAGCTCAGCTTCGGCCAAGGACCTCCAGGAGAGCCCAGTCCCGCTCCAGGTCTCCACAGAGAGCTCAGCTCCGTTCCAGGTCATCCAGGAGAGCTCAGCTCCGTTCCAGGTCGTCCTGAAGAGCTCAGCTCCGTTCCAGGACCTCCAGGAGAGCACAGCTCCACTCCAGTGCGTCCCCGAGAGCACCTTTTCGCTCCAGAGTTTCCGGGACAGCTCCTTTCCGTTTCAGGATCCTGAAGAGAGCTCGCCTCGTCTGGAGGTATGGCCACGTCACAGGGTTCCTCTCCCGGTGAAGCCACGTCGCAGAGCTTCTCTCTGCCCCAGAGCATCCCTGAGAGCTCCACTCCCACAGTGTCTCCAAAAGCTCCTCTATGTTCCACAGCATCTCTGAGAGCTCCTCTCCGCTCCACCGAGTCTCCGAGAGCTCCTCTCCGCTCCACCGAGTCTTCGAGAGCCCCTCTCCGAGGAAGGACCGGCCTTCAAAGTGTGGCAGATAAATACAACATAATAAAATAATATGACCGGCATAAAAACTGGTATTTTCTAAATATAATAATAATCGTGAATCCACTGTGTTATTTTTTGTTAATTTTGCTAGCTTGGGGATTTCAATTTAATGGGTAATGTATTATGTGTTACCGGCCGGAGCAGCCCCTTTAAGAAGCGGAATCCCTTTTAGCGGATGTAGGTAAGGCGTGACTGAGACAAGCATCTTGACATGCATCAAAAGTGAGTCATAGACAGATGTGGCAGAGAGAATCTGGCAATTTTTCAAAATAAATCCGTTCAGAATCAGATAATAAATAAAATGGAAATAATGAAAGTTATGTATACTTTTTGTGTGGCCCGGTACCAATTGACCAACAGACCGGTGCCAGTTTGTGGCTTGGGGACCACTGTTTTAGATGACGACCATCCTCTTGAATACAGCTTTTAATCCTCCTCCTTAAAATTGTCCGTCACGTTGCTGTGATAGTCTCACAACTTCGAACTGAGCTGTTGAAAGCAAACAAACGATGTAACGTCCAATGCTTCATTGTGCCTAGCTCATCCCCCTCTCATTACTGCTTACTGTGTACCAACTGTTCATAAAACATCCGACTCCCTTCAGTGACCCTGTATCACAAAAATAAAGGCAAAATGAAGAAATCATGTGTGAAAAATACATATTACCTTATGATTCAGTAGCTTTAAGAACCTCCTATAACAGCAATAACTAGTATTCATTTTCTGTATAACTAGTATTCATTTTCTGTATACAGTTTATCTGGAACTTATTTACGCCACTTCACTTTTTTCACATTTTGTTACAGAATATTGCAGCCTTATTCAAAAATTATAAAGATTATAAAAAAAAAGATTAAATTCATTATTTTATCTCAAAATTCTACAAACGATACCCCATAATAAACAATACCCCAAAGTAAAAAAAGGTTGTTTAAAATCTTTACAAAATTGATAAAAAATGAAAGAGTGTGAAATTGATGCAGAGATAGATGAAGCGAAAGTCTCTGTTGCAGCTACAGTGACTAATTCAGAGTGAGATAAGAGGGTCTTTGTCACACGTGGATCAAGAGTCAGAAACCAGAGCACGGGCAAACGATTTATTAGTCTCAGTACACGAGGCAGATCCTCTATTAAGTATAAGTACGAACCGAAAAACTAGTAAAATCCGTAATGTGGGAAGTCTAGGGATGATCGCCAGTGTGAACCGTAGATTGGACGGTGAGCGAGTAGAAATGGGGGCCTTATGAAGGGGGGAGTAGATTCGAGACAGGTGAAGGTGATTAGTAGGAGAGTGGGTGAGTAGAAGTGTGCTCAGGAGGAGGGAGGCATGGCTGGTGGTTCCTTGACATTACCCCCATACTCCAGGGGCGGCTCTCGAAGCCCTAACACAGCACCTGGGGTGCGAGCCGGCTAGGGTGGCTGACGTGAAATTGCTCCAGGAGTGCTGGGTCTAGCATGTCCTGTCTGGCAACCCACAAACGCTCCTTTGGTCCATACCCCTCATAGTCCACAAGGTATTCCATGGTAGAAGCCCTACATCTCAAGTTCAGAATCTCCCAGACCGAGTAGACTGACAGCCAGTCCAGCATTTCCGGGGGAGGAGGATCTATGGTGACCCCAGGGTGCTCCGTGGTGGGGGGCATGAAGGGTTTCAGGAGTGACACATTGAAGGTCGGGTGGATGCAGTACCTAGGGGGCAGGTCGAGCCGATAGGCCACGTCATTGACCCACCTGATGATCTGGAACGCCCCGATAAAACATCTGTGAACCTCTGGGTGGTTCTGACGGTACATCGGGGCTGGGTGTATGTAGCTTTTCACACGTGCACGCTCTCCCCGAAACAGTGATCCATGGGTGAAACTTGGGAGGGGTCATTCGTCAAAGGAAACAACAGCGGCTAGATGCCTAACTCACGGTTGGCGCAGGGAGTTCTGCGTGTACTTGGCAGAGGGGAACCAGCTTGCAAGCCTTGGAGAATCTGTCCACCACCGTTCGAGTTGGGCAGGTCCATGATGAAATCTACCCCTAGATGTCACCACGGGTGCTGTGGAATGGGCAGGCGGACCAGCTTTCCTGCGGGTAAGTGTCGTGGGGTCTTGGATATGGCATAGACAGGGCAGCCCTGGATGTAATGTGTGACATCCCTGCTCATCTCCGGTCACCAGTAGTGAGCTTGGGCCAGGAGGAGAGTCTGTCTTCTCCCCGTGTGGCCCGAACCTGGGACCTCATGGATCGACCACAGCAAGGAATGACCGCATGGCTGGGACGAACGTCCTTCCTTTTGGGCATACTGTGTTGGCTCTCCCTGCACCGTAGTCCGGATCTCCTCCTCCAACTCCCAGATGATAGGGCTGAGTATTAGATTAGGAGAAACAATGGGTTCGGGGTCCATTGGCTCATCGGGACCATGGATCCAGGACAGGGCATCAACCTTGCCGTTCTTGGAGCCCGGCGGTAGGTAATGGTGAAGCAAAAGCGGAGTTCCACCCCCTCCAGCCAGTGTCGCCACTCCTCGAGCGCTAGTTTGATGGCCAAAAGCTCCTTATTTCCGACATCATAGTTCTGTTCCACGGAGGGAGGAGAGCTTAGTTTATGAAGGTTTGGAACAATGGAGGAAATGGATTCCATGGAGTGATGAAGACTGTCTTTCACTCATCTCCCTTGCGGATACACACCAGGTTGTAGGCACTGCGGAGGTCTAGTTTTGTGAAGATCCTTGCTCCCCGTAGATCCTCTTGGGACCTCCTCCCTTCTTCTCCACAATAAAGAAGCTGGAGGCTGCGGGAAGAGGATGGAGTGATGAAGCCCTGCCAAAGGGCTTGTTGGACGTAATCCTCCATTGCTGCGCGCTCTGGAATCGACAACGGTTACACCCGCCCTTTAGGTAGCTTTGCGTCTGGCACCAGGTCAATGGCGTAGTCCCAAGGATGGTGGGGTGGCAGGCGAATCACCGCCTGCTTGCTGAATATATCCATAAATGATCGGTACTCCAGGGAGTCTCTACCTCCGGGGAGTTCTTCGGGCTCTCCACTGACGTGGCTGCTAGGATCGGGATAGGACACGGACGGGGCAGGTGGTGAAGACATCGCTCCCTGTACTGGTAGCTCCACTCGAGGATTCAAAAGTCACACAGGTTTCAAAAGAACTTTGTTGGGTGTAGTGCCAGCCAGGGATGATGCTTTCCGTGGAGTTCTCAAGGACAAGGAACCAGATCTCCTCACGATGGAACAAGCCGACCTGGAGGATGACCACTGGGGTACAGTACTTCACCCAGCAATGCCCTAAGGGTCTCTTTTGGATGTTTTGCACCGCAAGCTTCCGTGTCCCTTTTTCCCGGCCTAGCTGAAGCTGCTCTAGGCAGTCCCGGGAGATGAAGTTGCCTGCTGAGCCGGAGACCAGAAGGGAGAGCATGGGGTAATTCGTGTGACCGGGAGCTTAGATAAGTGAATGATTTTCGCGGTGAAGTCGACAGTACTGGGGGTCGGGCCGGACACTGGGGAATGAGGTGTCTGTGCTTGCCACAATACAGGCTGACTTTGCTTAGGAGGCGGTGCTCTCTCTCTCTCTTCTCGACAACCATTGGGATTCGACTTGCATGGGTTCAGGTTCCGGAGTAGAAGAGGTTCCGTCTCCGGGGCACGACAAGTCACCAGTCGCTGGGAAATACGGATGGACCACTAAATGAAAGCCTTCTACCCCCAGCTCATCGTCGTAGATGACTATGGCCAGCTTAATGTCCGAATTTAATCCTTGGCGGTATGCCCAGAGAAAAGCGGTCTTGTTCCGGCCACTGCTGGCTGCCAGGGTGTAGAAGTGGAGGCTGTAGTGAGTGAGCAGAGAGGATAAGGGCCCCAGTAAGGGCAATAGTGGCGGTGCAGAAAACCTCTGCAAAGTGGCTGGTTAATAGCACATATGATGTGGTTATGGCGCCATTGGCGTTCCATATAGCCCTTGCCCAGGACAGGGCTCCAGTGAGTAAGAAGATGAGAAACGCTATCTTGGATCGGTCAGGTCGAGGTAAGTGGTCGGTACTGGACTGATCTTCTGTCACGCGTGGCTCAAGAGTAAAAGCTCAAGTATAAGCACGAACCGGAAAACGGGTATTATCCGTAATGTTGGAAGTCTAGGGATGATTGCCAGTGTAAACCATAGATCGGACGGTGAGCGAGTGGAAATGGGGGTCTTTTGAAGGGGAGAGTAGATTGGAGACAGGTGAAGGTGATTAGTAGAAGGGTGGGTTTGTAGGAGTGTGCTGAGTGTAGGAGGGAGGCGTGGCTGGTGGTTCCCTGACAGTCTTCAGGCTATAAGCATTTGCCTACTGTATTTTGGCTCTAAATCTCTTCCCTAAGTGAGCACTGGATAGGAGAGTGGTCTGTAGCTTATAATCTGTATGATGAATATAGTTGGAAAGGTGTAGGTAAACAAATGGACAGCAGGTCATCCAGATGAATTTAGCTAAATCTGATAAAGATTAGAAAAAATTTTTATCAGGAGCAGCAATAAAAGCAGTTATATTTAGCATGGTACAGTTCTCAACGCTGCGGCCCGGGTTTACAGTTCTCAACGCTGCAAGCCATTAGGGTTGCACAAGCCTTAGTGCCGGTCCCAAGCCCAGATAAATGGGGAGGGTTGCGTTAGGAAGGGCTTTCAGTGTAAAAACATGTGCCAAATCAAACACGGATGATTTGCTGTGATGACCCCTAATAGGAAAAGCCGAAAGAAAGTTTATATTTAGCATGGTACAGTTATTTTTGGCCAGTAGGTGAAAAGAATTGAGCTGCAGAGCCTCAGAGCATTGTGGAAAAGATGCAAACCAAGATGATTTACATGACACATAGATAGATTGATAGATTGATAGATTGATTGATTGATTTTAAGTGAATAAATAACATTAATTATTTTATTACCATGGCACAGTCTATCTGTGGGATATATTAGGCAGCAAGTAAACAACCAGTTTACGTGTTAGAAGCAGAAAAAGTTGTCAAGTGTAAGAATCCCAGAGGTTTTGAAAAGGGCTAAACTGTGATGGCTAAACAACTGGGCCAGAGCATCTCCAATATAGCAGGTCTTGTGGCTCCTTGCAATTGCCCATTGTAGGACAATTGTCTGGTGTGATCCTACAGACAGAGGTGGGTAGAGTAGCCAAAAATTTAACTCAAGTAAAAGTACTGTTACTTCAGAATAATATGACTCAAAAAAAAGGAGTAAAAAGTAGACATCCAAATAATTACTTGAATGTGTAAAAAAGTTCTTGGTGAAAAAACTACTCAAGTACTAAGTAACTGTTACTGAGTAATGTATTTTTTTTTAAAAAGACACCAATCAGACAGACAAAACAATCTTTAGGCAAATTATGGCTTATCCAATCAGTTAAATAAATGTAAATTAATTAATTACAAAATAGCTTAAATTAAAATATTTCAAGTATTTAATAAATAAAATAATAATAAATAAAAAATAAATACGCACAAGTAACAAAAATTTCCAAACCTTTATACTTTTTTACCAGGCAGAACTAGAACAAGGCAGACCATAAATTCTCAAACTGTGTGTGTGTCTCCAGTGACAGAACAACAGAAGGAAACACACACATTTCATACCAGGCATGCTGAACACCTCATAATGTAGCTGCTTTCTCGCACTTTTACTAAGGTAAACATGCTTTTAATAAAAGGCCAGGGGTGCGGGTTTTCCTCCTCGTTTGTGTCTGCATTGCCGACGGTTGATTCTGACATGTTTGTGTTGCTAACTAACCCTTTTTTACTACAGAAAAGCTTCTGAAGTATAAATTTGTAAAAGAAGTTGATGCTGGTTATGATAGAAAGGTATAAGGATGCAGTGCATCTCAGCTTGCTGTTTATGGGGCTTCATAGCTGATCATTGTTTAGGGTTCCCATGGTGAGCAATGGATGAAGGTTCACTGGTCTGGTAAATTGGTAAATCGATTTATATTACATCTTGTGGACAGACCAGGTGCATATTATCACTTACTTGGAGAACAGACAGTAATGTTCTGCTGAGTACTAGCATTCATGTGAATGTAATTTTGGCATACACCACCTTTAAATACATTGTTGCAGACCAAGTTACCCCAACAACATGATCTTTCAAGTACTACAACTTACAGAAATTAAAGGATTTGCTGCCTGATGTTATGATGCCTGATGCCCCTGCACACATTGAGTTCTCGTTGAGTCCATGCCTCAATGATTTAATTAAAATGGCAGCACATGGTGAACCTACACAATATTAGGCAGTATTTTTGAATGTTATGGCTGATCGGTGTACATACACAGTATTTTAATTCGAAACTTTTAACAATAGGACGTCAATTAGAAATATATCAGGAAATCTACTATAATTTTCCTACATAAATCTTATACCATTCTTATATATGACCAAGCAAATTATGAAATGCAACAATGAGGCCAGTGTTCCCACAAATTGTACATTCATAAAAAATATAATGTTGATATACTTAGGATCAGGCATTACTGCTTACCAGTTGCAGCATTTATTTGTGATCACACAAATTCTTTTTTAAAAATTAAATTAATTAAAGTTAATTTTATTTGACTTTCCTGTTTCTTGATGGATGGATGGATGGATGGATAAATAGGTACATACATACAGTGCCCTCCACAATTATTGGCACCCCTGTTTAAGATGTGGTCGTGGACTTCAAAAAATTATCCTTTTTTTTTTAAACAACATAGAACCCAAATGCAAAAAAAGAGAAAAAATCTGCCTTTTATTTAAGTACATTACTTTGGTGGTAAAAAAAATCACACATTTAGAAAACAAAAAAAAAACTCGAAATCATGTGTGCCACAATTATTGGCACCCCTGATGTTAATACTTTGTACAACCTCCTTTTGCCAACAAGACAGCATCTCCTCCTATAACATTTCACAAGATTGGAGAACACAATGAGAGGGATTTTTGACCATTCTTCTTTGCACAATCTTTCTAGATCATTCAGTGTCCTGGGTCCTCTCTTATGCACTCTTCTCTTTAGCTCGCCCCACAGGTTTGATTGGGTTGAGGTCTGGGGACTGAGATGGCCATGGGAGGACCTTGAGTTTGTGACTGCTCAACCACTTTTGTGTAGATTTTGCCACATGTTTTGGAACATTATCCTGCTGAAAGACCCAATGACGACCCATCTTCAGCTTTCTGGCAGAGGCCATCAGGTTTTTATTTTAAATATCCTGGTACTTCAAAGCGTTCATAATGCCATGCACCCTAACAAGGTTCCCAGGGCCTTTGGAAGAGAAACAGGCCCACAGCATCACAGATCCTTCACCATACTTCACGGTGGGCATGAGGTGCTTTTCGGGATACTCATCTTTTGTTTTACGCCAGACCCACTTAGAGTGTTTGTTGCCAAAAAGCTCAATCTTACTCTCATCTGACCAAAGCACACGATCCCAGTTGAAGTCCCAGTACCGCTTAGCAAACTCCAGACGTTTACGTTTGTGAGTGTTAGTGAGAAAAGGCTTTTTCCTTGCATGCTTCCCAAACAGCTTGTTGGCATGTAGAGAGCGTCTGATGGTTGTTTTGGAGACTCTGTGACCCCAAAATGCCACTCTTTAATGCAATTCTGTGACGGTGAGCTTGGGAAATTTTTTTACTTCTCTTACCATCCTCCTCACTGTGCGTTGTGACAAGATAAACTTGGGACCTCTTCCAGCCTTGTTTGTCACTGTTCCAGTTGTTTTAAACTTCTTAATGATTCCTCTGACTGTAGATACCGGCAAGTTAAGGCGAGTGGCTATTTTCTTGTAGCCATTGCCTGACTTATGAAGGTCGACACACATCTGCCTTACTTGAATGGTGTGTTGGGTAAGAGAATTAGGCCTCTGTGTCACGTCATATTTATACCCCAGGGAAACAGGAAATCATGAATTACTAATTAAAAGTCCCTAGATACCCTGACCAACCTTAGCAACTACAGAAAAATATATACAAAAAATTAAAAATAAAAAAAAATTTCAGAGGAATTGTTAGGGGTGCCAATAATTGTGGGACACATGATTTCAAGTTTTTTTTTCTTTCTAAATGTATGATTTTTTTTTTTACCACGAAAGTTATGTACTTAAATGAAAGGTTGGATTTTTCTCTTTTTTTGCATTTGGGTTCTATGTTGTTTTTAAAAAAAAAAAAAAGGAGAATTTTTAGAAGTCCACGACCACATCTTAAACAGGGGTGCCAATAATTGTGGAGGGCACTGTACATACATACAGAACAAATTTTGCAGTGTTAAATTAGCTCTATTAGAGTTAAATGTAACACTGGGTCTGAGTGTATTTGGTCCCACTCAAAACTGGTGATAAATTAACTCTTGTCATAGTGTTGTATATTTTGAGTAAAAATAGTATACTGCTCAACACTCAATAGTGTTTACAGTGTAACAGATAACTAACACTTATTAGTGTTAATATTTTATTAATGTGTGAATTATTTATATTTTTAATAGTAAAAAATTCTCACCTAACTCTTATTAGTGTTAATATATTACTAATGTAGAGTTTATTTGCATTTTAAATACTAAACATTTATCTTTGTGGTGTAAGTACAGTAAAACAATTAGTCTTATACAATGTCAAATCAACTCTTAAATAAGTTTTCAAAACAAAGAAATCAACTTCACACGTCACGTTTAAAACATTTAAAACACATTACAACACTCATATATGAACAAAAATACATTACATCTGCATTAAATAGCAATTAGGCACTACATGCAATCCAGAATCTATTGTACCATATTTAATCTGAAAATCAAATGGTTTGAAATAATTAAGATGGACTACCTCACAAACTTTGTCTGGATGCAGTCAGAATATAAAAGCATGGTAATGGTCACCAAAAACTATAAAAAAAAATTCCTCTTTCACAGAAATAGTCCTGATCTTACAAAACACTTTTTTACATATAATAAAGTCAGGGTGATACTCTGTGCCATGGTGTTTGATCCACTTTACAAAATAGGCAACTTATGGCATCCTTGTTTGGATGCAATCTCCTTGCCAAAGTTTACTGAGTTTTTTAATCTTTCCAGGGGCAAGAGACAATCTGTACTGTCTAAGAGACTTACAATACATCGCAATACTACATTGGTGCTTTTGGCTAGTGTTTTGATGGGGTTTTTGAAACTTTTGAATTGTTTTTAAAAAAAATATGACTTTAGCTTCATAAAGCATAAATGTTCAGAATTGGTCAAATTTTTCTTATACACTGTGGATAATGTATCATAATGTGATGCTAAGGCAAAATATTCCTTTTATAAAAAATAATCTTTTGAATAGTTGGTGTATTAAATGTTTAAGAAAATTGGTCATGGTCAATGGTGAAAATATGATGAACTGTAAAAGCGAAAGATGCCAGTGTTTGTCATCTGTGCACTTACTCACCAAATAATAGGGGGCATGTTGCACAACAAGCTCTAGGATTGGATGACATTTAAACCTAAATCGTTGCTTCTATCAAACAATTTGAATGTACTGCAGAACAAGTTTTACCTCTAGCTGACCAGCTCCTTCTAAAATGTCTTGCACAGCAAAATTGTTGGCTGTGTTAAAATTCTTAAATGAATTTAACAAACAAGCCTGTTTGACACCAGAGGTGGAAAGAAACGAAGTACAAATACTTTGTTACTGTACTTAAGTAGATTTTTCTGGTATCGATACTTTACTTAACTATTTCTTATTGCGTGTCGTTTTTAGCCCTTCAACCTATTTCCTGTCATTGTGGGGCTTTTTCAATCTACCACTAGGCTATTACGCACCACTGTGCCAATGACTCAGATGCAAGCTGATTAGAATCCATTTGCATTTGTTTAATCCAGCAGTTTTTTTGCGCCATGGACCGGATTAATGTCAGACAATATTTTCACGGACCGGTCTTTAAGGTGTGGCGGATAAATACAACAAAATAAAATATGACCGGCATAAAAGCTGTATTTTCTAAATATAATATATAAATATAAATATAATCCTTAATCCACTGTGTTGTTTTTTGGTAATCTTGCTATCTTGGGGGTTTCAATTTAGCCGTTATATATTATGTGTTACCAGCCGGAGCAGCCCCTTTAAGAAGGTAGCGGATGTAGCTAAGACATGACCAAGGCGAGCAACTTGACATGCATCAAGAGTGAGTCATAGACAGATGTGGCATAGAAAATCCGGTAATTTATCAAAATAAAACATTGTTCAGAATCTGATCATAAATAAAACAGAAGTAATGAAAGTTATGTATTCTTTTTGTATTCTTTCTGTGAAAGAATACATGGCCCCGTACCAATTGACCTACGGACCGGTGCCGGTCAGTGGCCTGGGTCTTGGGGACCAGTGGTTTAATCCACAAGACAGCATCGTAGGGTTTGATACAAGTAAAGGCAATCAGCGAGGCAAGACAAATCCAAAACACGCAAAGGAAATCATATTAAAAGAAATCAAGGGTCATACAAAACTGAGGGTTGTAACTACCAAAGATGTAGGCTAATTTTTGAAGCTACCAATGAGCAAGGCATAGGGCAACAAGAAGTATGCTTAATGTGGATGAGACACAGACATTTTCCTTATAACACAGAAACGAACTTAAATTACTCTCTTTTTTTTTATTGTACAGGGTCTTCTATTATTTGTATACACTTATTGTAACAACAAAACGTTGTGCTTTTGTAAAATGAAGAAAACAGACGGTGCGCACGCTGCCATATCTGTCTCTGGCATCTCTCTCTTCACAGACATAAATAAAACAACCTGAATATCAGTGAATACTTGCCTCACAGACATAATAAATATATGTCTAGAAAGCTCGAAAAAAACAAACTCACATCAAAAACTATAATATACACTGGAGATCAAAATTAGAGAACAATTTATAAACAATTGAACAATTCTGAAATAATGTCATCTTCACTGCATCTTCAAAGGAGTTTTTGTCCTGTCTATACCATCAGAAATAATGTCATCTTCACTGCATCTTCAAAGGAGTTTTTGTCCTGTCTATACCATGCTTCCAGTAAACCTTTTCCACAAAATAACTAAGGTATTTCCAAGAAATTTTTTTTCCAGAAAACACACTGATCAAAATTAGAGAACACTTTTAGATACCTCCAAGTTATTGGTGTTAATCTGGCACCTGGTGCTAATTTCCTTGTTTATCTGTCAACCCCTATTTAACTGGCAGCCTAACTTCCAGTTTTACTGACTCTGCAAGATGGTGGGCCATTCTAAAGTGACTGAAAGCCTCCAGCAGCAGGTTGTCCAGATGAAGGCCAAAAGGATGACCCTATCAGCCATAGCAAGACAAGTTGGTCGTTCCAAATCTGTGATTTCAAGAATATTGAATCTTTACATCATCACAAACTCATTCAAGTCCACCAAGAAGGCTGTTCGTCCATGGAAGACAAATACAAGAGAGGACAGGATACTGTGGAGGATCTCAATGGGCAATCGTTTTCACACTGCAGCTGGAATTGCTCACTAGTTCAGCGCTGAACAGGGTAAGGATCTGTCTCGTCATACAGTGTCTCAACGTTTAAGAGCATTTGGACTGAAAGCCCACTCTGCTGTGATCAAACCTCTCATTAGCAGAAAGAATCAAAAGACTAGACTAAGCTTTGCTGAGGAGCATGTTGTGTGGACAGAGGAGAACTGGTCCAAAGTTCACTTCAGTGATAAAAGCAAGTTTAATTTATTTGAGTCTGATGGGAAACATTATGTTCGGCGACAAACTGGAGAATGACTGCACCCAAAGTGTGTAAAGAAGTCAATGAAAAGTGGAGGAGGAAGTGTTATGGTTTAGGGCATGTTTTCTGCAGCAGCAGTTGGGCCTCTTAAACAGCTACATGGCAGAATGAATGCAAATGTTTATCAGAACCTTCTTCAACAACGTATGGTTCCTTCCCTGCGTTCATCACCCAATCAGCCCGCAGTGTTCATGCAGGACAACGCTCCATGTCACACAGCAAAATGGGTAACACAGTTCCTTGAAACTATAAACATTGAAATAATGACATGGCCTGCTCAGAGTCCTGATCTCAACCCAATAGAGAGCCTCTCGAAAATTCCTGGTGACAGAGTTTACCAAGAAACCCACTACAGTCACTGAAATGTGGAGGAGACTGGAAGAAGAGTGGACCAAAATCACACCAGAGCAGTGTGAGAGACTGATGCTGTCCTGTGGCCGCAGATGTGCTGAAGTCATTCAGAGCAGAGGCCTTCCTACTAATTGCTAACTGATGTAAACTTCAGAAAATGTTGTAATCTTTTTCCATGCTATAGTCATTGTTGTTCTCTAATTTTGATCAGTGTGTTTTCTGCAAAATAATGTTTTTTTTTTTTAAATGCCATAGTTAATTTGTGGAAAAGGTGTTCTGGTAGCATGGTATAGACAGGGCAAAAACTCTTTCAACTGTTGAGCAGTGAAGATGTGAAGATGACATTATTTCAGAATTGTTTAATTGTTTATAAATTGTTCTCTAATTTTGATCTCCTGTGTGTGTGTGTGTGTGTGTGTGTGTGTGTGTGTGTGTGTGTGTGTGTGTGTGTGTGTTTATATATAAAAGTATTCAGACCCCCGTACATTTTTTTACTCTGTTATATTGCAGCTATTTGCTAAAGTCATTTAAGTTAATTTCTTCTCCTGATTAATGTACACATAGCACCCCATATTGACAGAAAAACACAGAATTGTTGAGATTTTTGCAGACAATACACCTAATACAACTTCAAGATACTGGATTTTATTCCCCTCAATCTCAAGCGCTTTCAAAGCATTTACTAGAGGCTTAAGTATAGAATTAAAACCATACATAATAACCTGTTCATGAAAAAGGGCGCATAAATGAATGAGACAATGTTCATTGTTAAAAGTACTATACAAATAAAAATTAATTGAATTAACTATTTACCAATGAGGATTTAATAACTGCTTGGAAATGCCTTAATGTAAAATAAATTGCACTCAATTTGTGTATAATTTTTTTGGAAACAAAGGATTAGCTGTGTAAAGATCATCATAAAATTGAAAGGCATAATTTTCTGTATAAAATAAGGGTTTACATTTAAAATATGTTGCATTAATTAAGACAGTGTTACACATCTGGTTCCTGTTGTTTTTTCCCCACTTACTACCAGAGTATGCCATGACCATTCAGACAGTGTCCTATCAGACTGCAGTTCCCAGAATCCCTTGCCTGGAAACTAATTACATTCTCCTTCCATTTCCCAGCAGGAGGACTTTAAAACACACACACACACACACACACACACACACACACACACACACACTTACTCTTTCTTTCACTCACTCACTTACTCACATGCGTGCTCTCTCTCTCTCCATGTTTCTCCTTTCTGCAATCCAAGTTTCATGTTCATTGTTCCTTTGTGTGTTTAACTTTGGATTGTTTACCTTGATTCTGATTGTGTGCTGCCTGCCCCGACCATCGCCTGTTTTTTAATTACCCTTTTGTCATTCCTTGAATGTTTCTGTTTGCTGTTGTCAACCCTGCCTGTTTCACCACTCTCTAAATGAAGCTTGCATTTGGATCCTCTACTTCGCCTGCCACTTCGCCTGTTACAGAATACATAGCCTTACCCAGCTCCAGCGGCATTTTAGAGTCTCCAGGAAAGCATTGACCCAGTTTACCAGCTACTACATCGCTGGCAAGGCAGCTCATCCATAGAGGAGAAGTCAAGTGTATTTCTATAGCACTTTTCACAATGGACATTGTCTCAAAGCAGTTTACAGAATTTAAGAATTAAGGTGACTGTGGCAAGGAAAAACTCCCTTAGATGTTATGAGGGAGAAACATTGAGAGGAACCAGACTCAAAGTGGAACCCATACTCATTCGGGTGATATCAAGAGTGTAATTATAAATCATAACGCAATACAAAACACCGGAGAGTGAGAACTAACATGAGTAATGTCCTTTCTACAGTCTTATACAGCCAGTTGACATTGTGGAACCAGAAGCTACTGAGCAACTCATAAAATGGCTCAACATTTGGGATCATCATAGATCCAACACCAGCTTTGGATGTTTGGACGTTTTGGATGTTTCTTAAAATAAAACTTTCATTTGGATCCTCTACTCCATTGTCGATCCACTCATCCGTTACAGTCAACATAAATGCCTTCCTCTGGAACATGCTTGGGTTTAAACAAATCAGTAAGTTGTGGATTTTGTAAAATTGCCTTTAGTGTTTCTAAAATAGTAACATAGGCAAATTTATCAGTTACAACAACTTTATCAAATGTTCCTGTGGTTTTATTTACTGCCAGTTTGGTGAAATATTTTGTCCATCTGCCTTGGCAGTCTCACGACTATCAATGGTGTCAAAATTCTGCTCACTTTCACTTTGCATGTTTCATGTACAGATGTTTCCTAAAACCAAATGCAGAACCACAACATGCCTCAATTAAAGACTAAGATTCTTTCCACGACAAAACCATGAACTTATCTAAAGTGCCTAAGAAGCAAACAAAACACTTCACAAGGGCGAGTGAAGTTGAGAGAGTGCCGGTGGGAAGACACGTACCGGGATACTCATGTGTGATAACAACGACTGCCGTGAACCAACAATAACGGACAGTGAGAGTGTGGAAGTTTAAATAGGAGCTGGTGATGATGATAGACAAGCACCATATTTGCACGATTGAAGCCGGGAGCTTCAGAGAAAGCGGACGAGAAAACACCTGACACGCTGAAGGGGGCCGAAGGGGGCGTGGCAGGTGGATTCCTGACAGATAAACACGTACTGTATGTATTTTTAATAGCATGCCTTCATCAAACAAATCGCGGCAAAGCTGTTGTGTGAAATAACCCTTCAAAAATACGTGAATGCACATTCTCATTTATTATGCACATCATGTAAATAAAGAAATTTCAAGCACGTTAATATATTGCCCCCATTTTGATTTTCATTTATCTCGATCATCGGCTACCTCGATGCTTTTTGGCGACCCCCTAGGACATCGACATAAACGGGTTCCACTGTACTACATTTAGAGATCCTATTTATACAATAGTTGATGATATGCAGTTTAACCATTTTTTAGATTACCGAAAATCTTTTTTTTTTATGTCAGCTGCCTGGATGTTCACCATTTTTCTCATTATTTCATCCACCAAAGTCTTAGTTTGGTTGTATTAATTTATTACACCTCCCCATCAGGTCTCTAGACAAGAACAGATTTCACCAACATAATAATAATAAAAATATGGCATGTTAAGAACAAAATATTACCTTAAATAAAATGTATAATTTAAAAAAATGTACAGTTGAACCTTTGGTTTATGAACACCCTGGTGTACTTATGTTTTTTTTTATGAACAAAATATTCATAAAATTTTGTCTCGTTATATGTATGAAGCTTTGTTATATGAACATCGCGATGGTACGTTGGTTCTTTTTGCACGCTTCCTAAGTTAAAGACAACAGCCAAGAATTCAGTCTCAGTCTTTGTCTAGCTACCGTATTGTAAACAAGAGTTCACTGTACTGAAAGTGTTACTGTGACCACGTATTGCTGACATTGCTCAATTGTAAAATCGCTCTCATCAACGATTTGGACAATCCTGAAGAGGAAGGAAAAAATAATGAATCTGAATGCAGCAAAGGCCACATTTTTTGGATAATGTTGAACAGTTGCTTTTAGTTTAGATCAACAATAAGCAGCTAGCAGTGTTAATGAAAGCATTAGAAGACATGGGTATTGTCATGCATGCATTGCCTGGACACAAGCCAATGAAATATCACCTAACCATAATGTTTTGTTAATGCAAGTAGATATTTGAAAATAAAGCCTTTTCTTCTCTACTATTCCGACAATCCACGAGCATTCAAAAGTGTAAAGTGAAGAAGAGTCAGTTGAATGTTATGTCAACTCTGCTTTAGTTTCTGAACATTAATAAACCTATGATTAAGTTACTCCCATTTCCTACGCGTGTCACTGCCCTGAACCTCTCACACCAGCACTCACTCTCCTCCAAGGTAAACATTTTTTTTTCTTTTAATTTAAGATCATTATTGTTACAATATACAGTAATACAACAAATATCACTTATTATACTGTATTACTGTATATTGTAATGTATTTTTAATTTTATATGCATATTTTCTGGGTCCTTGAATGCATTATTTGAATTTCTTATGGGAAATAGCCTTTGCTATACCTGTGATTTGGTTTGAGTATACTTTTTTTGGAATGAATTACATTCGCAAACTGAGGTTCCACTGTATATATTTTTGCAGATTGATAAATTTCAACAGTCTTTTTATAATAGACTTATATCTTGAGAGTAAATATATGCCCACCTTTTGCGATTCAACATCTAGTCTCATTTTAGATTTACTTGTTTTCACTTCAAACGGAATATTAGTTGAGTTTGACTTTTTGTGTAAATGATAAACATGGACATGAACAAGGAACTTTTCAGAACATACAACTGCTGAAACAATATTATATAAAAACAGGCCAAGGTTTTGTTGTGTTGTATGTTCATTTCTTTAATAAAGAAGTAATATCTGTAACACTCAATAATACACCTTTGTCTTGCATTCAGGCATTTTGCCTTGGCGTGCTCTAGTAGTCTACCACGAGTTAGCTTCCAACCTTGTGCCTGTAAATCATTTTATTTTATTTTAGTTGCAATTGTGCAGTAAATACTTAACAGTTTATTTGTCTTAAGTAATTTATTTTTTTATATATATTTTTAAGACCATTTTGTGGAAGTTCCACAAATGATTTTATTTTCCTGCAACCTGCAAACACATGAGTATTTTACCCGCATTCACCTGTCAAATCTTGTCCCGTGCCGGATGAAGCGAAACATCAGCACAGTAAGCTAAAAGTCTTCAATCATCATCATGTGAAATTGGTTTACTTGTTAGTTTTGTATCATGCCCAAACAAAACTTAATTCTTGGAGAGGTTTTTCCATATGATCTATGATGCTCGTGGTGCCTTTTCTGATCAGGGAAGATTCACACAGCACACAGAAAGGAGCAATGTTGTTCTTTGGTTTAATGCATTCAACAGACAAGTATATATACACAATTGAAAAAAAAAGCCTGACCTAAAGCTGTTTCATGTTTTGATAAGAAGACATACTAGCCGGAGATGTGTGAGCCCAGACAAAGACTTCCTGTATACCTTACATACTAACATCGTAAATATTCTGTAGACACTGAACAGACATAGGAATGTGTGTGAACCTGTGTGAGAACCATCTTAACACTAACAATACTTTAATAAAGTGCTATAGTGTAAACTGTTTGATTGCTAATTCGGAACAGTCGCACTGGATCTGTTTTGTCATGACTTGCAAGCATCAGGTTCCGCAATCACCTCGCTCGTGACATAGTGATGGATTAAATTAAAACGGTACAAACAAACAATAAATCTAAAAGCAGCAAACGATAAAAAATGTTGACACTGTTGTGGTTTTTAGCTAATTATTATGCATTTGTACACAAATGCATATTTTTTCATGTTTCAATCCAGCTTGTTAGCTTGCTGCGTTCTCCATTGCATTCTCTTTTTATAGCATTTGTCTGCTACCACAGTTAACTCATCTGTTTTTAAACATGATTTACTGTGTCTTTACTGCATTCAAATGCTTGTTTTCAGTGTTTGTACATATATCATTCAATTAGTGTGCAAAATTAAATAATTTATATATTTCAGATGCTTATATCTAAACAATTTAACAAAATATCTGTGTATTTGTAAGCAAAAATCGTCAAAACAGTGTTGTATTCATATTTCATTTCAAGCATGCTTGTCAACTGCAAATACTGATTTACACAAATTGCTTCACCTTGCATACCCAAATGCTGTTGTATTGTTTGGTTGTTGTTTTTTTCCAGAAGGAAACATTCACAACAAGTGAATTTGTTCAAAGGAGAAATCCCCCATGCACTCCTTAACAAGCAGCCTCTATAGGCTTTAAAATGTCTAAATCAAAGATAGTTAAACTAAATATTTGTCTTTTGCATTATTTAGGTACACTTTTATACATAAATACCCTGAATTAGAGTTTTATATAGTTATAATCAGTAAAACATCTAATTATATTTGCTCAAAGGGCCATTACTATAGAAATTTACCTTGAATATATTTTAAAGTATTTAATGTGGAGCTTGTATAACAGTATAGATTTAAAAAATCAACATACAACCATTACTGTCGAAATACCAACAAAAGTGAGTTTATTTTTATTTTTTAAGTAATAACAGCTGTAGGTTGTTTAACCATGTAAAGCCACATGTCCTATTCATTATGTTCATGTTTTCTGTCTGCTTGACAAGACCGTACAAACTTGTGCAGGTAAAATTAAATACAATGAGTACAAGTCTCTCATACTGCCCACTGGATTTTTAATATGAAAAAGAACTCTCTAAGGTTTTGATTTGAAGATTGAAACTGAGTTACAGTACAATGGCCAGGGTTTCATTTGAAACAGGCCTTGCAGGGGTTGATTAAAGAAGTTAAGTCATGCTGTGTGTCAGGTGTAGAATCTGGCTTCAAAAAACAGACGCAATGAGTGCTGCCGACATTGCTTTAGAGGTTGCAGCTGAAGCTGAAGGACTGCCTGTCAGTGCTCGGACCATACACGGAGCTGCAGTTCATTGAGGGAAACAGGGATTTCAACATGTAATGTGACATTTTGAAGCAGAACACAATGCCCTCCCTTTAGAAACTGGGATGAAGGGCAGTTTTCCAATATTAAACCCTCCCCAAACACACTGCCAAGATGACAAGGTGGCCAAGTATATCTCCAGACCTGAACCCTATTGAGCATCTGTGGGCCATCCTTAAGCGGAAGGCAGAAAAGCGCCATGTGTCCAACATCTATCAGCTCTGCGATGTCATTATGGTGGAGTGAAAGAGGATCCTAGCAACAACAACTCTGCTCTGGTGAGATCCATGCCCCATACTCCATTAAGGCAGTGCTAGATAGCAAGGGTGCTCACACAAAATATTGACACTTTGGACACAAAGTTTTGATACGTTTCCTTAGGGTGTACTCATATTTGTTGCCAGCTATTTATACAGTAATGGCTGTATGTTGAATTATTTTCAGAGGACAGTAAATATATTCTTCTATTTAAGCTGCACATTGACTACTTAAATATATTCATGTTTAATTGCTGTAACATTGTCTGTTGAAAAGATATATAAATAAAATTGTTGCTGAAATTTAAGGGGTGTTTGTTTATTTATAACAAATGCTTTTGTTTTTGTTTATTCTAATAAGATTAACCAAATAGGTTTATAGTTTTTTTTTTAAACAAGTTCCTAAACCCATACAATTATACAGTGGGGCAAAAAAGTATTTAGTCAGCCATCAAATGTGCAAGTTCTCCCACTTTAGAAGATGAGAAAGGCATGTAATTTTTATCATAGGTACACTTCGACTATGAAAGACAAAATGAGAAAGAAAATCACAAAAAACACATTGTCTGATTTGTAAAGAATTTATTTGCAAATTATGGTGAAAATAAGTATTTGATCACCTTCAAAAAAGCAAGATTTCTGGCTCTCCCAGACCTGTAACTTCTTCTTTAAGAGGCTCCTCTGTCCTCCACTTGTTACCTGTATTAATGGCACCTGTTTGGAAAAATCCCAGAACCTCACAGGAGGACCTAGTGAATGGCCTGCAGAGAGCTGGGACCAAAGTAACAAAGGCTACAATCAGTAACACTACGCCACCAGGGACTCAAATCCTGCAGTGCCAGACGTGTCCCCATGCTTAAGTCAGTACATGTCTGGCCCTATCTGAAGTTTGCTAGAAAGAATTTGGATGATCAAGAAGAGGATTGGGAGAATGTCATATGGTCAGATGAAACCAAAATAGAACTTTTGGTAAAAACTCATATTGTCGTGTTTGGAGGAGTAAGAATGCTTCCAGAGTTCCAGAGTTGCATCCAAAGAACACCATACCTACTGTGAAGCATGGAGGTATCATGTTTTGGGGCTGTTTTTCTGCAAAGGGACCAGGACGACTGATCCGTGTAAAGGAAATAATGAATGGGGCCATGTATCATGAGATTTTGAGTGAAAACCTCCTTCCATCAGCAAGGGCATTGAAGATGAAACGTAGCTGGGTCTTCAGCATTACAATGATCCCAAACACACTGCCTGGGCAACAAAGGAGTGGCTTCGTAAGAAGCTTTTCACGGTCCTGGAGTGGCCTAGCCAGGCTCCAGATCTCAACCCCATAGAAAATCTTTGGAGGGAGTTGAAAATTCATGTTGCTCAGCGACAGCCCCAAAACAGCACTGCTCTAGAGGAGATCTGCAAGTAGGAATGGGCCAAACTACCAGCAACAGTGTGTAAAAACCTTGTGGAGACTTACAGAAAATGTTTGATCTCTGTCATTGCCAACAAAGGGTATATAACTATATACCCTTTGTTATACATATTTATATATTGTATATATAACTATATACAATATATAAGTATTGAGATGAACTTTTGTTATTGACCAAATACTTATTTTCCACCATAATTTGCAAATAAAATATAAAAAAAATCAGACGATGTGATTTTATGGATTTCTTTTTTCCATAGTTCCACCTTAACCAGCATGCTTGGTAGTATGAGTTATACACAGATGACGGTGAAGAAAGGTTTTGTGCCAAATAAATAGGTACAGAAATTCTCTTGCAACAGTTTGCATAGTCATTGGTATATTTAACAAGGTTTTTGAATTTAAACATTTCAATTTCGACCATTTAATACATAAATATTTGGTTGCTAATGCTCTTGACTTTTTAACTTTTAAAAATAACAATATACAAATAAATAGGATATACCAAAGCCAACTGCAACAAAAATAAAAACTATATAAGATTATTGACATTGTATAAGATTTATCATTACAACAAATATATTACTTCACCGAATGTTTTTTGCAGAGTTTGAACCAACCAAATTACACAAAGTTCATAAAACTACAACTTTTGCAGTAATATGAGCACATTTATTCACATATAATATCAAAAGTTTTAATACATTATTTAAGAGTTTAACTTCTCTTCAGATCTTCAGGGTTAGATTGAGGGACAGAGCTTAACAGAGTAAAGTTAATGAGGCAGAATTTATCTCTGATTACTAATTTTTACTAACATGAGGGAGTACTCGGAACAAGTTAATTTAACAACTAAAAGTTAAAGAACTTTTAGTTGTTAAATTAACTTGTTCCGAGTAAATGTAGAGTAGCACTGCTTGATTAACACTGCTAGTTTTACTGTGTTACTTGTTTAATCACTTTAATTATCTCAGTAGGAATATTGCGTGTTACAAAAAGTCAGAATTAAGCTTAAGTAAATTACCATTATAAATAAAACAAAATAAGAAGAATGGCAACTAAACTAAAATATAACGATTTCCAGGCACAAGGTTGGAAGCTAAATCTCACGTGATTCATGAGCGGTAGACTACTAAAGCACGCTAAGGCAAAATGTCTAAAGCTTAAGACAGGTGAATCACTGAGTGCTACAGATAATACTTTATTTTTAAAGAAAGTAACATACAACACAACAAAACCTTAGCCTGTTTTTTTTATTTTTATTTTTTTATGCAAGATATTGTTTCAGTTGATGTTCTGAAAAGTTCCTTGTTCATGTCCATATTAATAACTAAAATAAAACGAAACTTTGTTCATGTTCTATTTCTTTTTTTACTTATAGTTAAAATGGAAGCAAGTGAAGCCTATAAGAAAATCGAAGAAGCAGGAAGAAGCAGTCTATAAAAACTACTTATACAATAACAGGTGTCTCTCGTTACCGATTCCCCATAAAAGCTCTTATTCCCATCTCACCCGGGTCGGACCTATTTTATGGCTACGGACACCGACCTATTTCGAGACTTCCAGCATTCACTGCTGGTTCCGTGGATCGCTTCTGTGAATTACTATCCTTCCGAGGTTTACTTTCGTTTCTGAGGATTCTACCTTCTGTGTGGATTATCTACCTGTCGGATTATACTGGCTTTATGAACTAAACCCGTGCTGTGGTTCGTAACTCTATCTGACTCTGTGTTGTGCTCTGTTTACTTAATTAAAAATGATAGAGCTACTCCCACTTTCGGTTTGTGGTCTGCACCCTGACAGTCTGACATAGTTGTCTGCAACACTAGAGCCCCGCAGGGAACAGTTCCATCTCTGTTCCTTTTTACTGTCTACACTGCTGACTTCATGTTCAGCTCAGCAACATGGCACCTGCAGAAGTTTTCTTATGACTTTGCCATCGTCAGAGTAATTGATGATGATGACACTGCCCGATTGGTTCAGTTCTGGAGTTCTTACAGGAACAGTTTGCCACAGGGTTAACCCCTTCAACCCTGAAGGTTTACGTGTCCCGCCATTGTGGCATATATCACCCCGCCTGCGGGGCAGTCGCTGGGTAGGCACCCTCTGGTGACACGTTTTCTCCAAGGCGCCTGGAGGCTGAGGCCCAGGATGCGACCCAGAGTGTCTGGCAGTTGTGTTGGTGGCTCTATCCGAGCCCCCCTTCTAGCCCTTGGACAAAGTGGCCCTTAGGTACCTGTTGGTCAAGACCGCCTTTTTTCCTGGCGATTTTCTCCCTGAAAAGGATCAGGGATCTGCAGGCTCTGTCCGTGGCCCCGATCTGGCTGGAATTTCCCCTTGGCATGGCCAGAGTGTTTCTGTATACAAAACCCTGGTACATACCTAAGGTGCCTACGGCTTCCGCACGACCTGTTGTGCTACAGGCATTCTGCCCTCCTCCATTTCTAGCCTCCATCCAGGAGAAACAGAACCAACTGTCTCCCGTGCCAGCACTGGACACTTACCTCCACAGGACATGTCCATAGAGGAAGTTGGGGCAGCTGTTCGTCTGCTATGGCCCTAATAGGAAAGGTTTCCTGGACAATAAGCAGACGTTAAGCAGGTGGGTAGTGGATGCCATCCTTTCAGCTTACGAGTCCGCTCGGGGTGTGGCGGCCTCTACGGCTTGGTCCGCTGGAGTGTCACTCCAGGACATTTGCGGCGCTGTGGGCTGATCCACCCCTTTGACCTTTGTTAGGTTTTATAGCTTCGACCTCAGAGTCACTCCGGGCTCCTCTGTCCTGCGTGCAGGTGCCAAGGCTCTCACACATTTGTCAGTGTTTGGTCAGTGTGGCGTGATTGGACACTCAGTCCCACTCGGTCCCAAAGCATTACTTGAAGTTCCCGAATGGGGAATGTCTCCAGGTTACGTATGTTACTGTAGTTCCCTGAGGGAACGAGACGCTGCGTCTCTGTGCCACAATCACTGCATTCCTGCGGCGCTTAACTTCTCTCTTTGCAGAAGCTAATGTCACTACCACCGCACAGCCATTTTGTAGCTTCCTGGTTTTTGCAACGTCGCCTGCCGATGATGTCAGATTTTGCCAATTGCCCAGATTTCACATGGGATTCAGAGCGTGGACAACGCAGGGGCGTTCCCAAAGCGTTACGACGCAGGGTCCCCTTGGGGAACTAGGTTTACATACGTAACCTAGAGATGTGCTTTATACATCAGTAGTGGTATTTTATGATCAATGCAAGATTTAATGGTGAGCCAGGGTAGACTAATTAAAACAGGGGTGATGTGGTCTTATTTTCTAGATCTTATTTTCTAGATGCTAGTGGCATACCTAGTGCAGCTAAAGATACACCAGACTTCCAATACACACTTTCTACAAGCTCTGCAGGCTATACCAGCTGTGACACCATACAATGACACTTCCCAAGAAGTTTTATGGTCCAGCAGACTACTGATGAGGCTTCATCCGATGGTGCGAAGTCTATTAGACTCACTAAGCTAAGACCTAGAACACAGACTCTAGGAAATGGGCACTCCTACTATCTCTGCTGACCGGGAAAGCATTAGAATGGGCTTTTGCAGCCTGGGACAGTGAGAACCAGATCAGGGGCTCAAAATTTGAGATGTGTTTAAGTACGGGTGGAGGACTGGATGTTTCGCATCAAAGGATCTGACACAGATGTGGACTATGCAAGGAAATTACAGAATCTACTGGCCAAAAGTGAATGGAATGACGCTGCCCTCTGAACAGTTTCCCAAGATGGATTAACCCCACACTTCAGGTAAAATGTCCTGTAAAGTCCAAGATATCTGACTATCCCAGTATTTTATGCTACTTATTCGGCTGGACAACTTGATCAGCAACCAATGCCCTTTAGCTGGGTTTAGCGCTGTCCCCAGGTATCTTAAACAGCAACGACACCTTAAGCTGCAACCGTGTTTAAATGGTGGTCGAGCGAACCATCGTTGCACAACAAACCTGGAGAAACCCCAACTGATGCCAGTAAAAGTAAATTTACCAACCTGTTATTACAGTGTTTGGCTGCCAGTACAATTATGGACTCCTAATGGATTACAGGTATTCTCCAGATCAGGTTTTGGGTCTGTCGCTGGGCAACACAGAGTTTTAACTTCCTTCACACCTCCTTCTTCTTCCTTCGAACACGGCAAGTGGAGTTTACACCTAAAAATTCTATTTTGGTTTTATCTGACCAAATGACCTTTTCCCATGCCTGCTCTAGATCATCCAGAAGGTTGGCCAAATTCAGACAGGCCTGGACATTTGCTGGCTAGGCAGGATTTTAATTCATGACTGTGTTCCAACAGGTGCAATTAATGCAGGTAATAAGTGGAGGGATAGGAGGGCTTCTTTAAGACAGGCTAACAGGTCTGTGAGAGAAAGAATTCTTGCTGTTTGGTAGGTGATAAAATACTTATTTCATGCAATAAAATAGAAATTAATTAATAAAAAATCATACAATGGAAGTTTTTCGAATTTTTTTTTTCGATTCTGTCTTTTAGAATTGAGTTGTACTTACGACGAAAATTGCAGATCTCTTCGTTCTTTGTAAGTGTAAAAACTTGAAAAATTGGCAGTGTATAAAATACTTATTTGCCCCACTCTATTTAAGCAAACAGGACCAATACAATACAACAATTAATCAGACAGGAATTTATGGTATACTGCATACATGCATACATGTAATTTTCGTAATGCCAATTCAATGCCTGTCAAGTCAAAAAGCTTCTCGACTTGACATGCATTGAATTGGCATTACGAATATTACACAGATTATTTATTACAGATATATTACAGATATATTGCCAAAAGTATTCACTCGCTCATCCAAATCATTTATTTCAGCTGTTCCAATCACTTCCATGATTACAAGTGTATAAAATCAAGCAACTAGGTATGCAGAATTAAAGGATTATGTAATAAGAGAAACAAGGTTGATGCCATATTAATATTTTAAAAAGTGCTACTAAAAAGAAACAGCTGAAGAAACATCTTGCAACTAATTAGGTTAATTGGTAACAGTTCAGTAAAATGTATATTAAATATATGTATATCTGTTTTCTATTCAAATTTTTTTTATTGGTGTGGTAGAAATAAAGGTACCGTGTGTTTGAATATAAATAAGGAGATGATTTTATATACAGTTACATTAAAACAAACAAATGTGTGAATGTTAAGTGTATTTGTTTTGCAGTTGTTTTGAGACTTATATCTAGTCAGTGTATTAATCTGGTTTTATTTTTCTGCCCGAAAGATTTCAGTTGCGGATTAAATAATTAACATGAATCAAACTTTTAAACATATCGCACAAAACAGCAATTCTAAGTGATCAGAATCACATACAAAATGTGATTCTGATCACTTAGAAATGTGACAAAAATTCATGTTTTCTGCACATATTTTACATTTATGTATGTTTATGCAGTTCCTCTTCTCTGCCCTATTATCCACATTCTACACTTTCATTTCTAAATCTTGCAGTTAAAAATGTATGTAAATAAAAAATCAGTCATTATTGGTCCACTCATTTTAGATTAACAGGTCAGTCAATTAAAGAGGGGGGTTGAATGTCACTCCAATGATTGAGACATGGTGCTATAGATAACACTATAGATGAGAAGATGGCTAAACACCAACAACTGGTGAAGGCTGGTCAATCACGGGTAACTGATTATAAACATGTTGTAAGTGGGTGAAAGACTCTGTGAATATACACAAAATGTTAAGTGATATTTTCAGAACAAATTGCACTTAAGTCAAAATCCAGAAAAACTGATTCATATAACAGACATTTCATTAGGTTGCCACTCTTAGGCCCTGGAGCAAGGCCCTCAACCCTCTGTGCATCAGGTGCGCCGTATCATGGCTTCTGAGCAAAGCCGGGATATGTGAAGAACTAATTTCACTGTGCTCTAGTGCAGTGGTCCCCAACCTTTTTTGCGATCGGATAAATGTTGGACAATATTTTCAGGGACCGGTTTAATGTCATACAATATTTTGATATGACCGGCATAAAAACTGGTATTTTCTAAATATAATAATAAACATGAACGTCCACTGTGTTGTTTTTTGTTAATTTTGTTAGCTTGGGGGTTTCAATTTAGCAGTAATGTATTATGTGTTATCGGCCGGAGCAGCCCCTTTAAGAAGGTAGCGGATGGAGGTAAAACGTGACCGAGGGAAGCATCTTGACATGCATCAAGAGTGAGTCATAGACAGATGTGGTGAAGAGAATCCGGTAATTTTCCAAAATAAAACATTGTTCAGAATCAGATAATAAATAAAACGGAAATAATGTAATTTATGTATACATTCTGTGCGGCCCGGTACCAATTCACCCACAGACCGGTGGCGGTCCGCAGCCCAGGGGTTAGGGACCACTGCTCTAATGTATATTTGACAAATAAAGGCTATTCTTCAGTTCTTCTATTATTTTTTCTATTTAAATTGATCTTGTATAAAAGAAATTACAGTTTAATTTATATCAATGCTCCATACACTCTAGAAATGGTGCAGTTCCAGTTAGCCACAGCAGTTATAGGTAGCATTGGAGTGACATTAGCATCCCATCTGATCGATTAGCTAGAGGGGGAGCTGTATATTTAGAGCTAGTGGACCAATGATGATACTAAGGCCACTCCTGATTTACATACAAGAACTGCAAAACCTGTAAACACCTGCACAAAACATGGAAACATGGAAAAAATGCAAAATAAAAAAAAGAACATACAAAACAAAAAAATCCATTTTGTGTGATACATTTTTAAATGTTTTTACATTTTTGTCTTACCTTTTATTTTTTAATCCGTGTCTGTTGTACCTAAAAAAAAAAAAAAAAAAAAAAACAAGATCAGATAAACATGTTTATTGCATTGGAAATTTAAAGGTGTTTCTTTTAATTAAAAACAACTAGTATGATATTTACATTCTCTTAACCATGTGTGAAAAAATATGCACACTTTTACTGTTTCCATGTAAATTAAGAGGCTAAGCAGCAGATATCAATATCCCTGGATTAATTGATAAGCAAGTGTGATCACATATAAAAGCTGATCTGCCCTTCAGGCATATGTTAATACAATGCAAATGATGTAAAAAGACAATCAGACAAAAACAATTGTCTGGGAATATTATACGGCAATTACTAAAAAGTTTAAAGCTGAGGGTATTTACATCCAAATCATGTGATTATTGGAGTTTTAGCACTGTATGTGTGGTCTTCTCCAACACAATCCCCTTCTTGCTTCCTCTTTTCCTGGCTTTTTTAAAATAACCAACATGACAATTCGCTGTTTAGCTATTCGTGTACCAGGTGTGTGTTGTGCCCTCATCGTTTTACTTAAACAGATAAAAGGTTTAAACTTAATTTTAGGTGTAGCATTTGCATTTGAAACATTCAGTGTAAAGTTCAAAGAGTAATCAATGCCTGTGAAGCAAGCCATTGGGTAAATGCATAAAATCTGCACACATTTGTTAGTAGTGCGGGATTTTGTAAATTCTATATTAAAGCTATTTTTTTTTACTTTTTTTAATAGAAAACAAATTTATTAAAAATAAACAATATTTACTGAACATAAATTAAAATAAATAGCTTACAATGTCATGAACTTTTAAAAGTAATTTTATTTGAATTCATTTATTTTTTTTTATGTCCAGGAGGAGGTGGAGCCCTTTCCAGAGGAGAGGGACAATTTTCTTCAACAGCTTTACAAATTCATGGAGGATAGAGGTAAAGACCTTAAATTACTGCTATTTTAATTAACACATGTATTACAGTTTTCTCTGTATTCCAAGTATTCCAACAACAAGAGCTTGAGTTTGATATCAAAAGGTGAATATTAGAAGATGTAGCAGAAATGTAGATGTACATGTAAAAGTTTTGTATATTTTATTGCTCTATGATGAAGTTCCCCTGGTTAGAATGGATGCCTTTACAGAATCATAAAAAAAAATATTTCAATAAGCAGCCTTGCAAGCTCAACTGTACCACCTCCACCATGCCTGACTGATAAAATTGTGTATGTTTTGAAACCATTTTATTTCTGCACACAAGGTCCTGCATCATTTTGGTAGAGCTTAATATTAATTTCATAACTCCTAGTTGAGAATCTAATTCTTACTGCTGCTAAGTAGTTTGAATAAGTCAATCTAACAGGGTACACCACAATGTTCCATTATTTTTTATCATTAAAATTGTTTTGGTTCAAACAAAAGGTGACATATAAGAAAATGAAAGCTGAAACCCTGGTTTATCGTCTACTGTCCATCTTTTAATTTTTTTTTTTGACAATCCCAAATGTCTATACTATATAACCAGATAACAGAAATGGCCTTGCCCTTCTATTACTTGCCATGTTTTGTTCTGGGTTTTATTGGTTTTGTTTTTATCAGTCGTACACTTTAAAAAAGGAAAGAACAAAAAAACTTGCTTATTCTTTATAGACAAAGGTTTGTGGCCATCTGTTTTTTAACATTCCATTCCACATTTAGTCCCCTACTAATTAATGAAAAATATTAATGCTACCACATCAAAAGACATGATATATAATTGTGTGCTTCCAATTTTGCACAGTTTGGGAAGAGCCACATACTGTAAGCAAAAGGTGTCCCAATCCTTTTGTTTGTATATTGTACAGTCATGTGGAAAAGAAATTACCCCTTACTTACTTGAATATGAATTTACATATCAGGAGATAAAAAATCTAAAATGTCTTGAAAATAGGTAAGTACAACAACATGTGACATTATATACTGTTTGTGATGTAGTATACAATTATTTATTTTAACATTAAAATGTGACCACCACTATAGAAGCTCAGGTTTTATTGGTTTGAGAGCCAGAGTCTTTAGGTCATGCTAAGGGGGAAAGCCATCAGCATTGATGTTAGAGAAGTTATTGTTGCTGCCTATCAATCTAAGAATGGTTATAAGCCCATTTTCTAAACAATTTAAAGTCTATCCATCTACAGTAAGAAATATTATTCTCAATTGGAAAACATTTGAGACAGGAGTCCCAGGAGTAGCCCTCCCAGCAAATTCACCCTTAGTCCATTTTTTTTTTTTTTACAGTGCTCAGATAAATTGCAAGAAGGCCAAGAGTTAAATCTGGGATTTTGCAGGCCTCAGGTAGCATGTTAAATGTTAATCTTAAAGACAGTACAATTAGACATAGACTGAACAAATATTGTTTTATAAAAGGGCTGTCAGTAGTAAGCTTCTTCTCTCTAAAAAGAAATAGACATGGCAGCAGGGTTTAGGTATACAAAGTTGCTCTGAACAAACCACAAGACTTATGGAACGATGTCCTTTGGACAGATGAGAACAAAGTGTTTGGCCATAATGCACAGCATCACATTTGGCAAATAACAAATATAGCATCCCGACACAAACACCTCATTCCACTGTCAAACTCAGTAGTGGAGGGAAGATTATTCAGCCATGGGTCTTAGGCAGCTTGCATTTATTGAGGTGACCATTATACAAAATTATTTATAATTGAATTGCAAGGACATCTGTCCAACAGCTAAAACCTGGCCAAAATTGGGTTATGACAATGAATTTCACCATTTCAGCATTATTTTTGTAAAGATAAATAATAATGTGTAATATGTCATGTGTTTTGTTCATCTGACTTTGTATCACTTAATTCTAAGACCTGCTGAAGACCAGAATATTTTTTTTATTATTTCCTGATACGTAAAACCTTTAAATTCAAAGGGGATGTATTTTCTTTTCACCCAACTGTGTGTCTGTGTCAATTACACTAAATGTTCTCTTTTTACTATACAAATTAGCTAACCACCAGTTATGGTTAAAAATTTAGAGCAGTTTGAAGACCTAATATGCAATAATAATATTCATATGAAAAATAGTAATATGCAAAGTGGCAATGCAATATTAAAAATGTAAATATATTTCTGTATTTATATTTACTTTTCAATTACCATATGTGCAAAGTTTGGTGCAAAGTGAAAATGAAATTTGAATTATATAATTTACACTTGCCATTTCTAACAGTAGTTTTAATATGTGAATTACATACTAATTTTAACACTTTATTAGTTGCAAAATGAAAATGAAAATGTGTTACCCACATTGATATGATACATGTAATATGTCCCAGCAGAAATAGTAGCAAAATGATCATTTGAATGTTATTTGTCCTAAATGCATTTAGACTCATGGTAAGTGCACCTATTATTGCATTTTTATCTTAACTGCACTAATATTTGCACTAATATATTTTTTCTTAACTAACTGATATTTTTAACACAATTCAGTGTGTATTTCTACGGAAGCGCATTGCATTCACAAAAAAAAAACAATAATAATTCACAGCCAGGATCTCATAATTATGAGATACTAAGTCATAAATATGAGATCCTTATCTCATAATTATGACTTAGTAATTTATAATTATGAGATACTAAGTCATAATTATGAGACACTAAGTCTTATGTGTCTCATAATTATGACTTAGTATCTCATAATTATGAGATCCTTATCTCATAATTATGACTTAGTATCTCATAATTATGAGATAAGTTGTGGCAGTGTGTGGCAGGGGAGCGTTTTAGCGCATAACACCGGATCTGACGTTACTGCATTTTTTGCTCGGAAGCGCCGTATCTGTTAACTAAAGCAAGACTTACCGTAACTAAATTAATTATCAAGAGGGGCAGGTCAGTGAGGAAATGTCCAGTAGCTAATTAAACTAATATAATGTTAGACTTTTATTATGACCAAACAAAACTTCATTCAACGACGTTTTCCATGAGATCTGCGATGCGCATGGTGCCTTTTCTGATCAGTGAAGAATCACACAGCACACAGAATGGCGCTTTTCTTTAATTTGATGCAGATAACAGACAAGTATATGTACACGCACACTGGAAAATACCTGAGCTAAATTTGTTCCTGATTGGGTAAGAAGACAATAATAACCGGAGATGTGTGAGACCAGATAAAGACTTCCTGTATACCTCACATACTCAAATTATAAAGACCCTATAGACACTGAACAGATAAAAGGACTGTGTTTAGAGAATCAGTGTGAGAACCATATTAACATTAACATATATAGTCATCAAGCTAAACCATATAATAGCTTCTACGTCTCCATTGTTGCGCAATAAGGCGGTTCCGAGCAAAAAATGCAGTAACGTCAGATCCGGTGTTATGCGCTAAAACGCTCCCCTGCCACAGACTGCCACAACTTATCTCATAATTATGAGATACTAAGTAATAATTATGAGATAAGGATCTCATAATTATGAGATACTAAGTCATAATTATGAGATAAGGATCTCATAATTATGACTTAGTATCTCATAATTATGAGATCCTGGCTGTGATTTATTTATTTATTTATTTTTGTGAATGCAATGCGCTTCCGTATATTTCAAATGCTTTCTGAGCCAAAAAAAGGTCACAAAATGGTGATTGGAATGACTTTTTTAATGCATTGACACACAGACGATTGAAAAATGCATTTTCAAATAACACCCTGCAACAGCCCAAAGGAGAAAAATGTAAACAGTTAAGGAAAGAAAAAGAAAAAAAAATATTGTATATTGTGCAGATAAGACATGACTGCCCATAATTAACCATTGACATTTAGACTCGTGTTCAAAAGTAATTATCATATTTAGGTGGTCACTGAATTCACTCTAATAAATCCCTAATAAACTGTTTATATGTATGGCACAAGAAATTATCAGAATCCAAATTATCTGAGCTCACTGGTAAACCCCAGTGAACACAAGGTTTACAGGTATACTAATAGAACTGGCTCATAAATGTTTATGTAACTCATGATTGTGGTAGCAAACTCAGAAGTCAGCAGACTGCCAGTTTACAAAGAATTGCTTACAATCTAATTGCCATTAACTTTATCATACAGCAAGACAATGGCCTAAAACAACGAGGCAGTCCACAAATAACTTCAGGGGAAAAGTGGAAGGTTTTAAGCTTGCCAATTCATTCACCAGATCTAAACATAATTAGGATTAAAATGGGACCACCTAAACATAAACATGATTAATCTGCAGAACAAGCCTGAGAAAGCAACGCACACAAAGAACAGTTTAGTGATATCAGTGGATTGCTGGCCTGTTGCAGTTTATGCAAGAAGGGGATATAAAAACACTCATTAAGTGTTATTTATCACTTGTATGTTACAGTAATTTACCCACCCCAAAATTGGGTGGTGAGCTACCAAGTGTGTTTTTGAAGATAACACATCTATATAAAAATATCAGAAGATGAAATCTGAAATTTTGATCTAAACCTAGTTTCCTTCTGGTGACAAAAGCCAGTTCAGCAATATTTACCAAGGGAGACCTTGCTGTCCCCTTAATTTAAATACTATGAAAGTGAAAGTAAACTTTTTTGGTGCAACCCTTTCAAAAAATGTTATATTATATTATGAGGGCTAGATATGTTTTAGAATTTCTCATAGAAGTTCTGCATTTTGGGAAGATTTATTTGTGGTCTTAATCATGTTATACACAGTTTTGCTGATATTCTCTAATCAATTCTTTGTCAAGGCACACCCATCAACAAAAGACCAGTGCTCGGCTACAGAAAACTGAACCTCTTTAAACTCTACAGGCTGGTGCACAAACTTGGAGGATTTAACTCTGTAAGTATTTGGTTAGTGTTTGGTTAATAGGGGTAGTAAGATATAATTATAATGAAATAAGACAACGTTATCATCTAATGGTTACAGGTGGGAACTGAAGTAAGAGAGACAGTGGTGAGGGCATCAGCAATTTTAGCACATAAAAGTTAAAGTTTCTTTCGGCTTCTCCCATTAGGGGTCGCCACAGCGGATCCTCCGCACGTTTGATTTGGCATATGTTTTTACGCCGGATGCCCTTCCAGATCTGTTAAGTACTTTATTTTGTGAGGTGGGGTCTCTAAGGATCTGCATGTTTAGCACATCTTACAGATACTGGATTGGATTGAGATCTGAAAGATTTGGAGGGCAAGTCAACGAGCGCTGTGTCTTAACCACTAGACCACCAGGGGACCTAGAATCGGTCTAAAACCTTTAGCAATTAAATAAGATATTATTTTTTTTTTTGGCTATCCTTTAAAGTTGTCTTTTTTTATCTAATTTCATAAAATTTATTTATAAAATTTCACTATATAATCTATTAACATAAAATTGAGGGGGTTGTTTGCATTTTAAATATTTTTAAGTTATTAAATTACAGTATTCTTCTACATAAAAAGAAAAAAAAAACTTGAAGCAATTATCAATGTCTGCTTGATATAATATACACATTTTTACATTCATGCTAGGACTACAATATTTATTATCAACAAATTTGTTTTAGCACATCACAAACTAGTGAAATACTTTATTCAAGCTAAAATAAAACAGAAAAAAAGACTAATTATACAACACTGCTGGCCTAAGGACCTAACTTGCCTAATTTTATGTAAAAAAAATGCTTTAGTATAAATTTGAAAAACAGTGGGGGTTGTAATTATACATTGCATCTCATGTACATTTCCTTCGCATAAACATAAACTATAAGGTTTGAAAATACTGTGTGTACTGTGGTATTTGTCACTACTGTGTAGTAGCAGATCTGTTAAGTACTTTATTTTGTGAGGTGGGGTCTCTAAGGATCTGCATGTTTAGCACATCTTACAGATACTGGATTGGATTGAGATCTGAAAGATTTGGAGGGCAAGTCAACACTTTGAACTCTTGTCATGTTTGTCATTTAATCCTATTTCAAAATGGATTCAATACATTATTTTATAAAAAAAATCTACAAACAATACCCCATAATGACAAGATGAAAAAAGTTGTTTGAAATGTTTGCAAATGTATAAAAAAATAAAAAGAAATTACATGTACATAAGCATTCACAGCTTTTGCCATGACACTCAAAATTCCTGTCTATATAAGGTGTGTAACCACCAGGACTCTTTCTAGAGTCCAAACTGAGTGATCAAGGGAGAAGGGCCTTAGTCAGGAAAGTGATCGAAAACCAGATAGTCACTCTGAAAGAGCTCCGGCATTTCTCTGTGGAGAGAGAAGAACCTTCCAGCAACACTTCACCAATCAGGCCTATATGGGAGAGTGGCCAGACGGAAGCCACTCCTCAGTAAAAGGCAAATGGCAGCCCACCTGGTGTTTGCCAAAAGGTACCTGAAGGACTCTCAGACCAAAAGAAACAAAATTCTCTAGTATATTCAAAAAAAAGATTAAACTCTTTGGCCTGTATGGCAAGTGATCATGTCTGGAAGAAACCAGGCACAGCTCATTAGCTGGACAATACCATCACTACAGTGAAGCATTGTGGTGGCAACATCATGCTGTGCAGATGTTTTTCAGCAGCAGAAACTGGGAAACTAGTCAGGACAGAGGGAACGATGAAATAAGCAATGTACAGAGACATCTTGATGAAAACATGTTCCAGAGCACTCTGGAGCTCAGACTGGGGCGACGGTTCATCTTCCAATAATACAATGTCCCTAAGCACACAGCCAAGATAACAAAGGAGTGGCTACTGGATGACTCTGTGAATGGCCCAACTAGAGCCCAGACTTGAACCTGATTGAACATATCTGAAGAGATCTGACAATGGTTGTACACCGATGCTCCCTATCAAACCTGCTGGAGCTTGAGAGGTCCTGCAAAAAAGAATGTGAGAGCCTGCCCAATAATAGGTGTGCCAAGCTTGTAGAAACATATTTAAATACTTTTAAATATGTTTTAAATTGAAGACTTTTACAATTTTTTATTTATTTATTTATTTTTAAAACAAATTCTTCATGTTGTTATTATGGTTTATTGTTTGTAGAAGTTTGAGAAAATGTAATCCATTTTGGAATAAGGCTGTAACATATCAAAATGTGGAAAAAACTAAAGCACTGTGAATACTTTCCATATGTACTGTATTTCTATTGCTCCATGGTCTAGTTCTGATGCCTGTTGCAGGTGCTTTGGGCAGTTAAAAATTCAGCATGTTGTGGATATATAGCCATATACAAAACAAGCTACAATGCACTGTGTTCTAAAACTTATCATAGTTGACATTAAATTTGTCAGGAATTTGTGCTGCAGTAATTCTTCTGTGGGATCAGACCAAAAAGGCTAGCTATGGGCAACATCTTACTTTTGGTCTCATCTGTTCGAAGGACATTGTCCAGAAGCTTGTGGTTTGTCCTGATACAACTTTGCAAAACTAAGTCATACTGCCATGTTTTTTTTTTTTTTTATAAAGAACTTTTCCAAACAAACCATACTTTTACATACATATTGTTCAGTCTTTTTTCTATTTATACTGTAATGAACTTTCTAATGATGCTGTAGAGTTTGAAATGTAACTCTTGGATTTTTTACATTTCTCTGAGAATTTTACAGTCTCATTTTGTGGTGGATTTTTTTGGGTTGTCCATGCCTGTGAAGATTGGCAAATGTTTTGAGTGTTTTCCACTTGTAAATAATTTTCCTCAATGCAGAATCTGCTTTTTTTTTTTTGCCTGCTCCAGGCTGGAGTCACCACAGTGGATCATCCATCTCCATATCCCCTTGTCCTGCCTTTTTTAGACAAAGCTCCTCACTGTAGAATGATGAACATTAATTATTTTGCAAATGGCCCCACTTGCTGATGATCACTGAATCAAGGGTTTAATTAGCCACACCTTCCTGGTACATTGCCTCTTTATATTTATATATATATATATATATATATATATATATAT
>MU574796.1:2885639-2948065 GCA_024362625.1 Silurus asotus
TATATATATATATATTAAATTTGAGTATTTTGGTGAAATAATGAGTTAATTGTTTTTTATATCCATAGTCATCTGCATGCATAATAGAAGGCGGGTTGGTAGTTTAGTGATAATTCAGGAAATTCAGGGAAAAAAAATACAAATTCCGGAAAAATCTAGGTATTTTTACGTATAGGTTAATGTAACATCAAGTCTATATATATATATATTAAATTTGAGTATTTTGGTGAAATAATGAGTTAATTGTTTTTTATATCCATAGTCATCTGCATGCATAATAGAAGGCGGGTTGGTAGTTTAGTGATAATTCAGGAAATTCAGGAAAAAAAAATACAAATTCCGGAAAAATCTAGGTATTTTTACGTATAGGTTAATGTAACATCAAGTCCAATCAGGTATAAGAAGCACTCCTTACTCCCTAGCCAACAGTAGTGACAGTGAGGACCAGTGTCTCAGTGAGATGGCTGCTAAAGCACTTATGTCAAAGTGCAGTACCCAAGACACAAAGGCAATAATTCCTCCTAAGGGCTCGGCTCGGACAACCCTATCCCATAAATACCACAAACATCCGGATTCTGAGCATTTATATCCAAAAGAGCAGCAGAGCAGCCGGGGTTCCCGCACATACAAATGGAGTTTTCAAATGTGTGAGTATTTTATTCAGTAAACAGTTTATATAAATAAATAAGTTTTAGTAAACTCTGTCATAAGATGGTTAACATTAAAAACATTAAATTATTTCTTTTTTAAACCTGCTTTAGCTGATTTGGAAAAGATGACTAGCCTAGAGAAGATTGCATTTCTTCAGGAGAAATTACAGGACATCAGGAATCACTATCTCTTGCTCAAATCTGAAGTGGCCTCCATTGACAGAAGACGAAAACGTATTAAGAAAAAGGAGCGGGAAAGTAAGTTTTTAGTTTTCCAAGTTTATTTGGTTACATTTTTTAAATAAGTTACTATGAGGTCAAAGGGCAGAAAATTTTGCTTTAGTTTAAAAAAGAATAAAATTATAAAAAAATGTGAAAAAAGGCTGTGATCTAATTGCATGACATCTGATTGTACTGTCAGACCTATAATGCAGCTGTTTATATATCCAGTTGACCTGTTGTCTTTTATGAAAACTTTACAATGTGAATACACAATCACTTAGGCTTAACCTAAACAATTTTGCCCAGTCAAATACTTTTTTGCCTTTGAAAATACTATAGATGTATGGTTTAATTTGCATGATTCAAATTTAGAAAGCCTCTCTCTCTCAAATGTTATGTGGTATACATTATAACATAAGTAGTCTTTAATTTTAATGTTGCATTTCAGGAACTCAAGCTGCATCAACAACGCTTTGGGAATGCTTCCGACAGGTAATCTGTAATCTGTCCAACAGGAAGGGGTGACGTTGCAACTAGGAAGCTATAAAAGCACATGTCGTGGCGACAGCGCTAGCTTCTGTTTGTTCCGGAAGCGCTCTGTGTTTGTCTGTGTTGCGAAAATGCCAAAGTGTGTATTGGTAAGCAGTAAAATAAAAAAAGAATGGAAAGAAGTAATTATTAAGACAAGTAGTCTTTCAGGCTATGTCTGGCTTATCTCGGTCAACTCTTGAGGGAGCCAGCTGCCCGCATTGCACCCGTATGTCCATGCGGAAAATCCACTCCAGGAAAGCGCTCTTCGTGGAGGTTGCTCCCAATCCTTCGTGGAGGGTGGCCCCGCTTCAGCCTGGGCATTGTGGCGACTGAGGTCCGAGAGTTGTGTCATGCAACAGACCTGGCTCTCAGGGCCACAAAAGCGACCGCAAGGGACATCGGCCAGTCTATATTTGCCCTAGTCTCCACAGAGAGACACCTTTGGCCCACCCTGCCAGATCCGACAGGTATTGAGCCTTTTTGCTGGACTCCCCGTGGTGCTGACTGGCCTGTTCAGTATTGTCGTGAATAAAGTTATTAAAAAAATTCCAGGAGGCCAAGAAACAGTCAGCAGCGTTTCAGCAGTTCCTCCCCCAGCGCTCTTATAGGGCTGCTCAGCGGGCGCAGCCCCAACCCCATTGTAAAATTCAGAGATAGAGTGTTGCCACTTATGCTCCCCCAAAAACTACGGACCCTGGGAGATGCTCCAGGCTGAGGCCCAAGGAACTGTCGGGTCAGAGGACCGGCCTGGAGATGCTGGCCATGCTTCTAGCGTTTAAGTATTTTCTCTCAGACCTAAGGGACCATCATGTGCTGGTCCATACAGACAACACATCGGTGGTCGTGCTCCGCTTGCCGGCATGTGTTCTTTTAGCTTACTGCTTGTCACGTCTTTCCGTTGGACAGATTACACACATGATTCAGAGCATGGAAAGATTTCCAAAGCATTGTTGATGCGGCGTCTCGTTCCCTCAGGGAACCAGGGTTACATACGTAACCTAGAGACGTTCTTCTACAATCAGCTTGCAACAGTTAACATGGGCCATCATTGCAAGCCAGACAGGAGAAAATGTATGTCAGAGCTAGTCAACAAATGCTATAAATACAGGCAATAAAATAGACTATAAACTACAAAATATATGATACAGTGAACAAATTTGTTATTGCAAGAACAGAATGAGTGGTGGTGGGTATACAGCATCCAAGGCAATCTCCATTGTTGCAGTTACATTTTCAGAATTTAAGCATTAATAAAATTAGGCTCACTGAATATTAATTATTCAAAATAATCAAATTCAATACAGGAAAATATAGAATGACTGTGCATCAGTAAAAAGAAACTACTGGATACTTCAACTAGGATAATGGAAAAAATTGGTAAACATTTATTAATTAACAACAAAAAATAATAAAAGTAACAATACAAGAGGTAAATTCAGATTTTTGGCAAATAACAAATTGGTGAGTTAATATCAATCATAATGCTGAACTGAAACATGATATATTGGGTAACCAATAAGCATGGCTACAGTAGGATTATAGGATCTGCTGTACCCCTAACCAGAGCTACCATAGGCAAAACTACAGTGGGTCACATCATCTCAGTCCTTGTATGTTCAAACACATGCTACTGTTGAGGAATGTAGAGATGCACCCAAATGTTCTCCTCACACAGCATCCTGAAGGGTAAACACAATAACCGGCAGCAGATGAAAACAAATGGAGGTTAAAACACCATATTAGCTTAACATCTTCACAAAACAAAAAAGATCAATACATTTTTTCTGTGTTCCAGTTGTGCTTGCTTGGAGCATTTTTTTAATTTGTTCCAGATGGCGCCGGTGAGGTCGGCTGCCGTCACGACTGCTCCAGCTAGGGTTCTTCTTTTTTTGTTTATTTTATACTTTTATCTACACAAGATGGACATCATGAGATATGACAGAGACACTCTTATATCTATTGGTGTACAATGCACTCACCTTTCGGTGCTTTTAAACCCGGACCCATGCTGGCCGAGCGAGATCCTGAGGGAGAACAAAGGACGCGACCCTTACCCGCGTCCGCGAGGGAAACGAGCCAGCATCAGGAACAGGCTGAGGGCACGCGCACACTGCGCCCCCTTACCTAGTATCCTGTTAGCCAACGTCCAGTCACTGGAGAACAAGATCGACGACCTCAGGGCAAGGGTCAAATTCCAGAGAGACATTCGGGACTGCAACCTTCTCTGCTTCACCGAGACATGGCTGAACCCAGCGGTACCGGACCATGCCATCCAGCCGGCCGAGTTTTTCTCGGTTTACCGCATGGACAGAACACTGAAGTCGGGGAAGTCAAGAGGAGGTGGAGTGTGTCTGATGGTGAACAACCACTGGTGCGACAGCGCGAGCATTGTTCCTCTTTCACGGTCCTGCACACCAAACCTGGAAGTACTGACCATCAAATGTCGGCCATTTTTATCTACCTCAGGAATTCAGCTCGGTCATAGTCAGTGCCGTTTATATTCCACCTCAAGCGGACACGGACACTGCAGTATGGGACTTACGTGAGTCACTAACGCAACACCAAATACCGCATCGGGACGCTGCGCCCATTGTGGTCGGAGATTTCAACAGTGCCAACCTCAAGCGCGCACTCCCGAACTTTCATCAGCACATCACCCACCAGGTGCAAAAGAACACTGGACCACTGCTACACGCCATTCAAGAACAGCTACCAGGCACAATCACGTCCACCGTTTGGGAAATCGGACCATGCTGCCATCTTCCTCATGCCTGTTTACAAACAAATAATAAATGATACGGTGCAAAAAAACACTATCAGAACGTTTCCCAACAAGAAGCCGTGGGTGGATAAAATCATCCGCGACGCTCTAAGATCCCGCTCCGCTGCCTACAACATGGGGCTCGCCACCGGGGACATGGATGAACATCTTCCAGAATGGTGAATGTGGATGCTTCTCTGGCAGACGAGCTAAACACTTTTTATGCTCATTTCGAGGCTGCAGCTAACCACGCTAGCAGCACAACCAGCATGCACGCTGAGAGAGCCGGAAAGGTAAACACATTCACCATCTCGGAGTATGACATGAGGAAGGCATTCAAGAGAGTGAATACCAGGAAGGCAACAGGACCAGATGGCATCTCAGGTCGGGTTCTGAAAGCCTGCGCTGACCAGCTAGCACCGGTGTTCACTGAGATATTCAACCTCTCTCTGGAACAGTCTGTTGTCCCCTCATGCTTCAAACAGTCCACCATTGTTCCTGTCCCGAAGAAACCCCAGCCCGTCTGCCTCAATGACTATCGCCCTGTAGCTCTGACCTCAGTAGTGATGAAGTGCTTTGAGAGACTGGTCAGAGACTTCTTCACTGCCTCACTACCGGACACACTGGACCCACTACAGTTTGCGTACCGTCAGAACCGTTCGACTGAGGACGCAATTGCACATCTTCTCCACACTACAATCAGCCACCTGGACCAAAGAAATGGGAATTACACAAAGCTGCTGTTTGTTGACTACAGTTCAGCATTTAACACCATAATTCCCTCCACACTCACCTCTAAGTTGGAGGTCCTGGGACTCAGCCTGCCGCTGTTTTAATGGATCTCAAACTTCCTGACGGACAGACCACAAGCTGTACGTGTGGGAAAACACACCTGATCCACCCTCACCCTCAGCACTGGAGCTCCCAGGGTTGTGTTCTGAGCCCCCTCACTGTACTCACTGTACACATGACTGTGTGGCCACTTCCAACTCAACCACCATCATCAAGTTTGCTGACGACACCGTTGTGGTGGACCAGATCTCCAACAACGACGAGACGGCCTACCTACAGGAGGTTAAAAACCTGGAGAGATGGTGCCAGGAGAACAACCTTCTCCTGAACGTCAGCAAGACTAAGGAGTTGATCGTGAACTTCAGCACAAAGTGGGAACGGTCATACCAACCGCTAAACATCTGCGGGACTCCAGTGGAAAGAGTGGACAGTTTTCGGTACTTGGGTGTTCACATCACACAGGACCTGTCTAGGTCCTGTCACATCAACACCCTGGTGAAGAAGACCCGGCAGCGTCTGTACCATCTGAGACGCTTAAGGGACTTTAAACTACCCTCTCAGGTGCTTAAGACTTTTTACACCTGCACAATTGAGAGCGTTCTGTCAGGTAGCATCACTTCCTGGTTTGGGAACAGCACCATGCAGGACAGGCGAGCCCTCCAAAGGGTGGTGCATTCAGCTGAACGTACCATCCACACCGAGCTCCCTGACCTGCAGGACATCTACAGCACGCGGTGTAGGACCAGAGCCAGGAAGATTGTGAAGGACCTTAGCCATCCCAACAATGGACTCTTTTTTCTGTTGCGTTTGGGGAAAAGCTTCCGCTCCCTAAAAGCGAACACAGAGAGAATGAGGAGGAGCTTCTTCCTGCAGGCCATTCGGTGTTTAAACCAGGAAACACCCAGGATCTAAAAACTGGCCCACTGTCTCCATCATCACCCTTTTTTCCCTGCACAAATCACACTTTTCGTGCTACGGCACATTATACACTGGACTTGCACAGCACAGTGCACTTTTCATTTCATCTTTTTTTCATATATATTTCATATTTTTATACCACACCATTCCGCACAAGGACACTTTACACCACACCTTACTGCACACGGACACTCATGGACACTTTACACCACACCAGACCGCACACTGACACTTTATGGACAATAAAAAAACCATGCCTAACGTGTTTACTGTTGTTTACTGCTTACTGTTTAACTGCACACTGCCATAAGCATTTTATATATATATATATATATATATATATCCTTATTTATCTGCCTTCTTTTCTTCTTATTATATTTTTCTTTTCAAATTTTGTTATTATATTTATAATTTTTATTCTCCTTTTCACCCCATTTCATTCCCTCATGCCTGACCGTCGTTAAAAGCATTTCACTGCATGTCGTACCCTGTATGTATGTGTATGTGACAGATAAAATTTTATTTGATTTGATTTGATTTGATTTGAAATTGAATTCCTGTTTTTTTTAGGAAAACAATACCTCTGATTGGTCGATTCGGCACATAACATTGCTTTGTCAATTGCCACCTCTCATTCTGTTGCTGCCTAAAAGTTAAAAAAGATAAAAAGTTGATTGAACCGCTCAAAATCAGTGACCCTGTGAACAAATAAAGGATGATTGTTGCTATAATGCAACAGAGCAGTTGTTGTCCTGGGAGTAATTGAAATATCTTAACAAATTATGCATTGATAATAATTATCTGATAATTTTTAAGTTTTAATTTATTAAAAACTTTATGTAAAATAAATAGGCAAGCTAGAACACATTGGACAGATGTGGGAGAGAAAGGATTGAGGTATATTATTGGGCTGCACCTACGAGCTTCATGAAGGAAAGTTGCTGAACTTAGGAAACAGTTGTTATATGCAGCTGGTGCAACCTAGTGTCACATAAGCCTATTCTACAAAATCGCACAGCAACATGTGAGCTGTAAATTGTCTTCTAAAAACAAGGGAATTATGTATAAAATGTATTTAACCCTACTTTTTTCACATAGCTCAAAAATAAGAACCCTTAAAATTATAGGTGAAATTCTGTACGAAACTAACCTTTAGTATTGACTAAAGGTTAGTTTCGTACAGAATTTCAGTTATAAATTGCAAGTATACCCTGCTTTGTATCTTTTAAATATTCATAATAGTAACATTGCTTTAAAAGAGCAGTGTTTTTTTTTTTTTTTAATTGAGTACTTTGTCCTAAGCAGGTGCAGCAGTGTTGTACTCCTCTTCTTCCTCGCCATCATCAAGCTCACTGACAGCAGCTGTTATGTTGACGCTTGCTGAGCCCACAGTCTCAGGCTCGTCACAAAACTCTGGGGTCGCACTGGAGTGCAGGTGATTGGAAAGCTTCTCTGAGAGCACAAGGCACTTAACCAGCACCTAGCAAAGCATCTGGCAGAACTAACTCAGAAATAGAGTCACTTGACAAAAAGACACAAAAGGAACACAAAAACTGACAGAATTCAATAAGGAGCCAGACAAGAAGAAGCACTATTTTTACTGACAAATGTTTCCTCTGCAAGCTAAATGCCCCTAAGTGTACTTTTTTCTGATAAATTTGGTGGAGTAGGGTATCGGACTGCATATAAGGATCATTTTACATGTTTTAAGTTTTGAGCAATAAAAATGCCTGTCTGTATCCTTTCTGTGAAGTGGCAACAATACTGCTATTATAAACTGGCATAACAGTGACTTAGTTCTTTGTATCTCCTATTTTTGTCTTAAAACAAAAAGGTTTTACAGCCCTACATTCATAGATTAAATCAGTTGTGGTGCTCTGTAAAAAAAGTAATCACTTAACCATTTTTTTTCCCTTAACAAATGTTCATATTCAGTTAATTGATTTGGTCTACCATTCCCTGACCAGGAAATGGTTTACTGTGATGTAGATCCTTATTTATATTGTAAAATTCTGAAGTCACCTCCAGTATTTCCCCCTAGTTCTATATCTTGCAGTTCTATACTGGGCACTTGTATGGAATCATATGTTTTTGTAATACATTTGTATATTGAGAGATATGTTTTCAGGTGACCTATTTAATATATTGCACTGTTAATAATATATTACCTTTTTTGTACAGTTTATACTTTCAATATTGTCTGTGTATAATTGTGGTAAAAACATGTGTTGCTTTTTTTGTTAAATGTCTTCTTTGTGGCAGTTTTTAGTTTTTACATTTAGTTTTCATATTGTACATGCTTTTCCTCTCCTTTTTGTTTTTAATCATATTTTTAAAAAAAATATTGTGAATTGCCTTTTGTGATTTAGAAGTTTATTTTAATCAGTACCAGGACTGTAAAGTTTGAATACCATGTAAGAAAGATTGTGAAGGTGACTAATTCAATTGTATTTATCAGGTACATCAGAGGATGGAAAATGTGTAATATATTGTACAAATGTAAGCACCAAAACATCAGTTTTAAATAAAACCGATAGTTTGTGAGTTACTATTTTGATTTTGTTATATAATAAAACTGTAAAAAATGCATATTTTACACTGCCATTAATTGGACTGGGATTCATTACTACTCAAGTGTAACTGAGTGTAATTTAGATCCACCATGACCCTGAGTATTTAAAACTGAGAATGACACACAAAGATGACAAATAAGAAACAAATAAATATACAGTTCAAGTTTCCGTGTTGTCTCTTAGTCTATGTAGTGTTATTCTTCTCTGTTCACTCCAGAAATCATAGGTTTTATATAATTGACTTACGGACTACATTACAAATTGCCAGTTATTACAAGTCTTCATACTCTTCACATTCACAGCATTTGTCTTATCCTGCCTTGTCTGTTGTAACTTTTTGAATTTATAAAATATGTTTTCAGTTTTCAGAAAACCCCTCAGTTTTACATTATGTTCAGGGTTTACACTTTTCAGTCTTGAGTGCAAATTATTTAAATTTGATATAATTAAATAGAGAATCTCTAGGAATTAATGAGCAAAATAGAGAGAGAGAAGAGAGAGAGGCATTTCACATAGTCAGGGTAAAACATAAAAAAAATTAAATAAAATACAACCTACTCACCAGAGATGCATAGTCATAATTTGCACCGCTCCATAGAGGCTGTAAGTCAGTGCTACTGCTCTCTTTTACTGCTCTGGGTTTGGAGGATAAACTCTTAACCCCAGGCTGAGACAAGCTAAGGGTTGGTCGGCCTCTCCTAACGATGTCTAGCTTTTTTTTTTCAAAATGTATTTTTAAGTATGTCTGAGACCAAATCAATTTCTCTTCCTCCGTAGGCATAAAAAAGTCTAACTCAAATTGGCTGTAACAGTTTCCCTCTGACCAACCAATCAGAGGATGGAAAAATGCTGACGCTATTCTGGGCCAGTTAGCTGGCCCTGTGAGGAGAATATAAAATTTGATTGGTTAAAGAAACAGACCCGTTGCTAATATTCTCTATGGCCAAAGAGCCAGCAGTATTAACTTTAAAGGCCCTAGGAAGATTAGATTGACATGGCAGCACATCTGACATGGCAGCTGAAATCTGATTGGCCAAAAAAAATCTAGCATCTACACACACATACTGAAAACAGTGGAGCCAAGAGAAACACTACGAAAAGTTAGTTTGTTGTTACTTAATGTTAGCAGGTGTATGTGAAAAATGTATCTTGTATCTTTTAAGTATTGATGTTCGATTAGTGCAGGGGTGGCCAACCCGTGGCTCTCGAGCCGCATGGGTTTTTTTTGCCTGGTTTCATGTGGCTCTTACATTCATATCGAAGTTTGTGGTTTTTTTTTCATGTTTTCGTGTGTAAATTCTCTTGACTCAATTTGTTTAGTTTGTTGTAATTTAATGTTGACAGGTGGGATTATTGCTGTTATGCGGCAGACACAGAGGCGAAAGCCAGAGTGTAAAGGATAGCAGTTTATTTAGAGAAATAGCAGGGTGCTCCCTGACACCACTTCCTCTTCCAGGCCTGCCCCTGGCCCGGGGTGCCGGGCGGTGCGGATGTGAGGCGTGGAAGCCCACCAGCAGCGCCGGATCCAGCACGTCCTGACGAGCTACCCAGGACCGCTCCTCCGTACTGTACTTCTCCCAGTCGTGAATCCAGGACCTCCCGTACGACACCGGTCCACGACATCCGGCTGGGTAAGCGCCGTGGAATCACCTTGAGAGCGAGACACCCCGGTGAAACACATGAAAGGTGGGGTGAATGCGATACCTTGGCGGCAGCTCTAGCCGGTACAACACGTCGTTGATCTGGCCGGCGACCTTAAGGGGCCTGATGTACCTGGGGCTCAGCTTGTCGACAGGGTAGTCTCAGCCTGAGGCCGTATGTGGACAGCCACATGAGGTCCCCCGGACGAAAATGCAGAGCCTCCAGCCACCTTGCGTCGGCATGTCGGCGGGTATCACAGAGAGCCCGTCACAGCTGGGTGTGTGCCGACTCCCAGACCCGGTTGCTCTCCCTAAACCAGAAGTCTACCGAGGGCACGTTGCATGGCTCATCCGACCACGGGAACATTGGTGGCTTGAACCTCAATACACACTGGAAGGGGGTGAGGCCCGTGGTGTTCTGGCAAAGCGAGTTCTGGGCGTACTCGGCCCATGGAAGGAAGCGGCACCAACCTGCCTGGTCCTGGCTGCAGTAGGTCTTAAGATACTCCTGGATCTTTCGCTCCGCCTGGCCGCTGGACTGCGGGTGGTAGCTGGATGACAGGTTCAATAATACCCCCAGGAGTTGGAAAAAGGCCCTCCAGACCCGTAACGTGAACTGGGGCCTGCGGTCCTTTCCCCGGGAAAGGCCGAAATTCTGGAAGACGTGTTGGGAGAGGGCCTCCACAGTCTCAAGGGCGGTAGGTAGGCCCTTCAGGCCTTTTAGTTATGCTGCCATAGCGAGTCTTGCCAGAGTCCAAATTGCACAGTGACATTAACTTTCATACAACAATAAAGACACTTAATAATCCATATCCTTCTCTTCCTGTCACCCTTCTTCTCTCTCTCTCTCTCTCTCTCTCTCTCTCTCTCTCTCAGTCAAGTTAAACTTGCTCCTGAGGCTCCAGTGACCACTGTTCCTGCCCCTCTCCCCTCCGTGGATCTTCCCACTTCGTCCAGGCCAGCCTCTGGATAGTGTTTTCTTCGACTGGAGCTCTGTGCAGCTTGGGATGGTTACTCATTAACGCCTTGGGTGAAATTCCGGAGTAAGAATGGACACTGAGGATGGATTGGACTGTAGTTAATGTCAACAGTCTCCTACACTGACTCAGGAATACAGTTCGCTTCTGATCATCATCACTGTACCCTGCAACATTGTAAATCTGCTACAAATGGACATTCGGTGCAACCCAGATGAGGATGGGCTCCCTCTTGAGTCTGGTTCCTTTCAAGGTTTCTTCCTTATGCCACCTCGGGGAGTTTTTCCTTGCCACAGTCGCCACCGGCTTGCTCGTCAGGGACAAACTTACTCATAAAGAACATATTCACTTTTAATCACCACATTATCTGTGTAAAGCTGCTTTGAGACAATGTTCATTGTTAAAAGCACCATACAAATAAAAAATTATTGAATTGAATTCAGGGGGATGAAACGGCAGGCCTTTTCATCCACTGACACTAAGACACAGGTATTGCCCTCCGACCTCGGCAGGTCCGTCACGAAGTCGACACCCAGGTGGGACCAGGGACGTTGCGGGACCGGCAGCAGCATCAGCTTGCCCACTGGCAGGTGGCCTGGGACCTTTGACACGGCACAGGATGGGCAGCCCTGGACATAGCGGGTAATTTCCAGTGTCATCCCCGGCCATTAGTATCGGGTCTGGACGAGCTGAACCGTCCTTCTCTCCCCCGGGTGGCCTGAGCCAGGTCCCTCGTGGACTGATTGGATGAGCCCACACCGGCAGGGGGTGGGGACGTAGACACGCCACTCAGGGCACCCCTCAGGAATGGGTTCCTGGCAAAAGACAGCTTGGATCTCCTGGTCGTTGTCCCAGACGATAGGCCCCAGGATGGGTGCGGGAGGATGGATTGGTTCCAGGTCACTGGGCTCCTCAAGCCCGAACACCAGGGAGAGGTCATCGGCCTTACCAATCTGTGTGCCGGCCTGGTACATGATGTGGGAACAGAAGAAGAGGGCCCAGCGTGTCTGCCTGGTATTTAGTCTCCGGGCCTCCCGCAGGTACCAGAGGTTCTTGTGGTCGCTGACCACAGTAAAAGGGTGTTCCCTCCAGCCAGTGTCTCCACTCCTCCAGGGTCCAGGCAGGAGCTCCCAGTTGCCGATGTTGTAGTTTTGCTCAGCAGCGGAGAATTTGTGTGAGTAGAAGGCACACGGGTGGAGCCGTGGAGGGGTCCCTGACTGCTGAGAGGGGGCAGCCGGTAGAAGAGGCGTCCACCTCTACCACAAAAGCCTTTAGAGGGTCTGGGTGGCGCAACACAGGAGCCTGACAGAAGCGTCGACGGAGCTTGGAGAAGGCCTCCTGGGCCTTGGGGTCCACTTCAGGGTCTTCGCCTCTCCCCTGAGAAGAGATGTGAGTGGGGGCAGTGATTTTGCTGTAACCCTGAACGAACCGGCGGTAAAAGTTTGCGAAACCCAGGAATCGTTGTAGCTCCTTGACGGACTCCGGGACGAGCCAGTCCCTCACGGCCTTTACCTTTCCTTCATCCATCTGGATTTCCTCTGTGCTGATGACATGGAAGTGGATCTTAGGGCGGTGGAATTCACACTTTGAGAGGTTAAGGTATAGTTGGTGGGAATGCAGTACCTCCAGGATGTCACGCACGTGCCTTCGGTGCTCCTTCAGATTCCGGCAGTAAATCAGGATGTGGTCGATGTACACCATGACGTACTTCTGGAGGTATGGTCGGAACACCTCGTTTATGAAGCCCTGGAAGACTGCAGGAGAGATCGAGAGGCTGTACAGCATGACCCGCTTCTCATAGTGACCCAACGGCATGGAGAAAGGTGGTCTTCCATTCGTCTCCCTTTCTGATGCCCACCAGATTGTAGGCGCTCCGGAGATCGAGCTTGGTGAACACCCTCGCCTCCCTTAGATCCTCCAGGGCTGATTGTACAAGCGGGAGGGGGTAAGGGAGAGGGGTGATCTGCCTGTAGTCAGTACAGGGACGAAGACCACCATCCTTCTTCCCCATGAAAAAGAAGCTTGACACCACTGGGGAGGAGGAGTGTGTGATGAACCCCTGGTGGAGTGCCTGCTGAACATATTCCCCCATTGTTCGTTGTTCAGGCGCTGACAGGGGATACAACCAACCCTTGGGCAGCTTGGCATCAGGAAGCAGGTCAATGCAGCAGTCCCAGGGCCGGTAAGGGGAAGACAAGTGGCTGCCCATGCACAGAACACATCCTTGAATGCCTGGTACTCCTCGGGGATCCTCACTCGTGAAGTGGCCGTGGCCTCCTCCACCCGGGTGGCACCCACCTTGGCTTTATGGTTTCTTGACGGGAGCTGGAAGAGGCAGTGCTCCTTACAGTGAGGGCTCCACTCCAGGATATCACAGGGGTCCCAGGAACACCTCGAGGCGTGTCGTTGTAGCCACGGCCTCCCCAGGATCACGCTGACCGTGGAGGTCTCCAGTACCACATACCTGATCTCCTCCTGTAAGAAAGATGCCCTGCCCTCTCGTCTGTGTCTCTTCTCTGCAAGGCCTTAGGAGCGCTCCGGAGCAATGAAAGAACAACCAACACGATTAAAATCAAGTCTGGTTTATTCAATACCACTGCTCAAAGGACTGGGCCGCACGGCCGGGTAGATATACACATCAGTCCAAGCCATAGTGCGTAGGAAAGGCGGGGACACAGACAGAGTTATCGTGTGTTGACTGAGATAGTCAAAACATATGTGCGTATGAAAATATGTGCGTAAGAAAAGGAACAGAATGTGCTTACAGCTATCGTCTAGCTGAATGCCCTTGGTCTTCTATCATCCTGTTCACGCAATAGCACAAAATGTACAGGACAGCAAAGACATAAACATCTAAGTCAGAATATGCGAGGTCAAAATAAGACAGTCTACAGAGGCTATTACAAAATACTTTTCCACAATCCCCTCTTTTATACTTAATAACTAATAAGTATAATTACATGAATGTATCAGTGTATTGATCGTTAGATGAATTACGCAAACGCATGTACTGCGGTTCTCGGAGAGCGATGGCAGCCATACCGGTCACTGGCTGCGCTTTTCCCAAGAAGAGGTTGCTGTTCAGTCCCTCGCTGCTTCTCCCGACACTTCCTGCAATGTGGAGAATGTCCGAAGAGGCGGCACAGGAAGGTCTGAGGTGCGACGGAGGTCATCCACGGGCTTACTTAGACCATTCCCCCTCTTCAACTCTGTGGAAGAATAAGTTCTACCGATGGCCGTCAGTTCTTACTTCTGATCACTAGGACATACAAAACACCACAGTTAAGTATATATCTTTATAACAATTATCGCTTTGGGGCATGTTTCAGTCGTCCGGCCTGGACCACTGTGGAAAGAGATCAGTTAATACAGCCGTACGAGTCACAGCAATCACGTCTGCAGGTTCACTGTATGGGGTGTCACCCAGGGGTGTTCCCATTTTGTCCAATCTTTTCACCAAGACTCGATCCCCTACCTTAAAGGGGTGAGTGTTTTTGGTCGGAATTGGGGGTCTCCTTGCATTTACCCATGTCCAATAATCATCTAATGTTTGTAGCAACCCTGCAGCGTACTCGCTGAGATGCACATCTAGGTCCCCCGTACCCACAGCGTGTTTGCCTCGTCGCCATGGGAGGGGAAAGGGTCGCTCCATTACAAGTTCATACGGTGAGAGATGATCAAGGGCCACTTGTGCGGTCATTCGCATATCGGCGAGAACGAGTGGGCATGCAGCCAATTTTTGGAGCCAGATGCGTGCATGGCTGTACGAATCTTGTCCTTTATCGTACGATTAGCACGTTCCACAATGCCTGATGATTGTGGGTGGTACGGAATATGGAAATGCCAATTGATTTTCAGCTCTTTGCACAGAAGTTGAGTGACCTTGGAGGTGAATGGGGTTCCTTTATCAGATTCAATTCCTACAGGGATGCCATACCTAGGAATTATCTCAGTAATTAGCTTTTGAACCACAACTCTAGCGTTTTTTTTGCTACAGGGGAAAGCTTCTACCCACCGTGAAAATTTTGTCATGTTACACCCCTCTTCGTCCGCGGTGAGTGGGACCATGAAACTCGCGGACGAGAAATGGAGTACAGTGACGTGGGAGGCAAAGACGACCCTGTCCATCTAGAACGATTGGGGAGTCAGTAGCAGCGCAGAAGAAAAAGGAAAAGAGAAAGACTCAAGGACAATGTTAGGCAGGCGACAAACAGCATAACCACAAAAATAAACACTATCACTAGGTTTGGAGCAGGAACCATCAACAAAAAGAACATCGCCTATCTGTAGGGAAACAGAGGATAGTTCAGGGCGAATACTGGTGTCATTGACAATTTGGAGGATAGAACGATCTTTTCAGCATCAGTCACCATCAGAGCACAGGAGGCAACGGCACGAAGTCAAACCCTGAGCCACGGAGTCAAAGGATTTTGAAAGAAACGCACAAGGTCGCATGCCTCCCCCATGTTCCTGAGCCAACACCCCAGATGCTGTGCCTGGTTGAGTTGCCACGTACAGGTGGAACGGAAGGTTGTAGTTAGGCAGTCCCAGTGTGGGGGCCGTACACGGGGGTCGTTTCAAGGCCCCGAAGGCGGTCAGTATTTCAGGAGTCCATGTCAAAGGTGCGGTTGAGGGATCAGAGTGCTTCACTGCAGTGCGCAGACACTTGTCATACAAAGAGCAGTCTGGAATCCACTGACGGCAGTAGTTGATAAGGCCGAGGAAAGCCTGCAGTGCCTGTTTAGTGGCGGGCCGCTGAGTGTCCATGATGACTTGTATTCGTTCAGCAGTCAGTTTCCTGGAACCCTGAGAGAGTTCATAGTCCACGTGTACTGCTGCCCCCTGTGTGTGAAGACAAAGAGAGGCTGCGTCTCCTTTCCTACAGGAACACTAAAGAAAGCAGAACAGAGGTAAATCACAGAAAAGACTGTATGAGTACATGGAATTGAGGCTATAACGGAGGAGACGTCAGGGACAATTGGTGCGACTGGAATAATCAGTTCATTTATTTTTCGCAGATCTTGGGTGAATCTCCACGAGCCATCTGGTTTTGGAACAGGATTAACCGGTGTGTTGTATGGGCTGACGCATGGGGTGACTACGCCCTGTTGCAAAAGAGAATTCAAAATAGAGTCAATGCCAGTAGTTTTTTCAGGTGATAAAGGATATTGTTTAATAAACACAGGCGCCAAATGTTTAACCTTGGCCTCGTATGGAGGACACGAAACAAGACCTACCTCATCCTTAAAATCAGCCCACAGGGAGGCCTCCACAGACAATAACACTGGAGGTAAGTCCTTGGTGTTAGTGACACATGAAACATTCACAGCCGCAATGTTATGAGGGAGGATAGTGTGAGAGAGCGCGTGAATGTCTGGTGAGGAATTATCTGCGGTCTGAACAAGCATGTGAGAACCACTAAAAACAATCGAGAGTCCCAAGAGACCCATCAAATCACGGCCTAGTAGGTTGAAGGGGCAATCAGGCATGTAGACAAAAGAGTGTGTGAAAATAAGAGAAGGATCAGAAGGACAGGAAACAGCTAGTGGGGGAATGAAAGAGGAGGTGAATGGAACCCCATCAATTCCCACAGAGTCAGCAGACCGTGTTGATAAAGGCCCTTCATAAGTCTTCCCCATAGAAGATAAGGTGACTCCTGTGTCTAGCAGAAAGAGATAAGAATTGTCTGCTACAATTAGAGTTAGCACAGGAAGCTTTTCATTGCCTGGGGAAGTGAAGGAAAGATGCAACATAGAAACGGCTGGGGTTTCATGACTCCGTAGGCAGCTCTATTGTGAGGGAGGTGGAGGATAAGAGGAGTGCTGGCAACCTTGAGTTGGGACCTGTTGGTTACCCTGACCCTGTGGTCCAGAACTCCCTTGTTCATCCCACTGTTTCTTTCTGCACTCTCTCCTCCAATGCCCCTCCTTCCCGCAATAGTGGCACCTCCCTGGCTTACGCCCACCCTGGTTCCTTCCTCCAGTCCTACCCCTCCCATTTCTATTGGGCGGGGGATAGGCTGAGGCCACCGACAAACAGCCCTGATTCTTTTTAACCTCTAGTAAACCGTCCCCTTCCAGCCTTCTAACCTTTTCCCCTGCTGCCCGCACGGTCAGATTGTTTCTATCACCCCAATGATGCTTTAATGCGTCTTGGATTTCAGGACGACAGTTAGACAAAAAGGTAGACAGGAAAAGTGGGTTAGGTTGCTGTGGTTTTAGTTCCAGCACTCCAAGGTGTTGCCACACCTGACTGAATCGTGACCAAAAAGCAGAGGTCAAATTACCCTTTTCTTGTTTACTATTAGTAACCTGAGATAGATCCCGATTAGCCTGTTTGATTGATAACAAATATTTTGTTAATTGATCCTTTAACATTGTCAGGGCGTCTGGATCATCTTTCCAGAACAAGGTGGATCTTACCCGTGTTATTTTCTTCTTTCTACGCGGCCTTACGCCTTCTTCTGCTCCTCCTGCCGCCTCTCCCCCCTCCTCCTCCTCCTTTATCTCCTCATTAACTACTTCGTCATTCGGATATTTTAACACCAGGACGTGTACAAGCAAACTATCCTTGTCATAACTATCGCCTAGTTTACTTTGCAAGATGAATCTATAATCTGCGCCAGTCAGCTAACAGTTACGCGAACTTTTGATTAACATATCGACAAAAGGCAGAGGTTTATCGGGGGAGGGCAAGAGACTAATGATATCTTTAAGAGCAGATGGTGAAGGTGGAGTAACCTGTACTCCTAAGGGTTTAGCTACCCATACACATGCTGCATTCCACGGGGGAGGATCGGGAAGCGTCCCAGCATCGGGACCAACATCATCAGGGTCACTGTCATCGTCTGAGCTGTCAGAGCTAGAGTCGGAACTGGAATCACTAGATTCCTCGTCCTTGGGTTTCTTTTTTAGCCCCTTCTTTGGGTTTTTCTTGGCTGATGTTTCTCCTGTGTCGGAGACCTTCATCGTGGCTAGCGATGGATACATATTAGCCACTGGAGGTGGTTTGGGGTTGCGGTCAGGCGCATTGGGCAATACCTTTTTTCCCTTCCCCGAATAAGGCGGCGGTTTAGCGAGAGAAATGGAGAGTGGTATGGGAGTTAAAAGACCAGAATCCTTTGGGGTCCTGGGTTTTGGAATACCCTTCAATACTCTTTTTGGAGTGTAAATGTTTTTGCGTTCGTCCCAGATTTTCTTTATCTCATACCATCGCCCATAACATTCCCGCATATAACCGAGATTCCATTGTGGATCTCCGAGGCCTTCATAATCATGCGATACGTGGAGGCTAAATATCCTGGGTCGAATGTACCCTCTCTGGGGTAAGGTGGAATCTGAGGGGTTGCCTCAGTCCAACCAGCTAAATTGTCAAGATAAGGAGTAACGAAGTATGTTTGACCACAACGTTGCATCCAAACAGAAGGCGTCTCTCCAGGCTCAGGCTTAGGGTATGAGTTTCCCATTTTAAAATACCAACACCAATACAGGCAATACAGACAAGAGACACAGGGAGAATTTTTCCTTTTTGTTTTACAACGCGCTCTGCCCAGTAACTATAATACTGAGGTCCTCCTTCCTTTCAGGGGCTATACAGGAATATCCTAATCCTATAACTGCTCAGTACTTCCAAAAACTGAGGTCTACCTTCCCCTGAAGGAGATATCCTAGTCCAAATACTGCCAACCAGGTAGTCAATCAAACATGTCTTACCTGGTCGAGAGTATCATGTCGGGGTCACCAAATTGTAAGAAAGATGCCCTGCCCTCTCGTCTGTGTCTCTTCTCTGCAAGGCCTTAGGAGCGCTCCGGAGCAATGAAAGAACAACCAACACGATTAAAATCAAGTCTGGTTTATTCAATACCACTGCTCAAAGGACTGGGCCGCACGGCCGGGTAGATATACACATCAGTCCAAGCCATAGTGCGTAGGAAAGGCGGGGACACAGACAGAGTTATCATGTGTTGACAGAGATAGTCAAAACATATGTGCGTAAGAAAATATGTGCGTAAGAAAAGGAACAGAATGTGCTTACAGCTATCGTCTAGCTGAATGCCCTTGGCCTTCTATCATCCTGTTCATGCGATAGCACAAAATGTACAGGACAGCAAAGTCATAAACATCTAAGTCGAGGTCAAAAATAAGACAGTCTACAGAGGCTATTACAAAATACTTTTCCACACCTCCCGATGGAATAACCCCACCTGCAGCGTGACAACCGGTGCGCAGTACCTTACCCACCCCCGGACCAGTGGGCGGCCCTGGATGGTCTGGACCATTAGGTCCTGGGCGCCCCTCTCGCGGGGGAGTGGTAAGCGGTCGAGGCAGGCCTTGAAGATAAAATTCCCTGCTGAGCCAGGGACGACTAGAGTGAGAGAGTGGGGGTTAGGAGAGTCATGGTGAGTTTTGACAGAGGTGAAATGTCGGCTGGGAACTCAACGGTACTCACCGTTGGACAAGAAGGGCGTCTGGAGACTGAGTGACCCACTCATCCGCAGTACAGGCATTTGCCGGCTGCCAAACGGCTGTTTCTCTCCCTTCGGGACAACCTCTGCCAGCCCAGTTGCATTGGCTCTGTATCAGGGGTGGCTGCAATTCCAGGTGCACAGGTGGTGTGAGATGGAGTAGGGTGACATGCAGCCAGTCATTGTGAAAGGCCGATAGATTTACGAATGAATTTCTCCAGCCCCACAGGGTCATCCTGCACAGCCATTGCCTGTTAAATTTCTGATGCCAGACCCAGCCTGTACACACCGAGCAGCGCCAACTCATTCCAGCCACTAGAGGCCGCCATGGTGCGGAAACGGAGACTGTATTCAGTGATGCTGTCCTTTCCCTGATGTAACCCGAGCAGCTGGTCGGCCGTGAAGAGGACCCCGGAAGCGGCAGTGAACGCCTCCAGGAAGTGTGCGGTGAACTCCGCGGCACTCCGTGGCTACTCCCGAAAAGGCGGCTGGGAGCGCGCCATCGGACTGCCGTTTTTTTTTTTCTTCGTTATTCTGTTCTGCAGTTTTTTATAACAAACACGAGCAGAGTCAGAGAAACACCAGTGACGAAGCGGGTTGCGAAAGGAAATATCCGGGGTGCACTCTGGATGCATGGTCCACTAAAGTCCCAAGACTGTAAGGGATAATCCGAACCAAGGGATCAGAATTTGTGATGAATAATCCGAACGAAGGAATCAGAGTTTGTGACGAATAATCCGAAAGAAGGAATCCGGGAAAAAATAAATATCTGTGGTGCGCTCCGAGTGCGCGGACCACTGAAGTCCCGAGAATGCGCAAAGTCAGTGGAAGGAATCCGTTGTATGCCGTGGAGCTGTAAGTCAAAGTTAACCGCAGGAAACACATATGGTACAAACAATAATGGATGGTAAGAGATTTCACACCCAACCATTAGAGGATAAAGAACTTCCAAGCTCCTACAAATTTAAATACTTTACTGAGAGTCCGTGGTCTACACCTTAGGTAAGTACATTTACTTTAAATGTTAAACTTTCTTTTTTTTTTATTGTAATAGAATGTTTATTATTTAGATATATTACATTTAAAATATGAGTTTATACCCAAAGTTTGATTTTTAACTTTAAAACATTTTATTACAGATACACAGTTTTATTTTGGATAACTTACCAGCTGAACACTACCCTCGTAAGTAATAACATTTTATTAGTTAGAACAATCTATACAATATCTGACAATACTAAAAGGTCACATTTTATGTTTTGACATTTTAGACAATATTGTGATTCTTTCTAACATCAATAACAACAACAAAAGGAAGGTGTCCGAGTAGAATATAACATTGGACATCTTGACAAGTACGAGTGGATCTCACCATCGCTTTAAGAAAACCATTTTGAGAAAATTGGCTGCCTTTTATTTGGTCTAAATAAGCATATCCATTCTATGTATTTAAATCCTGCATTAGTAGTCACTGTGCATCACTCGAACAAGAGTTTGTCCTCAACCACTGAAATGAGCTTTAATATTCCCTCAAATCCAGCACCAGCTCAACAAAGCAAAGGCAAACAACAAAGGCTGTTATAATCGTAATCAAAGCCTTATTATGTTAAATGACAGTTTGGTTAACTTAACTCACCCCTCTGCCAGTGTTTCTGAAAACTCTGTCAGTGACAATGAGCACAACACCCAAATGCCTGAAGATCAAACAGATATTGTTGAGCAGAAGATGATTAGATTAGATTAGATTAGATTAGATTCAACTTTATTGTCATTACACATGTACAAGTACAAGGCAACGAAATGCAGTTTGGGTCTAACCAGAGTGCAATAACAGCAAGTGCCGGATATACAGTTAACATGAATTTACATAGTTAAATAAAATAAAGACTATAAACAGTAATTTAGAGATGAATATGTACTATATGTAAAACACAATATACAGAGTAGTGTATATATATGTACTATAATATATATATAATTACAGATGAATATATGTACTATGAACAATAATATACAGATGAATATATATATGTATTATGAACATGCTATACAGATGCCTATACTATACACAGAGATTTACAGAAGGATGTGAGCGGTGAACATAATAATATTGCTATAGCTGTAAACAGAGAACGGGTATATGTACAATGGTGATGGTTTATTGTGAGCAGCAATAAAACAAGAGCAGTGTGCAAATAAGCAGATTTGTGTTAACAGTGCGTGCAACAACAAAGTGTGAGGTGAGGAATGATCAGTGTCTTGGTGAGCATAAGTTTTTGTTCAGAGAGTCCATTAGCAAAGAGTGTGAGGTGTGGGGGGAATGTAGTAGTGTATCAGTGAGTGTCAGAGTTCACTAGAGAGACAGCTCTAGGAAAAAAGCTGTTCTTTAGTCTGCTGGTCCTGGTCCGGAGGCACCTGTAACGCCTGCCGGAGGGCAGAAGAGTGAACAGTCTGTGAGCGGGATGAGACGAGTCCTTAAGAATGCTGCGAGCTCGACGCAGACAGCGTTTCTTCTGGATGTCCTCCATGGCTGGGAGTGGAGTCCCTGTGATGCGCTGGGCAGTTTTCACCACCCGCTGCAGTGCCTTACGCTCAGCAGCAGAGCAGCTCCCATACCAGACTGTGACACAGCTGGTCAGGATGCTTTCTACTGCGCAGCGGTAGAAGTTCACCAGGATATCCGAGGAGAGCTGATTTTTTTTAAGTGTCCTCAGGAAAAAGAGGCGCTGGTGAGCCTTCTTGACCAGGCTGGAGGTGTTGATGTTCCAAGACAGGTCTGCCGAGATGTGGATCCCCAGGAACTTGAAACTGGAGACACGCTCAACAGCCATCCCGTTGATGTGGGTGGTGTCATGTGTGCCTCTTCCCTCCTTCCTGAAGTCCACAATAAGCTCCTTTGTCTTGGAGGTGTTAAGGAGCAGGTTGTTATTGTTGCACCATGTGGCTAGGTGCTGGATCTCCTCCCTGTAGGCAGTCTCATCATTGTTGGTGATGAGACCAATCACGGTAGTGTCATCTGCAAACTTGATGATGGAGTTGGATCCATTCACAGGCCTGCAGTCGGAGGTGAAGAGGGAGTAGAGGAAGGGGCTCAGCACACAGCCCTGTGGTACACCAGTGTTGAGTGTGATGGTGTTGGAGCAAATGGAGCCAGATCGAACCTGCTGGGGTCTTTTGGTCAAAAAGTCCATGACCCAGTTGCAGGTGGAGGTGTTAATGCCCAGATCTAGAAGTTTGCATATTAACTTGGATGGAATGATGGTATTGAATGCTGAGCTGAAGTCAACAAACAGCATACGTGCATAGGTGTTTTTATTGTCCAAGTGTGTGAGCACAGAGTGCAATGCCATGGAAACTGCATCCTCTGTGCTTCTATTGCTACGGTAGGCAAACTGATGGGAGTCGAATGTGGTTGGCAGAGAGTCCTTCAGGTGTGCCAGGACCAGCCGCTCAAAGCACTTCATGACAATGGGTGTCAGTGCTACAGGGCGGTAGTCGTTCAGGCATGTTGGGTTAGAGTGTTTAGGCACTGGCACAATGGAGGTACATTTAAAGCAAGTGGGAACAGCTGCTTGGGCAAGAGACAGGTTGAAAATGTCAGTAAAGACCCCAGCGAGCTGCTCAGCACATGCCCTAAGTACTCGACCAGGGATGTTGTCTGGTCCAGCGGCTTTGTGAGCGCTGATCCGGCTCAGTGCATTGCAGACATCTGTGGAGGAGAGTTTGATTGGAGAGTGATCAGCCGAGAGTTTGAGCTTTGTGGCAGTTTCTTTGTTGTCTCTCTCAAAGCGAGCATAAAAGTCATTAAGCTCATTCAGAAAGAGGACATCAGTGGCAGCGGGGGTGGAGTGGGAGGGTTTGTAATCACTGATGGCCTGGATGCCTTGCCACATGCGTCGAGGGTCAGAGTTAGAAAAATGCTCCTCTATCTTCAGCTTGTAGCAGTGCTTGGCCTCTTTAATGCCCCTCTTCAGGTTAGCTCTGGATGTGCTGTAGGCCTGAGCGTCACCTGACCTGAAGGCAGTAGTGCGTGCCTTCAGCAGGAGGCGCACCTCCTTGTTCATCCATGGCTTCTGATTGGGGTATGTGATGATCTGTTTCTGGGTAGTAACACCGTTTGTGGTGGAACTGATGTAATCCAGAACAGAGGAGGTGTAGCAGTCAATGTCTATGTGAGAGTCACTGGTGGCCTGAGAAGCAAATGAACTCCAGTCTGTGTGTAGAAACCTTTCCTGAAGTGTGATATCTGCGTCTGCGGGCCACACCTTGATGGTTCTCACTGATGGCTTTACCCGGTTGATGAGGGGTGCATATTTAGGGGTGAGAAACAAAGAAAGGTGATCTGACTGCCCCAGGTGGGGGAGGGGGGTTGCAACGTAAGCTCCAGCCATGTTTGTGTATACATGGTCTAAAGTTTTGTTCCCTCTGGTGTGACATGAAACATGCTGATGAAATTTTGGAAGAACTGCCTTTAAGTTTGAGTGATTAAAATCTCCCGCAACAATAAACGCAGCTTCCGGGTGAACAGTCTGTTGTTTACTGATGGCCGCATAAAGTTCTTTCATAGCGAGCTTAGCATCAGCATCGGGGGGAATGTAAGCAGCAGTAATGATGGTGGAAGTAAACCCCCGCGGTAGATAAAACGGTCTACATTTAACCATGAGAAACTCCAGGTTAGCTGAACAATGACTCTCGACAATAACAGAGTTCGTGCACCAAGCTTTGTTGACATAAATGCACAGTCCACCGCCTCTGGTCTTACCGGAGCCATCTAATGTCCTATCCGCCCGGAGTGTGTGTCGTCCCGCTAGCTGAATAGCGTTGTCCGGAATGCCGCTGTGTAGCCATGTTTCCGTGAAAATCATGACATTACAGTTCCGAAGTTTCATGCTGTGTGTGATGCTGAGTCGAATCTCCTCCATTTTGTTCACCAGCGACCGAACATTAGCGAGGAAGATGCTGGGTAAGGAGAGCCGGTGTGGTGTTAGCTTTAGCTTAGCTTTCACTCCACCACGCTTCCCCCGCCTTTGTTTACGATCTCGACGCCGCCTGCGAGCACTTCCGCCCGGCCGTGTAGAGTGAGCTGCCTCGGGTGCTCTGGTGATTTAAGGAAGGAGATGAAGGTTGTCCATAAAACTGTCAGGGAGTCGTAAACCAATATCCAAAAGCTCACGTCGGGTGTACGATGTATATGCACTGCTGTTCTGCACGAACAGACCTGATATGAGCAACAGAAATACCGCAAAATTGCAGATTCTGGAGAGACCCTGAGCCTCGCGATGTGCTCGCGCCGCCATCTTGGGATGGAGAACATGCCATCTCCAAATGTTCACAATGTGCAAGACGGAAACGGATCTGATACGAAAATTACAATAATTTAATGAGAGAGATTCAATAACAGAGATTAGGAGAAGAGTGAATTTTGTGAAAATGTCAACAGCTTTGCTGAATTTTTATAACTTCGTTTTAGAACTTTCAAATAGTTTGATCAATGTGTCAAATAAAATTATTTTTTTCCCAAGATGCTGTCATGATTGATGGTTTTGGTGGTGAAGAAGAGGAGGAGAATGAAAACTTCTTCTTCTTCTCCTTCTTTCGGGTGCTCCCATTAGGGGTTGCCACAGCGGATCATTCGTCTCCATACCACCCTGTCCTCTACATCTGCCTTTTTCACATCAACTACCTGCATGTCTTCCCTCACCACATCCATGAACCTCCTCTTTGGCATTCCTCTATTTCTCTGTCTTGGGGGCTCCATCCTCAGCATTATTTTACCAATATAACTCATGTCCCTCCTCTGCACATGTCCAAACCATCTCAATCTCACCTTACTCACCTTGTCACCAAAACATCCTACATGGGCTGTGCCTCTAATGAACTAATTTCTAATCTTGTCCATCCTTGTCACTCCCAACGAAAACCTTAAAACCTTAAACCTTCACTTCAGTTCTGCTACCTCCAGCTCCGCCTCCTGTCTTTAACTCAATGTCACTGTTTCTAATACATACAACATCGCAGGTCTCACCACAGTCCTATAAACTTTCATTCTTGCAGATACTCTTCTATCACAAATCACTCCTGTCACTCTTCTCCACCCACTCCACCCTGCCTGCACTCTTTTTCTCACTTCTCTAACACACTCTTTATAACTTTGCACTGTTGACCCCAGGTACCTGAACTCCTCCACCTTCTCCACCTCTTCTTGCTGCAACCGCACCACTCCACTGCCCTCCCTCTCATTCACAGACATGTACTCTGTCTTACTCCTACTGACTTTCATTCCTCTTCTCTCCAGCGCATATCTCCACCTCTTCAGGCTCTTCTCAACCTGCTCACTACTCTCACCACAAATCACAATATCATCTGCAAACATCATAGTCCAGGGAGACTCCTGTCTGACCTCGTCCGTCACCACTGCAAACAGGAAAGGGCTCAGGGCCGATCCTTGATGCAGTCCAACCTTCACCCTGAACCAGTCTGTCTTTCCTACTGCACACTTTACTGCTGTCACACTGTCCTTATACATGTCCTGCACACCCTTACATGCTTCTCTGACACACCTGGCTTCCTCATACAATACCACACCTCCTCTCTCGGCACCCTGTCGTACGCTTTCTTTAAATCCACAAATCCACAATGCAATTCCTTCTGTCCTTCTCTATACTTCTTTATCAATATTCTCAAACAAATAAGGCATCTGTGGTGCTCTTCCTCGGCTTAAAACCATACTGCTGCTCACAGATGGTCACCTCTTCTCTCAGCCTGGCTTCCACTACTCTTTCCCATAACTTCATGGTGTAACTGATCAACTTAATTCCCCTGTAGTTACTGCAGGTCTGCACATCTCCTTTATGTTCAAATATCGGTACCAGCACACTACTTCTCCATTCTTTAGGCATCGTCTCACCTTCCAGAATCTTGTTAAAAGGAGAGTGAAGACTGAAAAAAAAAAAAAAAGTGGAAACTGAAAGAGAAGATTGTGGTGTGAGAATCAGGGAAGAGGTCAGACAGGGGCTCGGTGGTGGTGAGAAGATGCTGGATGATTGGGCAACTACTGCAGAAGTGATAAGGGAGACAGCTAGAAAGGTATTTGGTGCGATATCTGGAAATAGAAGGAAAGACAGAGATGTGGTGTTGGAATGAAGAAGTGCAGGAAAGCATAAGGAGGAGGACGTTAGCAAAACAGAATTGGTATCGACAGAGTGATGAGAAAAGTAGGCAGGAGTACAAGGAGATGCAGGTAAAGAGGGATGTGGCTAAAGCAAAGGAAAAGGCATATGCAGAACTGTATGTAAAGCTGGAAACTAAGAAAGGAGAAAAGGATTTGTACCAATTGTCCAGGCAGAGGGACCGAGCTGGGAATGATGTGCTGCAAGTTAGAGCAATAAAGCCTGGAGAAGGAAATGTGTTGACTGGTGAGGAGAGTGTGTTGAGAAGTTAAAGGGAATATTTTGAGCAGCTGATGAAAGAAGAAAATGAGAGAGATAGAAGGTTGGATGGAATAAGGGAATATAAGAATAAGGGAGATGTGCAGACCTGCAGAATCTACAGGGGAATTAAGTTGATCAGTCACATCATGACGTTATGGGAAAGTGTAGTGGAAGCCAGGCTGAGAGAAGAAGTATGGTATGGAGAGGCAACAGTATGATTTTGTGCTAAGGAAGAGCACCACATACGCATTATTTGCTTTGAGAATGTTGATGGAGAAGTATAGAGAAGGTCAGAAGGAGTTGCATTGTGTGTTTGTGGATTTAGAGAAAGCGTACGACAGGGTGGCAAAAAAGGGAATTGTGGTACTGTATTCAAGGCTCTTCTCTGTTCTGGCACCAAGGTGGTGGAATGAACTTCCCCTAGATGTCCGTACAACAGAGTCCCTGATTATCTTTAAGCGACGACTGAAGACCTACCTCTTCCTGAAATACTTAAATTAGCACTTTCCAAGTTTGTAGAATTTGAGTTATATTTATATTGAGTTTGTATTGTTGCGTACCAGTGTAAGATTTATTCACTACTAGAGATTCAAAGCACTTTTGTACGTCGCTCTGGATAAGGGCGTCTGCTAAATGCCGCAAATGTAATGTAAATGTATGAGGCAGTCAGGTGTATCAGAAAAGTTTGACAGACTGGTGCAAGACATGTATGAGGACAGTGTGACAGCAGTAAAGTGCAGTAGGATCGACAGACTGGTGCAAGACATGTATGAGGACAGTGTGACAGCAGTAAATTGCAGTAGGATCGACAGACTGGTTCAAGGTGGAGGTTGGACTGCATCAAGGATCGGCTTTGAGCCCTTTCCTGTTTGCAGTGGTGATGGACAGGTTGACAGACAAGGTCAGACAGGAGTCTCCATCCTACGATGTTTGCAGATGATATTGTTATTTATGGTGAGGGTAGGGAGCAGGTTGAGATGAGCCTGGAGAGGTGGAGGTATGTGCTGGAGAGAGGGGGAATGAAAGTCAGCAGGAGTAAGACAGAGTACATGAGTGTGAATATGAGGGAGGGCCGGTAAAGGGGTGTGCTTGCAGGAAAAAGTGGTGGAGAAGGTGAAGGAGTTCAGGTACCTGGGGTCAACAGTGCAAAGTAATAGAGAGTGTGTTAAAGAAGTGAAGAAAAGAGTGCAGGCAGGGTGGAGAAGAGTGGCGGTAGTGATTTGTGATAGCAGGGTATCTGCAAGAGTGAAAGGCAAAGTTTATAGGACTGTGGTCGGACCTGCGTTGTTGTATGGTTTAGAGCCAGTGGCATTGACTAAAAGACAGGAGGTGGAGCTGAAGGTAGCCGAGCTAAAGATGTTGAGGTTTTCATTGGAAGTGACGAGGATGGACAGGATTAGAAATGGCAAACACGAGTCAGAAGCAGAACTGTAACTGTATCATGTTTATTGATACATTCGGCACACAAACAGAGAACAGGAAGCGTTACTAACCATAATGCAGGTTTTGTCAATGATGCAAGTAAAATCCACCAGAAAAGTAAAATCCACCCAGGAGAGTATAATCCACTTAGTAAAGCGTAATATATTTAGGAAAGTGTAATCCACAGGAATGGAAGAAGGAGCATGAACCAGCGGGAAATGCTGGCAGTCAGGAACCAGGTCGATCACCATAGCCAACTAGTAGGTCTGACAGCCAGTGAGACTAGTACTGAAGTTTATAAAGGGGAATGGGAATGAGGAACAGGTGTCTGTAGTTAATGCTAGGAGTGGCAGAGAAAGAGGCAGCGTGAGAACCTCTGAGGGGGGCGTGGCAGTTGGATCCCTAACAATCATTAGGAGAATGGTGAGGATGGAGCCACCAGGAAGGAGGAAATGAGGAAGACCAATGAGGGGGTTTATGGATGTGGTGAAGGAAGACATGCAGGTAATTGGGTTATAGGAGGCAGATTTAGAGTACAGGGGGTATGGGGACGGATGATCAGCTGTGGCGACCCCTAATGGGAGAAGCCAAAAGAAAAAGATGATGCTGTCATGATTAAAATTTGTTTTAAGATGGGCATCACACTGGTTTTCCAAACACATTCCTATGTTATCTGTTCAGTGTCTATAGCATACCTGGGCAAACTACGTCCTGCGGGCCCCATCCGGCTTCATCTCCTTCCTGAGATCACCAGAACACCCGAGGCAGCTCACTCTACTCGGCCGGGTGGAAGTGCTCGCAGGCGGCGGCGAGATTGTAAACAAAGGTGGGGAAAGCGTAGTGGAGTGAAAGCTAAGCTGAAGCTAACACCACACCGGCTCTCTTTACCCAGCATTTTCCTCGCCAATGTACGGTCACTAGTGTAACCGGGTGGAAAATGGCATTTGAGTTGTGTTGCATGTATACACCTGTAATTCCTAAGGCTGGCGATAGGGGCAGTATTCGGGTGTGTGTATGTCTGTGTGGTGCAGATGAGGAAGTGCACATGCGCTCTTGAAAAATAACCTTTGGACATGCGCTCAGCAAGCAGAGTGAGAGAGATGCACTCTCGGGAAAGTTGAAATCTTTAAGATGCAATCCTAAGGTAAATGTAATTTTTCTTTACAACATTCTTTAAAATACCAAATGGAGATGTGCATTTTATAGTTTCATTTAAAATAGTTGTTTTATTTCGTTTTGTGCAATGTTTATTTCCGTCTTAAGTCACCATGCGGTGTAGGCCACTAATTTAAGATGTTATATAAAATATGCACTACGTTTTGTTAGTTAGTTCATGTGATTTAAAATGTATTTAACTTTTTGCACAGTGTACAACATAACGTTGGGAATTGCAACTTTTGTGAAGTGAGTGTGGATGGTTGTCTGGAAGCTCATCCTGTAAGTGGTATTCTTTTCCTACCATCTAGTTGCATTTAGTGGGTAATATTTTTTGCTCATGTTTTTTTTTTTTTTTTTTTTTGTAGAGTATTCCCACTGCCGTATTTTGGGTATTAAGTGTTATAAAGGGTATGTGCATTTTCTTTCTGCCCCAGTAATCTTTATATTTCTGTGTTTTCATTTTTTTGTTTTTGATCCTGGTGTTTTTGTGTTTTTTATTTGGAACGGATGTGGATCTGTGGATCTGTGCACATACGGTGGAAAATTGGACATTGAATAAACTTAAAAATGTTAAACCCGTTAAATGTGGTCCTGGTGGTATTCTAAAAATCCCTAGCCCTCACACTAGTAAACAAAATGGAGGAGATTTAACTCAGCATCACACACAGCATGAAACTTCGGAACTGTAATGTCATAATCTTCACGGAAACATGGCTACACAGCGGCATTCCGGACAACGCTATTGAGCTAGCGGGACGACACACACTCTGGATTAGATGGCTCCGGGAAGACCAGAGGTGGTGGATGGTGCATTTACGTTAACAAAGCTTGGTGCACAAACTCCGTTATTGTTGAGAGTCATTGTTCAGCTAACCTGGAGTTTCTAATGGTTAAATGTAGACCGTTTTATCTACCGCGGGAGTTCACTTCCACTATTATTACTGCTGCTTACATTCCCCCCAATGCTGATGCTAAGCTCGCTATGAAATAACTTTATGCGGCCATCAGCAAACAACAGACTGTTCACCCAGAAGCTACGTTTATTGTTGCGGGAGATTTTAATCATTCAAACTTTAAGGCAGTGCTTCCAAAGTTTCATCAGCATGTTTCATATCACACCAGAGGGAACAAAACATTAGACCATGAATACACAAATATGGCTGGAGATTACATTGCGACCCCCCTCCCCCACCTGGGACAGTTAGATCACCTTTCTTTGTTCCTCACCCCAAATATGCACCCCTCATCAACCGGGTAAAGCCATCAGTGAGAACCATCAAGGTGTGGCCCGGAGAGGCAGATTTCACACTTCAGGAAAGGTTTTTACACACAGACTGGAGTACTTTTGCTTCACAGGCCACCAGTGACACTCTCACAGACATCGACTGCTACACCTTCTCTGTACTGGATTACATCAGTTCAACCATAGACAGTGTTACTACCCAGAAACAGATCATCACATACCCAAATCAGAAGCCATGGATGAACAAGGAGGTGCGCCTCCTGCTGAAGGCACGCACTACTGCCTTCAGGTCAGGTGACACTCAGGCCTACAGCACATCCAGAGCTAACCTGAAGAGGGGCATCAAAGAGGCCAAGCACTGTTACAAGCAAAAGATAGAGGAGCCTTTTTTCAACTCTGACGCTCGACGCATGTGGCAAGGCATCCAGGCCATCAGTAATCACAAATCCTCTCACTCCACCCCCACTGCCACTGATGTTATCTTCTTGAATGAGCTTAATGACTTTTATGCTCGCTTTGAGAGAGACAACAAAGAAACTGCCACCAAGCTCAAACTCTCAGGTGATCACTCTCCAATCAAACTCTCTTTCACAGATGTCTGCAATGCACTGAGCCGGATCACCGCACACAAGGCCGCTGAACCAGACAACATCCCTGGACGCGTACTCAGGGCATGTGCTGTGCAGCTCGCTGGGGTCTTTACTGATATCTTCAACCTGTCTCTTGCCCAAGCAGCTGTTCCCACTTGCCTTAAATGCACCTCCATTGTGCCAGTGCCAAAACACTCCAACCCAATGTCCCTGAATGATTACCGCCCTGTAGCACTGGCACCCATTGTCATGAACTGCTTTGAGTGGCTAGTCCTGGCACACATGAAGGACTCTCTGCCAACCACATTAGACTCTCACTAGTTTGCCTACCGACGCAATAGAAGCAAAGAAGATGCAGTTTCCTTGGCACTGCACTCTGTGCTCACACACTTGAGTACGTATGCTGTTTGTTGACTTCAGCTCAGCATTTAATACCATCATTTCATCCAAGGTAACAGCCAAACTTGTAGATCTGGGCTTTAACACCTCCACCTGCAGCTGGATCTTGGACTTTCTGACCAACAGACCCCAGCAGGTTCGATCTGGTTTTATATGCTCCAACACCATCACACTCAACACTGGTGTACCACAGGGCTGTGTGCTAAGCCCCTTCCTCTACTCCCTCTTCACCTCCAACTGCACGGCCTGTGAATGCATCTAACACCATCATCAAGTTTGCAGAACACTGTCCGATATTTAGGTTATGAACGGTCACAGGGCTCAAGAAAATTGACTGCTGAGCGAATCAAAGTCATCATGGACACTACACAGCCTGAGACTAAACAGGCACTACAGGCTTTCCTAGGCCTCATTAACTGCTGCCGTCAGTGGATTCCAGACTGCTCTCTGTATGATAAGTGTCTGTGAACTGCTGTAAGACATTCTGATCCCTTTACTACACCGTTGACATGGACTGCAGAAATGCTGACTGCTTTCGGGGCCCTGAAACGTCCCCTGTGCACGGCTCCGACGCTGGGACTGCCCAATTACAGCCTCCCATTTCACCTGTATGTGGCAACTCAACCAGGAACAGCATCCGGGGTTCTGGTTCAGGAGCATGGGGGAGGCATGTGACCTTGTGCGTTCTTTCCAAATCTCTAGATTCTGTGGCTCAGGGATTGCCTGCCTGTCTTCGTTCCATTGCCTCCTGTGCGCTGATGGTAACTGATGCTGAGAAGATCGTTTTGTCTCATCCCCTGATTCTGCACATCTCACATCAGGTAACACAGATATTACGTAATCTCAATACACAACATATGTCTTCACAACGTCGTTCAGGGTATGAAACTGTTCTATTAGCTACTGAAAACCTGTCCATTCGCCCTGCTTCTTCTCATGACACTGTAGCTCATGCCTTACAAAGTTTATTGAATTCACAGGATGACTGCGCGGGGCAACCTGACCACGATTGTCTGACTGCCATTGTTAATGACACCAGTATCAGACCAGATCTCTCCTCTGTTCCCCTACAGACAGGACAAGCTTTGTTTGTTGATGGTTCCTGTTCCAAACCTAGTGATGGTGTATATCTATGTGGTTACTCTGTCTGCCAACACTGTTCTGCAATCTTTCTCTCTTCCCTTTTCTTCTGCGCAGGCTGCTGAGCTACACACCCTTACACGCGCCTGTGTCCTGTCTGCTGACACTGATGTCACTATCTACACTGACTCAAGCTATGCTTTTGGGGTTGCTCATGATTTCGGTAGGATTTGGCAATCTCGCGGCTTCACTGCCGCCGATGGTAAGCCCATTTCCCATGCATCACTGGTACAGGATCTAATAACTGCCTGTCACCTGCCAAGTTCCTTGGCTATTGTTAAAACCAGGGCTCACTGTTCTGGTGACATGGACGAGGTCAGAGGTAACAGCCTCGCCGATCGCATGGCCAAACAAGCTGCAGCCTCACGTCCGCTGCCGCCAGACTTATCTCCAGCAATGGTGTCTGTTAATACCATGATCAGTGCTGTTTTACCTGATATGGATTTACCTTCCCTACAGGCCTCAGCTACTGACGCTGATCGCGCCTTCTGGGCAAATCAGGGTTGTACCGGTTCCACAATTTTGGTCGATGGTCGAATTCGTCTTTGCCTTCCACGTCATTGTACGCCTTTTCTCGCCTCCGAATTTCATGGTCCCACTCATCGTGGACGAAGAGGGGTATTACATAACCTAACTGAAAATTTCTATATAGACTAATTATACACAGACGTAAACAACATATTAAAACAGATGCTTAACATGCGCGCAAAACAACATCTCCAAACCAGGTGCCATACATCAACATATTCCCACCCCTGAAACACCGTTTCAGGAATGGCAGATTGATTTCACACACATGCCCAGACAAGGCCCTTTCAGATACCTTTTGGTAATGGTGGATAAATTTTCCCGGTGGGTCGAAGCTTTCCCCTGCAGCAAAGAGAACGCTAGAATAGTGGTTCAGAAGTTAACTACGGAAATAATTCCAAGATATGGTATCCCTGTAGGAATTGATTCTGACAAGGGAACCCCATTTACCTCCAAGGTCACCCAGCTTTTGTGTCAAGAGTTAAAAATCAATTGGCATTTCCATATTCCATACCACCCGCAATCATCAGGAATTGTAGAACGAGCCAAACGCACAATCAAGGACAAAATTCTAAAAGCCATGCACGCATCAGGCTCGAAGAATTGGCTTCATGCCCTTCCGCTGGTTTTAGCAGATATGCGCATGACAACTCAAGTGGCTCTCGATCATTTGTCACCATATGAATTAGTGTTGGGAAGACCTTTTCACCTTCCATGGCGTCGAGGAAAACAGTCTTTGGGTACAGGGGATCTAGATGTGCATCTCAGCGAATACGCTGCAGGGCTGCTACAAACATTGGATGAATATTGGGCATGAGTAAGTGAGAAAAAAACACAAATTCTGAAAACACTCATCCCTTTAAGGTAGGGGATCGGGTTTTGGTAAAGAAATTGGACAAAATGGGTACACCTTTGGGTGAAACCCCCTACAGTAGCCCTGCAGACGTAATTGCTGTAATACGCACGGCTGTGCTAACTGATCTTTTTCCACAGTGGATCCACGCCGAACGAGTGAAGCACGCTCCCAATTAAAATGAAGTTGTAACCATTTGTATTTGACTATGTTCTTTTGTATGCCCTAGTAACCATTAGAGACCATCCGTAGACCTTGTTCCTCCACAGACTGAGGGTAAATCTCGCCCTGGACACCAACGTCATACCACAGACACTCTGGTGCAGGCTTGCAGGACACAAACCACACTGCTGGACGTGTCGGAAGAAGCTAGGTGGGGAACAACAACCTCTGCTGGACAAAGACACGGCCAGTGACCAGTATGGCCGCCCTTACTAATACTACTGTCCATGCTTGGGACAGGGTTACCCGTCCAAGCACATCCACATGACAACATGTTCTGGAACCTGATTATACTTAAATCATTTATTATTAAGTATAAAAGAGGGGATTGTGAAAATGTATTTTATATGTGCTTGCTTGTTTCTTGAGAATGAACTAATTGTACCAAGATTTATGTTGCTACAATGTTACTCCACAGCTTGATTTTGCAGGAGTAGTTGAAGGTCACTGAACATGTTTCTGTTTTTCTACGTGTATATTATGTTCCTACTTATACATACCTATGTCTTAGCTGGCTTTAAGATAACAATGTTGATTAATGCTGAACCTGTGTACAGCACGAAAAGCACTTAGGAGAAGATTATGTTCTGTTTTTTCTTTATAACGCACCTCTGTTTTCACATTCTGTGTTTTACTGTCTAGTCAGATGCTCATCTCGCGAGAAGGGACGTTGACTCCCTCCCATCGCGCAATAACCCCGCCTATGTGGCGCCATTGTTGCAAAAGTTGTGTGTATAAATACTCTGCTCTTAAACATATTCTTTGAACAGTGATCTTGAATAAAACAGACGTGATTTGATTCGTGTGGGTTGTTCTTTCATTGTTCCGAGGCCTCTACAGTGTGGCAAAGAGAGAGCATAAGGACCTGAGGGGAAAATCTTCTTAACAATAATTGTTTTTTCATTTTTGTTCAACATGTTTTTTCATCAGTTATTGCCTATTTTACTGGTTATTCATAAAATTATGCTTAAGAAAATAAACATTCACATTTTATAATTATCATTTATTTATTTTTTTATAGTTTTTTTTTTTTTTTTGTCAAAACATGGTTTGGCATGTGACGTTTTTGTTTTCATTCCATCATTACACATTGTCACAGATTTTCATAAATGTATGCTTAATATGAAAGATCATATTAAATATATTTGTTTTAATGAAAATAGTCATACTTTCGTCCAAACATGATTTGTCATGTGATAATTTTGTTTTTCGTTTAGTTTTGTAACCTTTTAACAATAATGAAAATTTGCTAACGATAATCAAACTTCAGATATGATAATTTATTATGAAAATTTATATTTTCACAATTTTTTTTTCATAATTATATTCATATTGATAACAAATATAAATACAATAACATTTTTTTATAAAACAATAAATGGTTTATCTCCCATGTATCTCTTCAGTCTTTTAACACACTACAATTCATTATGCTCCATGAGAGCTCAAAACTCTGGACTTTTAGTAGTTCCTAATAGTAATAGCAAAGTCCACTAAAGGTGGTAGAGCATTCTCACATTTAGCTTCTAAACGTTGGAATAGTCTTCCTGACTGTGTTCGGGGCTCAAACACACTCTTCCAGTTTAAGTGCAGAGTAAAAACTTATCTTTTTAGCAAAGCCTACACATAACATACGTCACATATCAAAAACTTGTGCTCCAGTACATCTGATCAAATTTCTCTCCAGTGCTTTTCTTTCTCTTTCCATCCCGAGGCATCCGGAGGTGAGGCCAGCTCCAGTCACGTCCCACCTCATGAAGATTATGGACCTTTAAAGAAATAGATGCCGAACTCGCAACCTTCTGGTACCACCCAGAGACATACCAATGCCAATTGGATCCCATTTCATTTGTGGAGGTTTGACATTGGACCCCCTGGAGTGATTAAAGGTGCTGGAATGGAGAAGCTGGTGTTGAATCTGTGATGATCGCAAATGTTAAACTATTTTATGAGTTGCTCAGTAGCTCCTAGTTTTATAACCATAATGAACATCACTTATAATTACACATTCCAGTGCTCATGTTAGTTCTCACTCTCCAGTGTTCTGTATTGTAAAATGACTATAATCAGACCCTTGATGTCAGACAAATGAGGATGGTTCCACTTTTGAGTCTGGTTTCTCTCAAGGTTTCTTCCTCATGACATCTAAGGGAGTTTTTCCTTGCCACAGGCTTGCTCATCAGGGAAAAATGCACACCATTCACATTGACTGTTGATCTCTGTAAAGCTGCTTTAAGACAATGTCTGTTGTGAAAAGCATTATAGAAATAAACTTGACTTGAAAGTCAGGTTTAATAGGGTTAGTGAGTGCAGGTGCATCATGCACTGTGCAAAATTCAGTCAGAAGTCATGTATGGAGCTGCCCATGCGGTTAAACACTTTGGCTATGCAGAGAAAACAGAGAGATCGCATAAGACTAGACCCATCGTGATAATAGGGTGCAACAAAAGTTCACCCATGTAAATTAACTTAGGTCAGCTTCAGATATCAGTGGTAAAATCTAGTAATATATAATATAATTTAGCATAATGCTTCAGATAACATATAACATCGCTTATATTTAGGATACACCAAATTGAGACTGAGTCTGCCCCCCGAGCGAAACCAAAATGTAGTAATTCTCAGAAAGTCTGTTTAAGTAACCTGATTAACATCTAATTAAATAGGATTGAACGCACAGCCAGCACCTCTGATCTACAGATAGAATTGTTGAATCTCTCACGTCAAAAGTGCTTACTACAAACAAAATTATTACCGACCAGTAGTTTAAAATAATGTGTTTGACAGAAACGTGGATTAAAACGAATGTCCTCTTGGGTATAGTTACATACACCAACCCTGTCTAAATGGCAGAGGAGGCAGCTATTTATAACAATAATCTAAGCGTCACACAAAAGACTAAACACAAATGTAAAACATTTAAATTTCTTTACACAACACAAAATATTTAGTATCCAAAAGCAGGTCCAGTCAGTCAATTCCACTAATTATTATTTATAGACACCCAGGGCGCTACTCTGATTTCTCATAGAATTTGCAGATTTCATAACAAATTTCGCTACTTCTTTAGACAAAGTATTAATTGTTGGTGACTTTAATATTAATTTTAATAACCAGGAAGACTCCTTAAGAGCAGCAGATGTGTCCATTCAAGAGATTAAAAATTTATAAACTTAGTCATCTTAGTAATAAACTTAGTAATAAACTTAGTCATCACTTTTAAAATCTGCCTCAGTCATTGCATTAGTACCTCACCACGTTACCGTGTTAAGCGTACATTCACGTCAGCTACAGCAGCACGTTTTATCAATATTCTTCCAGAAATTACATTAATAAATAGATCGCCGTCTGACCCCGCAGAGCTTGACAGGGCCACCAAATACCCAGAATCTAGATGATGTAGCTCCTCTTAAAACCAAAATGATAAGGGAGAAAAAATTAGCACAGTGGTATAATGATCATACGCGCACCTTATAACAGACCACTCAGAAATTAGAACGTAAATGGCGTCAAACAAAATTAAAAGTTATTCAAATAGCATAGAAGGAGAGCCTCCTAAATAAATAAAAAAATCTCTTAGTGTTGCTAGATTAGCATATTTCTCCATAGCATAATACTAGATTTTTATTCAGCATGGTAGCAAAATTAACAGGAAATAAAAGCACTGCACTAACATGCACACCATCATTAGGTAGTAATGATTTCATGAACTTTTTTAATAATAAAGATAAAAAAATAAGGCAAGAAATCCAGACGGTTAATATGAATCCAAATTATTTTACAAGTAACCCTGTAGACAGCAGTGCAATTATAACAATCAATTACAAATCTTAACTCCTATTCATGAGAATGACTTAATTTCATTAGTTCCTCATCAAAATCATGAACCTGTATTTTCGATCCCTTGCCTACAAGATTCCAAAAACAGATCATTCCAGAGGTAATTGAACCTGTTTTAAAAATAATAAACTCTTCCATCAGCACTGATTATGTACCTAATCCTTCAAACTGGCAGTTATCAACCCCCTAATTAAGAAACCTGACCTTGACCCATGTCAGCTGTCCAACTAGAGGCCAATATCAAATCTCCCCTTTGTATCCAAGATTTTGGAAAATGTTGTAGCACAGCAGTTATACTCACATCTACTTATGAACATTTTCGAAAAGTATCAGTCAGGATTTAGGCCTCATCATAGCACAGAGACGGCGCTAGTTAAGTTGGTAAATGACCCGCTATTGGCCTCTTATCAAGGGAATAGCTCTCACTTGGCTCAGGTCTTATTTGACTGATCACTATCAGTTTGTTGATGTAAATGGTGAGTTCTCCACACTCTTTGATGTAAAGATTGGTGTTCCGCAATGATCTGTCTTAAGCCCACTGCTTTTCTCTTTATATATGCTGCCTCTGGGTGAATTTATACATAAACATGGTATTCGCTTCCATTGCTATGCTGATGATACACAGTTGTAAATTTCAGCAAAGCCAGATGAGAGAGATCAGCTTAACAATGTTGAGGAGTCTGTAAAGGACATGAGACGGTGGATGCTTGATAACTTTCTTCTGCTCAACTCAGATGAGACAGAAGTACTTTTACTAGGACCACATGCAGCTAGAAGCAAACTTTCCGATTATGTAGCATCTCTGGATGGTGTTTCTGTCTCAGCATGTACAGCTGTCAAAGACCTTGGTGTTATTATTGACCCTAGTCTTTCCTTTGAGGCTAGCGTGAATAATATTACCAGGATCGCCTTGTTTCACCTTAGAAATATTGCTAAAATTAGAAATATGATGTGGTTACAGGGTGCAGAAAAACTAGTTCATGCTTTTGTTACTTCTAGATCTGACTACTGTAACGCTTTACTGTCTGGGTATTCGATTAAGTGCATTAATAAGCGTCAGTTAGTTCAGAATGCAGCAGCAAGAGTCCTCTCTAGATCTGGGAAATATTACCACATTACTCTTGTTTTAATCAGTCTACACTGGCTCCCAATCAAATATCGCATTGATTATATAATACCACTACTGACGGATAAAGCACTTAATGGTCTCGCACCGCAGTATCTGAGTGAACTTCAGTTCCATTATGATCCTCCACGCCTACTTAGATCAAAAGGTGCAGGCTATCTGTTGGTTCCACAAATAATGAAGACTACAGCAGGGGGCAGATATAAAGCCCCACACCTATTGACTGCACAGTGACATTAACTTTTATACAACAGTAAAGACACATAATAAACCATATCCTTCGCCTCCTCTTCTCTCTCTCTCTCTCTCTCTCTCTCTCTCTCTCTCTCTCTTTCTCTCTCTCTCTCTCCCTCTCTCTCTCTCTCTCTCTCTTTCTCTCTCTCTTTCTCTCTCTGTCTCTCTCTCTCTCTCTCTCTTCAACTGGAGGCCACTCTGCGCAGCTTGGGATGGTTTCTCATCAACGCCTTGGGTGGTTCCATGAAATTCCGGAGTAAGAACGGGCGCATTTAGGATGGATTGGACTGTAGTTAATGTCTACAGTCTGCTACATTCACTCAGGACTACTTTTCGCTTCTGATCATCATCACTGTACCTCGCAACATCGTATATCTGCTATTAATGGACATTCGGTGCAACCCAGATGAGGATGGGTTCCCTCTTGAGTCTGGTTCCTCTTAAGGTTTCTTCCTTATGCTATCTAGGGGGGGTTTATACTTGCCACAGTTGCAACCGGCTAGCTCGTCAGGGACACACTTACTTATAAAGAACATATTACATTTTAATCACCACATTATCTGTGTAAAGCTGCTTTGAGACAATGTTCATTGTTAAAAGCGCCATACGAATAAAAATGAAATAAATAGAATTGAATTATATTAGTTTAAATCTAAGCTTTATACATATAACTATTACTCAGCATTAATACTCAGCTTCACAGAGAACTTTCATGCTTTAGAGTAAAGTTTATCATATATAAAGTTTAGCACACTTTATATAATGAAAATTCTTGTAAATGTAATTCATGTTATATAGGCGAGTGAGCAGATATGGCTGACTGATTAAGTTAGGGATTAGAACAACAGGCAGTTGTAGAAAAATATGGGGAAAACTGTAAAGGCGCCAAGAGATATTCGAGGTGGAAAATAGAGACGCATATAAGGACCCATAGTCACTCCAGAAAACAACCCAGCCATTAGGGAGGCACAAGCAAGTGCACTCTTAGTGCCGGTCCCAAGCCCGGATAAAAATACTTTTTTTTACGTTAGGAAGGGCATCCAGGGTGAAACATGTGCCAATCGAATATGCGGATCACAAATAAGAATTTCATACTGAATCGGTCGAGGCCTGGGTTAACAACGACCGCCACAGGTATCGTTAGCCAACATGGTTTTGGTGGAAATTGGACTACTGTTGGCCGAAGGAGGAGAAGGAGAAACAGGAAGACGTCTACAGAGACGGCAGGAAAAGGAGAAGTGTAGGAGAGTGGAGGTTCGGGTTGGTACTTTAAATGTTGGTAATATGACTGGTAAAGGGAGAAAGATAGCTGATATGATGGAGAGGAGAAAGGTAGATATGTTGTGTGTTCAGGAGACCAAGTGGAAAGGGAGTAAGGCCAGGAACATTGGAGGTGGGTTTAAACTGTTCCATTATGGTGTGGATGGAAAGAGAAATGGTGTAGGGGTGATTCTGAAGTAAGAGTACAATAAGAGTGTAGTGAAGGTGAAGAGAATTTCTGATAGAGTGATGATCGTGAAGCTGGAAATTGAAGGGATGATGATAAATGTCATCAGTGCCTATGCTCCACAAGTCGGCTGTGAGATGGAGGAGAAGGAAAGATTCTATGGTGGTAGATTTTGGTTTGGTAAAAGGATAAAAATGGCAGTGGTGAATACGTACTTTAAGAAGAAGGATGATCATAAGGTGACCTATAAGAGTGGGAGAAGGTGCACACAGGTGGACTGTGTTCTATGTAGGAGATGCAACCTGAAGGAGATTGGAGAATGTAAGGTGTTGGCAGGGGACAGAGTAGCTAGACACCATCGGATAGTGGTCTGTAGGATGGTTTTGGAGGCGAAGAAAAAACTGAAGGAGGAAGAGTGTAGTGTGAGGTTTAGAGAAGAGGTCAGACAGGTGGCTCGGTGGTGGTGAAGAGGTGTTGGATGATTGGGGAACTACTGCAGGAGTGATGAGGGTGGCAACTAAAAAAGTACTCTGTGTGACATCTGGAAATAGAAAGGAAGACAAAGAGACATGGTGGTGGAATTAGGAAGTGCAGGAGAGCATAAGGGGAAAGAGGTTGGCAAAGCAGAAGTGGGATCGACAGAGTGATGAGAAAAGTAGGCAGGAGTACATGGAGATGTGGCAGCGGGTAAAGAGGGATATGTGGAAGGCCAAGGAAAAGGCATATAAGGAGCTGTATGAGAGGTTGGGCACTAAGGGAGGAGAAAAGGATTTGTACCGATTGGCCAGGCAGAGGGACCGAGCTGGGAAGGATGTACTGCAAGTTAGAGCAATAAAGGATGGAGATGGAAATGTGTTGACTAGTGAGGAGAGTGTGTTGAGAAGGTGGAGGAAGTATTTTGAGCAGCTGATGAATGAGGAAAAAAGGTTGGATGATGTGGAGTTGGTTAAGCAGAATGTGGATAGGATTAGTAAGGAGGAAGTGAGAGCAGCGATTAAGAGGATGAAGAGTGGAAAGACGGTTGGACCAGATGACATACCTGTAGAAGCGTGAAGATGTTTAGGAGAGATGGCAATGGAGTTTTTAACCAGATTGTTTAACTAGAGTCTGGAAGGTGAGAGGATGCCTGAGGAATGGAAAAGGAGTGTGCTGGTACCGATCTTTAAGCATAATTGAGATGTGCAGACCTGCAGTAACTACAGGGGAATTAAGTTGATCACTCACACCATGAAGTTATGGGAAATAGTAGTGGAAGTCAGGCTGAGAAAAGTGGTGACCATCTGTGAGCAGCAGTATGGTTTCATGCTGAGAAAGAGCACCACAGATGCATTATTTGCTTTAAGAATGTTGATGGAAAAGTATAGAGAAGGACAGAGGGAATCGCATTGTGTGTTTCTGGATTTAGAGAAAGCGTACAACAGAGTGCCATGAGAGAAGTTGTGGTATTGTATGAGGAAGTCAGGTGTGTCCGAGAAGTATGTGAGTGTGGTGCAGGACAATGAGGACAGTGTGACAGCAGTTGAGACAGAGTTGTGCAGTAGGAACGACAGACTGGTTCAACGTGAAGGTTGGACTGCATCAAGGATCGGCCCTGAGCCCTTTTCTGTTTGCAGTGGTGATGGACAGGTTGACGGACGAGGTCAGACAGGAGTCTCCCTGGACTATGATGTTTGCGAATGATATTGTGATATGTGGTCAGAGTAGTGAGCAGGCTGAGAGAAGGTGAATGAAAGTCACTAGGAGTAAGACAGAGTACTTGTGCATAAATGAGAGGGAGGGCAGTGGAGTGGTGCGGTTACAGGGAGAAGAGGTGGAGAAGGTGGAGGTGTTCAGGTACCTGGGGTCAACAGTGCAAAGTAATGGAGAGTGTGTTAGGGAAGTATAGAAAAGAGTGCAGGCAGGGTGGAGTGGGTGGAGAAGAGTGACAGGAGTGATTTGTGATAGTAGGGTATCTGCAAGAATGAAAGGGAAGGTTTATAGGACTGTGGTGAGACCTGCAATATTATATGAATAAAATAAAAATAGTAAAATAGTAAAATAAGCAAGCAGCATTCAGGCGAAATGCCTTAAATATACCCAAACAGCATATGCACATATATTCAAAACACAAGTAGAAACTTAAGTTCAAAAATCATATCATAAGTTTTGAAACCTAATGGTAATTGATTAGTAAATAGGTAAAACTAATTTGAGTGTTGAGCCACTCAATTGTAATTTTTACTCGGACATGGGGTCTGAGTAACGACATTATTCAGATAATTATGCAAATGAAAATACAAAATCATGTTTTCAAAATACATTTTTTTTAAATCAAAAGTCATATTGTTGTCCAAACGTTTTATATTTCACCTTTTTTTTTTCTTTTTTTCACTTATTGTACCTTTCAACGTTTTTCTCTTGAAGATTTCTCAAGAAAATGAAAATTCATAGTTTCATGATTATCATTTGTTATGATTTTTGTCAAAACATGATTTGTCATTTCACCTTTTCATTTTCCATTCACTTATTGTACTATTTAACTTTTAACCTGAAAATATTATCAAGAATTTAAAAATTAATATTGTGAAAATAATTTATATGAGAAAAATATTTTTGTAAAAACATAATTTGTCATGTCACATTTTCGTTTTACGTTCAGTTATTGCACCTTTAAACAGTTTCTCATGAAATTATTTAAAAAAAAAAGAAAATTCATATTTTCATAATTATTTTTTAAGAAAAGAAATCATATTGTCATCAAAACTTGATTTGTCATCTCATCTTTTAGTTTTTCGTATGTTTATTGCCTTTTTTTTTTTGGTTATTAAGATAATTAGGCAATTGATCATAAATCTTATTTTCAGAATATTATTTTAACAAAAGTCATATATTTGTCCAAATGTTTTACTTCACCTTTCCTTTTCTCTCATTTATAGTACATTTTAACAGTTTTTCATGAAATATTTTTCAATAATATGAAAATTCATAGTTTTATGATTATTATTTATGAAAAAAGTCATATTTATGTACAAACATGATTTGTCGTTTTGCCTATTCGTTTTTGTGCTCATGTTAGTTCTCACTCTCCGGGGATATGTATTGTTTAATGACTACAATCATCCTTTCGATGTCACCCAAATGAGGATGGCTTCCACTTTTGAGTCTGGTTCCTCTCGAGGTTTCTTCCTCATGACATTTAAGGGAGTTTTTCTTTGCCACTGTAAAATATCCTTGATCACTAGTCCTAGATTAGGTTGGCCAAGAAGACTCAGTTCTTGTCTATATCCTATCTTTATACGCTTACACTATCAGAAGACCCAAACTGTTGCCTTTTGGTATGGCTAATCCATGCCAGGGGGCCCCAATATACTTGGACACGTCTGTCACAAGGATTCATTGACTCCCCAGCAGTCTTTTCCGCTGTGGTAAGGGACGCACTCTGTGATCTTGCATTCCCCTCTGACTCTGTTGTCTTACAGTATGCAGATGATCTTCTGATCTCCACAGTCTCCGAGGACCTCTGTGAACAAGCCTCCCTGTGCCTCCTGCATCATCTGGCAAGAAAAGGATTCAAGGGATACAAAACCAAACTCCAGTCTTGTAGAACCACTGTGAAATACCTAGGGTTCGAACTCTCTCCAGGCATGAGGTATGAGGCTTTGCGGTCAGCTCGGACTTCCAAAATATCAAAAGGTTTTTCACCTTTATGCGTGTGAACAGGATGGAACTGCATCTGCTGTTTTGGCTCAGGAGCATCGGGGGGCATGAGACCATGTGCATTCCTGTCCAAAACACTTGACACTGTGGCTAAGTGTTTTCCAAAGCCAAAGGCAATTATTGGCTGACAGAGTGGCAAAAAGTGCGGCCCAAGCTCGGGTATTCCTCCCCGCTCTAGGCACTCCTATTAATACCTGTCTTCTTTCCTCCGCTCTCATTCCAGATTTACAATTGCCATCTGTCCACCCCTCAGCCACCCCGAATTAATCTGCCTTTTGGCAATCACACAATGCCTAAGTGGCCTCCGATAGCATTTGGTACAGTGCAGATGGTCGCCTATGCCTTTCATCTCACTGTTACACATCGGGCTCGACAGGGGGCTAAGGGAAGATATGAACCGATTTTTTTGTATAGCTAACTTAAACTGCATGATAGACTCAGTTTTATCTAGATGTCACTTACATGGGTCCCTGTGGTCCATTTAAGTATCTCCTGGTGATGGTAGACAAATTCTCTAGGTGGGTTGAAGCTTTCGCTTGTCAACGAGAAAATGCTAAGGTCGTCACACGTATCCTAGTCAAAGAGATTATACCAGGATATGGTGTTCCTCACGCGATTGATTCAGACAAGGGAACACCATTGACTGCGAAGGTAACGCAGGACTTATGTAAATACCTATCCCTGTCATGGCATTTCCATATTTCCTATCACCCTCAGTCCTCCGGTATCGTAGAGAGAACTAACTCCGGTTAAGGACAAACTGACTAAGGCCATGCAAGCTACAGGTAACAAAAAATGGGTAGCCTTACTACCTGCAGTCCTTGCCGAAATGAGATTGACTCCGCGAAAAGACGTCCACCTATCACCACACGAAATTATTTTTGGGCGACCATTTCCAAAGCCCTGGAGAAAAGGTAAACCAGCAAAAGGTACAGCTGATCTGGATGTGCACATCGCAGAGTGTTCTGCTGCCCTGATTGACACACATTGTCAAAACATTATGAACAAATCTCTAGATATATACCTATCATTTCTGTTACACCATCCCATCCCTTCCGGGTGAAAGATGCTGTTCTGATTAAATCTCTAAAACCCAGGCGATTGGATAAATGCAAATATGAGTGGCCAGGAGAAATAGTCGCAATCACACGCACAGGTGTATTAACTGACCTTTTTCCACAGTGGATTCATGCTACCAGAATAAAGAAATGTCCCACTGGAGGTGATCCCTCTTAAATTTTGTGTGTACATGTTCACTGTGTATCACTATTTTTCTTTATGTTACAGAAGCATAGCCTTTTGACCTCCCCATGAGTTCTCTAGGAGACGTGTATCGGTTCCTGTTCCCCTCTGTCATCATCTATCGAGGTCCAGTGACAACTCCTCAGTCCTTTCTGTGCCAACTCTTTGGGCATACTCACAACTGCAGGACGTGTCAAGGAAAGCTGCGAGGAATGAGACAACAACCTCTCATCAATAAGGGAAGTAACACAACCAGTGACTGGTATGGTTGTCTTTCTCGTCAGTCTTGGGGCTGGGATACCTGCCCAGGCTCCCCCACACAACAACACCTTCTGGCAATACATCAACTGGACGGCTTGTCAGCAGACAGCAGGTCCATGCTACGCGTGTCAGCACCATACATTTCTTTCATAATCCCGACTGTCATTGTTTTCCTGTTACTATGCCTCATTGGACCATGTATTTTTCAATGTATCCAGCGATCATTCACCCGTATGCTTTCTGGTTATCAACCTGTCCCTTGTGTTTCTGAATATTATCCTATTCCTATGCGACATGTCTGTTAGTTTAAGTTGTGATTTATCCATTCTTATTTATCATTGATAAAAACTAGGGAATTGTAAGATATCCTTGATAACTAGTCCTAGATTAGGTTGACCCAGAACACTCAGTTCTTGTCTATATCCCCTCTTTATATGCTTACGCTGTGAGAAAAGCCAAACTGTGTTGCCTTTTGGTATGGATAATCCACGCTTTGTTGCTTCTGCTAAATGAATAACATGACCAGATGTGGAGTTATTATCGTTAACCGTTTTTATGTTCTCACAGTATGGTAATATGTATCTTGTTGCCATTAGTAGTTATAGTAAATCTGCTGTATGCTTCTAGAAAAACCTTTTTGTATGTTGCTGTTGACCAAACCCTGAACTATCCTTTTTTGTGGCATGTGTTACTTTGCTCGTACACACACAGTGGTTCCTGTATTTCTGTTAGGCTTATCTTTTGCAGGCTCAACATAACTTTGTGGAGTTGTCTCACCTAACTTTCTTTTCTATACACACGCACACACACACACACACACACACACACACACACACACACACACACACACACACACAGACACACACACACACACACCTCTGGCAGCCCTCCCTTTTTCTCTCAATCTTTTTGGAAGTATATCTTCATGTGTGAAACAATAAAATTTCGGAACTTCTCTCTGAAAGCTGACTCGTGTGTTTCATTGAGACTTCCCCGTATACGTAGGAGAGCAGAGATTGAGAGGAAAGGCTGATTTCAGAGATATCCTATTCAGGGGACAGAAGGCAATCCTGCCCAAGCGGCAGAGGATAAAACATTCCTTACAGCCATAGTCACCACAGCTTGCTCATCGGGGATAAATGCAAACAATTCACCTTGACTGTTGATTTCTGTAAAGCTGCTTTGAGACAATGTCTGTTGTGAAAAGCGGTATAGAAATGAACTTGGGTGAACTTGGGTCTCTGCATAGCCAAGGTGTTTAACCACATAGGCAACTCCATACATGACTTCTGATTGACTTCTGGCTGTTTTCTGGAGTGACTATGCGTCCTTATACGCGTCTCTATTTTTCACCTCGAATATATCGCTGCGAAGCTGAGTATTATACTATATCAATGGAGAGTAATGGTTATATGTATACCGCTTAGATTTAAACTAATATAAGCGATGTTATATGTTATCCTAGACGCATATAAGGACCAATAGTCACTCCAGAAAACAGGCCAGTAGAAAGTGGTGACCACGTACACCAGTCAAAGGGTGTCGGCCGTAAGAAAAAGATAGGAAAGTATAACATAAAATAAAAATTGTAAAATAAACTTTAAACAGGTTTTTTATTAATTTATTCTCACGAATATGAAAATTCATATTGTCATAATTTTTGAATTCGAATGAAAAAAATGCATAACTTTGTCAAAACATTATTTGTAACCTTTTCGTTTGTCAATCACTTAATGCACATTTTAATGGTTTTGCATTAAATTATTTTAAAAGACGATTAAACTTTTTATTTATTGTGCCATTTAAAAGTTTTTCATCAAATTTTCTCAAGAATATGAAAAATTATATTTCCATTTGTTCATATATTTCATATGTTTTTCAGGAAAACATTTTTTTGTAAAAACATAATCTGTCATGTCACCATTTCGTTTTTCGCTCAGATATTGAGCTTTAAACGCCGTTTAATGAAATTATTCTTATGATTATGAAAATTAATAATTTCATAACCAACAGTTCTTTTTATGAAAAAGTAATTTTTTTTGTCAAAACATGATTTCCCATTTCAGCTTTTCGTTTTTTGTTCACATATTGCACCTTTTGTTTTTTGTATCAAAATATTCTCAAGAAAATAAAAATTAATATTTTCATATTTATAGTTTTTTTTTAAGAAAACAGTCGTATGATGTATGATTTGTCAGTCACCTTTTGTTTTTCATTTACATACTGGACACTTTAACAGTTTTTATGAAATGATGCTAATTAACAAGCGGAAAAAAAAAACATATATATAAAATTATGTTAATGAACATTCAATATTTTTCTTTATTTTCATAATAATTATACTTTTTTATCCAAAGTCATATTTTTGTCCAAATTTTTGTCATTTCACTTTTTTATTTTTCGTCTGTATCTTTTAGCTTTTGTTTTCATGAAATTATTCTCAAGATTATGAAAATTCATAATTTCAGCATTATCAATTATTTTTAAGAAAACAGTCGCATTTTTCTAAAAACATGATTTGTCATGTCATTTTTTTTATTGTTCATTCATTTTTCCTATTATTCATAAAATGTAGAATATTAAATATTTATTTGTTCATTGATACTATCGTATATTTATTTATTTTTATAAATGTTAAATTTTTTGACAAAACATTGTTTGGCATGTGACTGTTTTTCGGCTACGTATTAAACATTTTAACAGATTTGGTTTTTCACTTATGTATTGCACCTTGTAACGTTTTTGTTCATCACATCATTAACACAAATGTGAAAATTCAATTTTTTCATCATTTCTTTGTTTTTAAATGAAAAAAGTCATTTTTGTCAAAACATGATTTGTCCAGTTACCATTTCATTGTTGTTCATTTATTGAACCTTTTAATGTTTTTTTATTAAATTATTATCATTTTTTTGTAATGAAAATCTTTGCCAAAACATTGTCATTTCACCATTTTGTTTTTCGTTAAATCATTTAACCCTGTTTAATGAAATTGTGCATATGATTAAGAAATTAATAATTTCATAAGAACTACCTTCTGTTCATAAAAACGGTGAATTTTACAATATATATATATATATATATATATACATTCTACAAAAAAAATAATTTTTCATTTAGACTTGATTTGTCATGTCAACTTTTTGTTTTTTTGTTTAAATATATAAATTTGTTACGTTTTTTAATAAAGTTATGTTTAAGATTATAAAAATTCATAATTTAATTATTTTATGGCTTTTTATTGTTCCCTCAGATTATTGTGCCCATTTTACCGGTTATTCATAAAATCATGCTTAAGAATATATAAATTTATGTTTTCATAATTATCTTTTATTTATTTATTTATTTTTTAAACAAACGCCATAATTTTGTTCAACGTTATTTTCAGAGTCTCAAAAGCTTCATTCCTCTCAGCACCTACACGGTTATACAAAACATGAGAAGTTGATGCATTGTTGATGAATTATGACTTTCTACACCTGATTACTACAGTTACTACTGTTTTGGATATTTTTTCATCAAATTATGATTCAGAATATGAAATTATATTTTTACATAATAACTATTCAATTTCTTTATTTAAAGTATTTTTTTGCCAAAACATGCTTTTAGATGTAATATCTGATTATAAATGTGAACAAATTGTGGTCAATTGCATGTTGTATGTGCAGATTTGTTTTAGTTCGAAAAAACGCTTTCTGTTTGAGCTACGAAGCTGAGACTTGCGGAATCGCGTTTTCAGAGTATAAAAAGCTTCATTCTTCTCAGCACTTGAACGCTTTTACAAAACATGTGCAGTTAATGCACTTTTGATGAATTATGACGTTTTACACATGATTAGTTCAGTTTTGACTGTTTTTTAATAGTTTTTCATCATAATATAATTATTAATATGAAATTATATTAATATAATTTCATATTAATATAATTATTAATATGAAATTATATTTGCTCATAATAACGTTTGAATTTCTTTATTTGAAGAAATCAGTTTGGCAAAACATGCTTTTATATGTAATGTGTGTTCATAAAAACCTGAAAAAATTGTGGTCAATTGCATGTTTTAAGTGCAGATTTGAATTAGACCGAAAAAACGATCTCTGTTTGAGCTACGAAGCTGAGACTTGCGTAATCGCATTTTCAGAGTATCTAAAGCTTCATTCTTCTCAGCACTTAAACGTTTTTACAAAACATGTGCAGTTCATTCACTTTTGATGAATTATGAATTTTTACACATGATTAGTACAGTTTTGACTGTTTTTAATAGTTTTTCATCATATTATGATTATTAATATGAAATTATATTTGCTAATAATAACGTTTGAATTTCTTTATTTGAAGAAAACATTTTGCCAAAACATGCTTTTAGATGTAATATCTGATCATAAACATGTGAAAAAAATTTCAGAGTCTCGGAAGCTCATTCTTTACAGCACATACACGTTCTTACAAAACATGAGCAGTTGATGCATTTTTGATGACTTATGACTTTTATTTTTTTATTTTAAAACATGGTTTTATATGTAATATTTGAACATAAAAAACATCCCCAACCACTCTCAGTGCCGGTCCCAAGCATGGATAAATTGGGGAGGGTGCCTTAGGAAGGGCGTAAAACATGTGCCAAATCAGACGTGCGGAGGATCCGCTGTGGCGACCCCTAAACGGGGCTTTTTCAATCTTTTTTTTATATGAAAAAAGTCATTTTTGACAAAATGTGATTTGTCCTGTTACTATTTAATTTTTGTTCATTTATTGTAAACTTTTAATGTTTTTTTATTAAATTATTCTCAAGAATATGAAAATTCATATTGTCATTATCATATATTTGTTATGAAAAAGTCAGCTCTTTGTCAAAACATGATTTGTCATTCACCGTTTTTGTTTTTCGTACCTTTTAGCCCTATTTAATGAAATTATGCTTACGATTATGAAATTAATAATTTCATAATTACCATTTCTTTTTATGGTCTATAGAGAATGAATGGGGAACAACTTTCGATCGTCATATCTCGCCCCTCGAGCGTCCGACATGCACGTACCGCATATCGACTCGTAGGGGGTCCGGAGCGGGTCGCAACTGTATGGTTGCGGAATTCCGGATCCGCTCAGAATTCCGGGAATTCCGCGTCAAACAAGCCCCCATAGAGAATGAATAGGGGAAAACGCTCAAAAAATCACTGCTCAGCCGGTGTTCGCCAGACATGCGTTTTTGGCATATCCGACCGTCCGGGGTCCGGGGCCGATCGCAACGATGCCACCCGCTTTGTCGAATACCCCCGGAAAGGTGGGGCAAAGGGGCAAAAACCCTCAAAATTTCTAGATTACAACAAATCTAGTCCGTTTTTTGGCTTTTTAAGGCCCCCCTTTCACCTGACACGCAAATACTGCATATCCCCTCGTCCGACCTGGCCTCCCGGACGTCCCAGTATTTTTTTCGGAATTTTAGACCCCAGGGGGCAATAGCTAGGGGGCAAAAAGTGCCCCATTGAAAATGAATGGGGAATTTAAAAATCGAGCCGCGGCTCGGCCCTCGAGCGTCCGACACGCACGTTCGGCATATCCGCTCGTACGGGATCCGGAGCCGGTCGCATCGATACGGGCACGGAATTCCGGATCCGCTCGGAATTCCGGGAATTCCGCGTCAAAGGGGCTCCCATAGAGAATGAATGGGGAATCCGAGCCGCCGCGGATCGGCCGGCGTTCGCCCGACACGCTCGTACGACATATCGTCTCGTCCGGGGCGGAGCCCCAGTCGCACCCGTACGCCCCCCGTCCGTCGGATACCCCCGGAACGACGAGCAGGGGGGCAATTGATCACCCCCTTAGAAATGAATAGGAAAACAGCTCTCATTCAAATACATTGACACACATAGAGTGAATGGGCCAGGGGAAAGCACACAGGCCCCAGGCATGCCATACATCGATTTCAACAGCCCGGTTGGGAGAATTGCATCATGGGAGATGCTAGAACCCCATAAGGAATGGGGGGAGGGGGGGCTGGGGGTCTATTAAGCGGGGTCAAAAAAAAGACAGGAAGGGGACGTGTGACATATCAACGGACTCGGCCCGGCGTGGGGAGTCGCATCGCGGGTGGTACGGTGACGTCACGTGACGTCACATCAAGCCACGCCCACACCATTAGCCCAAACTGGGCAAAAAAACAACGTCCTCGGAAACGGGCGTGCGATACGTCAAAACACTCGGCAAAACGGGGAGAGTTAAACCCCGGGTGAATTTCGCTCGTCACGTGACGTCATAGGCCACGCCCACCGCGCAAACCTATCAGCTAAACGCGTCGCTAAACAGGCACCGACCCGGACGAGTGAGGCGTCAAACCGTTCGGCGCGGTCCGGGGACCATCAGGCGGAGTGCCGATTCGACGGCGCATTTCGCCACGTGATGTCACGTGGGCGGGAACACGCGAAAAAACGGAAAACAGCAAACCTCGGGCGACACAGGCGTGCGACACATCCTATCGCTCGACACGGCGAGGGGAGCGGGACGCCACATCTCGCGATGACGTCACGTGACGTCACTGGCCACGCCCCCTAAAAAAAAAGCTCACAAACGTGCGTACCGGGTATCAAAACGCTCGTCTTTCAGAGTACACTTCACGCCTCTAGCGTTGGCCACTAAAAATCACATGTCACATTCTAGTTCTTTCTGTTATTGCCAATTTGACCGGTTATTCAGAAAATTATGCTTGTAAAATATAAAAATTCGTTTTCATAATAACTATTGTTTTTTTTTTGGTATTTTTTTATTAAAAGTTATCTTTTGTCCAAACATGGTTTGTCAAGTCACCATTTAGTTTTTCGTTCCGTTATTTAACCTGTTAATGGTCTTAAATAAAATTATGCTTACAATTATCAAAATTCACATTTACAGTATTTAGGAAAATATGCTAATAAACATACAAAATCAATTCATAACAACTATAATTGTTTTTTCATTTTTGTTTAACATGTTTTGTCAGCAGTTATTGCCTATTTTACTGGTTATTCATAAAATTATGTTTAAGAATATAAACATTCACATTTTATAATTATCATTCATTTATTTTTTTATAGTTTTTTTTTTGTTGTCAAAACATGGTTTGGCATGTGATGTTTTTGTTTTCATTCCCTTATTACACATTTTTACAGATTTTCATAAATGTATGCTTAATATGAAAGATCATATTAAATATGGAATAGTCTTCCTGACTGTGTTCGGGGCTCAGACACACTCTTTCAGTTTAAGTGCAAATTAAAAACGTATCTTTTTAGCAAAGCCTACACAAAATATAAATTACACTAAATTACAGAAATTACACTATTAAATAGATCGCCGTCTGACCCCGCAGAGCTTGACAGGGCCACTAAATCCTCTTAAGAACAAAATGATCAGGGAGAAAAAATTAGCACAGTGGTATAATGATCATACGCGCACCTTAAAACAGACCACTCAGAAATTAGAACGTAAATGGCGTCAAACAGAATTGAAAGTTATTCAAATAGCATGGAAGGAGAGCCTCCTTAATTTAAAAAAGATGCTAGATTAGCATATTTCTCCACCCTCATAGAAAATAACAAGCATAGTCCTAGATTTCTATTCAGCACGGAAGCAAAATTAACAGGAAATAAAAGCACTGCACTAACATGCACACCATCATTAGGTAGTAATGATTTCATGAACTTTTTTAATTAAAATGTTCAAAACATAAGGCAAGAAATCCAGACGGTTAATATGAATCCAAATTATTTTACAAGTAACCCTGTAGACAGCAGTGCAATTATAACAATCAATTACAAATCTTAAATCCTATTCATGAGAATGACTTAATTTCATTAGTTTCCTCATCAAAATCATCAACCTGTATTCTCGATCCCTTGCCTACAAGATTCCAAAAACAGATAATTCCAGAGGAAATTGAACCTGTTTTAAAAATAATAAACTTTTCCATCAGCACTGGTTTTGTACCTAATCCTTCAAACTGGCAGTTATCAACCCCCTAATTAAGAAACCTGACCTTGACCCATGTCAGCTAGAGGCCAATATCAAATCTCCCCTTTGTATCCAAGATTTTGGAAAATGTTGTAGCACAGCAGTTATACTCACATCTACTTATGAACATTTTCGAAATGTATCAGTCAGGATTTAGGCCTCATCAAAGCACTGAGACGGCGCTAGTTAAGGTGGTAAATGACCCGCTATTGGCCGCTTATCAGGGGAATAGCTCTCACTTGGCTCAGGTCGTATTTGACTGATCGCTATCAGTTTGTTGATGTAAATGGTGAGTTCTCCACACTCTCTGAGGTAAAGTTTGGTGTTCCACAATGATCTGTCTTAGGCCCACTGCTTTTCTCTTTATATATGCTGCCTCTGGGTGAATTTATACATAAACATGGGATTCGCTTCCATTGCTATGCTGATGATACACAGTTGTATATTTCAGCAAAGCCAGATGAGAGAGATCAGCTTAACAATGTTGAGGAGTCTGTAAAGGACATGAGACGGTGGATGCTTGATAACTTTCTTCTGCTCAACTCAGATGAGACAGAAGTACTTTTACTAGGACCACATGCAGCTAGAAGCAAACTTTCCGATTCATGCTTTTGTTCCTTCTAGATTAGACTACTGTAACGCTTTACTGTCTGGGTGTTCGAGTAAGTGCATTAATAAGCGTCAGTTAGTTCAGAATGCAGCAGCAAGAGTCCTCTCTAGATCTAGGAAATATTACCACATTACTCTTGTTTTAATCAGTCTACACTGGCTCCCAATCAAATATCGCATTGATTATATAATACCACTACTGACGTATAAAGCACTTAATGGTCTCGCACCGCAGAATCTGAGTGAACTTCTGTTCCAGTATGATCCTCCACGCCTACTTAGATCAAAAGGTGCAGGCTATCTGTTGGTTCCTCAAATAATGAAGACAACAGCAGGGTGCAGATATAAAGCCCCACAGTTATGGACTGCACAGTGACATTAACTTTTATACAACAGTAAAGACACATAATAAACCATATCCTTCGCCTCCTCTTCTCTCTCTCTCTATCTCTCTCTCTCTCTCTCTCTCTCGCTCTCTCTCTCCCTTCGACTGGAGGCCACGCTGCGCAGCTTGGGATGGTTTCTCATCAACGCCTTGGGTGGTTCCATGAAATTCCGGAGTAAGAACGGGCGCTTTGAGGATGGATTGGACTGTAGTTAATGTAAACAGTCTGCTACATTCACTCAGGACTATTTTTCGCTTCTGATCATCATCACTGTACCCCGCAACATCATCTATCTGCTATTAATGGACATTCGGTGCAACCCAGATGAGGATGGGTTCCCTCTTGAGTCTGGTTCCTCTCAAGGTTTCTTCCTTATGCCATCTAGGGGGGGTAATCCTTGCCACAGTCGCCACCGGCTTGCTCGTCAGGGACAAACTTACTTATAAAGAACATATTAAATTTTAATCACCACATTATCTGTGTAAAGCTGCTTTGAGACAATGTTCATTGTTAAAAGCGCTATACAAATAAAAATGAATTGAATTGAATTATATTAGTTTAAATCTAAGCTTTATACATATAACTATTCCTCAGCATTAATACTCAGCTTCGCAGAGAACTTTCATGCTTTAGAGTAAAGTTTATCATATATAAAGTTTAGCATACTTTATATAATGAAAATTCTTGTAAATGTAATTCATGTTATATTGGCGAGTGAGCAGATACGGCTGACTGATTAGGTTAGGGATTAGAAAAACAGGCAGTTGTAGAAAAATATGGGGAAAACTGTAAAGGCGCCATGAGCATGAACCGGAAGAGATATTCGAGGTGGAAAATAGAGACGCATATAAGGACCAATAGTCACTCCAGAAAACAACCCAGCCATTAGGGAGGCACAAGCCAGTGCACTCTTAGTGCCGGTCCCAAGCCCGGATAAAAACATTTTTTTTTTACGTTAGGAAGGGCATCCAGGGTGAAACATGTGCCAAATAGAATTTTGCGGATCACAAATAAGAATTTCATACCGGATCGGTCGAGGCCCGGGTTAACAACGACCGCTACAGGTATCGTTAGCCAACAGGGTTTTGGTGGAAATTGGACTACTGTTGGCCGAAGGAGGAGAAGGAGAAACAAGGAAGACGTCTACAGAGACGGCAGAAAAAGGAGAAGTGTAGGAGAGTGGAGGTTTGGGTTGGTACTTTAAATGTTGGTAATATGACTGGTAAAGGGAGAAAGATTAGGAGGAAGAGTACAATAAGAGTGTAGTGAAGGTGAAGAGAATTTCTGATAGAGTGATGATCGTGAAGCTGGAAGTTGAAGGGATGATGATAAATGTCATCAGTGCCTATGCTTCACAAGTCGGCTGTGAGATGGAGGAGAAGGAAAGATTCTATGGTGGTAGATTTTGCTAAAAGGATGAAAATGGCAGTGGTGAATACGTACTTTAAGAAGAAGAATGATCATGAAGTGACCTATCAGAGTGGGAGAAGGTGCACACAGGTGGACTGTGTTCTATGTAGGAGATGCAACCTGAAGGAGATTGGAGACTGTAAGGTGTTGGCAGGGGACAGTGTAGCTAGACACCATCGGATAGTGGCCTGTAGGTAGGTTTTGGAGGCGAAGAAGAAACTGAAGTAGGAAGAGTGCAGTGTGAGATTTAGGGAAGAGGTCAGACAGGGGCTCGGTGGTGGTGAAAAGGTGTTGGATGATTGGGAAACTACTGCAGGAGTGATGAGGGTGGCAACAAAAAAAGTACTTGGTGTGACATCTGGAAATAGAAAGGAGGACAAAGAGACATGGTGGTGGAATGAGGAAGTGCAGGGGAAAGAGGTTGGCAAAACAGAAGTGGGATCGACAGAGTGATGAGAAAAGTAGGCAGGAGTACACTGAGATGTGGCAGCGGGTAAAGAGGGATGTGGCAAAGGCCAAGGAGAAGGCCTTTGAGGAGCTGTATGAGAGGTTGGGCACTAACGGAGGAGAAAAGGATTTGTACCGATTGGCCAGGCAGAGGGACCTAGCTGGGAAGGATGTACTGCAAGTTAGAGCAATAAAGGATGGAGATGGAAATGTGTTGACTGTACAAAGTGCAAAGTAATGGAGAGTGTGTTAGGGAAGTATAGAAAAGAGTGCAGGCAGGGTGGAGTGGGTGGAGAAGAGAGACAGGAGTGATTTGTGATAGTAGGGTATCTGCAAGAATGAAAGGGAAGGTTTATAGGACTGTGGTGAGACCTGCAATATTGTATGAATAAAATAAAAATAGTAAAATAGTAAAATAAGCAAGCAGCATTCAGGCAAAATGCCTTAATTATACGCAAACAGCATATGCACATATATTCAAAACACAAGTAGAAACTCATATCATAAGATTTGAAACTTAATGGTAATTGATTAGTAAATAGGTAAAACTAATTTGAGTGTTGAGCCACTCAATTGTAATTTCTACTCAGATATGGGGTCTGAGTAATGACATTATTCAGATAATTATGCTAATGAAAATACAAAATAATGTTTTCAAAATACATTTTTTTAAATCAAAAGTAATATTGTTGTCCAAACGTTTTTTTTTCACTTATTTTACCTTTCAACGTTTTTCTCATGAAGATTTCTCAAGAAAATGAAAATTCATAGTTTCATAATTATTATTTGTTATGATTTTTGTCAAAACATGATTTGTCATTTCACCTTTTCGTTTTCCATTTACTTATTGTACTATTTAATATTTATCATGAAAATATTATCAAGAATTAAAAAATTAATATTGTGAAAATAATTTATGAGAAAAATATTTTTGTAAAAACATAATTTGTCATGTCACATTTTCGTTTTACGTTCAGTTATTGCACCTTTAAACAGTTTCTCATGAAATTATAAAAAAAAAAGAAAATTCATATTTTCAAAATTATTTTTTAAGAAAAAAAATCATATTGTCATCAAAACTTGATTTGTCATCTCACCTTTTAGTTTTTCATATGTTTATCGCCTATTTTTTATGGTTATTAAGATAATTATGCAATTGAACATAAATCTTTTTTTTAGAATATTTTTTATCAAAAGTCATATATTTGTCCAAATGTTTTACTTCACCTTTCCTTTTTCCCTCACTTATTGTTAAGAAGATTTTCCCCTCAGGTCCTTATGCTCTCACTTTGCCACACTGTAGAGGCCTCGGAACAATGAAAGAACAACCCACACGAATCAAAGTACGTCTGGTTAATTCAAGATCACTGTTCAAAGAATATGTATCAGAGCAGAGTATTTATACACACACAACTTTTGCAACAAAGGCGCCACATAGGCGAGGTTATTGCGCGATGGGAGGGAGTCAACGTCCCTTCTCGCGAGATGAGCATCTGACTAGACAGTAAAACACAGAAAGTGAAAACAGATGTGCGTTATAAAGAAAAAACAGAACATAATCTTCTCCTAAGTGCTTTTCGTGCTGTACACAGGTTCAGCATTAATCAACATTGTTATCTTAAAGCCAGCTAAGACATAGGTATGTATAAGGAGGAACATAATATACACGTAGAAAAACAGAAACAAGTTCGGTGACCTTCAACTACTCCTGCAAAATCAAGCTGTGGAGTAACATTGTAGCAACATAAATCTTGGTACAATTAGTTCATTCTCAAGACACAAGCAAGCACATATAAAATACATTCTCACAATCCCCTATTTTATACTTAACAATAAATGATTTAAGTATAATCCGGTTCCAGAACTTGTTGTCATGTGGATGTGCTTGGACGGGTAACCCTGTCCCAAGCATGGACAGTAGTATTAGTAAGGGCGGCCATACTGGTCACTGGCTGTGTCTTTGTCCAGCAGAGGTTGTTGTTCCCCACCCAGCTTCTTCCGACACGTCCAGCAGTGTGGTTTGTGTCCTGCAAGCCTGCACCAGAGTGTCTGTGGTACGACGTCGGTGTCCAGGGCGAGATTTACCCTCAGTCTGTGGAGGAACAAGGTCTACGGATGGTCTCTAATGGTTACTAGGGCATACAAAAGAACATAGTCAAATACAAATGGTTACAACACATTTTATTTGGGAGCGTGCTTCACTCGTCCGGTGTGGATCCACTGTGGAAAAAGATCAGTTAGCACAACCGTGCGTGTTACAGCAATTACGTCTGCAGGGTTACTGTAGGGGGTTTCACGCAGAGGTGTCCCCATTTTGTCCAATTTCTTTACCAAAAGAGTGTTTTCTGTCGGAATTTGTGTTTTTTTCTCACTTACTCGTGCCCAATATTCATCCAATGTTTGTAGCAGCCCTGCAGCGTATTCGCTGAGATGCACATCTAGAGCTCCTGTACCCAAAGCCTGTTTTCCTTGACGCCATGGAAAGGGGAAAAGGTCGTCCCAACACAAATTCATACGGTGACAAATGATCGAGAGACACTTGAGTTGTCATGCGCATATCTGCTAAAACCAGCGGAAGGGCATGAAGCCAATTCTTCGAGCCTAATGCGTGCATGGCTTTTCGAATTTTGTCCTTGATTGTGCGGTTGGCTCATTCTACAATACCTGATGATTGCGGGTGGTATGGAATATGGAAATGCCAATTGATTTTTAACTCTTGATACAAAAGCTGGGTGACCTTGAAGGTAAATGGGGTTCCTTTATCAGAATCAATTCCTACAGGGATACCATATCTTGGAATTATTTCCGTAGTTAACTTCTGAACCATTATTCTAGCGTTCTCTTTGTTGCAGGGGAAAGCTTCAACCCACCGGGAAAATTTATCCACCATTACCAGAAGGTATCGGAAAGGGCCTTGTCTGGGCATGTGTGTGAAATCAATCTGCCATTCTTGAAATGGTGTTTCAGGGGTGGGAAGATGTTGATGTATGGCACCTGGTTTGGAGATGTTGTTTTGGGCGCTTGTTAAGCATCTGTTTAGTATGTTGTTTACGTCTGTGTATAAGTGATCTATACAGAAATTTTCATTTAGGTCATGTAATACCCCTCTTCGTCCGCGGACGAGAAAAGGCGTACATAGACGTGGAAGGCAAAGACGACCTCGACCATCGACCAAAATTGTGGAACCGGTACAACCCTGATTTGCCTGAAGGGGCGATCAGCGTCAGTAGCTGAGGCCTGTAGGGAAGGTAAATCCATGTCAGGTAAAACAGCACTGATCATGGTATTAACAGACACCATTGCTGGAGATAAGTCTCGCGGCAGCGGACGTGAGGCTGCAGCTTGTTTGGCCATGCGATCGGCGAGGCTGTTACCTCTGACCTCGTCCGTGTCACCAGAACAGTGAGCCCTGGTTTTAACAATAGCCAAGGAACGTGGCAGGTGACAGGCAGTTTTTAGATCCTGTACCAGTGATGCATGGGAAATGGGCTTACTATTGGCGGCAGTGAAGCCGCGAAATTGCCAAATCCTACCGAAATCATGAGCAACCCCAAAAGCATAGCGTGAGTCTGTGTAGATAGTGACATCAGTGTCAGCTAATAGAACAGTTCCCCCCCCCCGCTCCTGAGCCAGAACCCCGGACGCTGTTCCTGGTTGAGTTGCCACATACAGGTGAAATGGGAGGCTGTAATTGGGCAGTTCCAGCGTCGGAGCCGTGCACAGGGCACGTTTCAGGGCCCTGAAAGCAGTCAGCATTTCTGGAGTCCATGTCAACGGTGTAGTAGAAGGATCAGAATGTCTCACAGCAGTTCACAGACACTTATCATACAGAGAGCAGTCTGGAATCCACTGACGGCAGTAGTTAATGAGGCCTAGGAATAGTGCCTGTTTAGTCTCAGGCTGTGTAGTGTCCATGATGACTTTGATTCGCTCAGCAGTCAATTTTCTTGAGCCCTTCATAGCCCAAATATCTGACAGTGTTCTGACAGAACTGTAGTTTTGTCTTGGAAACTTTGAAATCCTTTGTAGCAAGGTGCTTCAGAAGAGCTATGGTGGCAGCCTGACAGGTGTCATAGTCAGTGGCGGTTACCAGGAGATCGTCAGCGTATTGTAGTACAACGGAATCAGGGGGTAGACAGAGGCCTCCCCACAGAGGACAATGTGGCTCCCGTGTCTAACAGAAAAAGATATGAGATTTCTGCCACTGTTAAAGTTACCACAGGTAGTTCTCCATTGTTCGGGGAGGTGAAGGAGAGATGCAACATAAAAACGGCCGGGGTCTCATGACTCTGTAGGCAGCCCTATTGTGGTCCGGGCTGCATGGGCTGATCAGCCAGGGGGGGCAATATTGAAGCTATGATGGAAGAAACATCAGGGACTATTGGTGCAACTGGAATGATTAACTCATTGATTTTTCGCAAATCCTGTGTGAATCTCCAAGAACCGTCTGGTTTTGGCACTGGATTAACCGGTGTGTTGTAAGGACCGACGCACGGGGTGACCACTCCTTGTTGTAAAAAAGAATTCACAATAGAGTCAATGCCAGTAGTTTTTTCAAGAGATAAAGGATACTGTTTAATAAACACAGGTGCCAAATGTTTTACCCTGGCCTCGTATGGAGGACATGAGACAAGACCCACCTCATCCTTGTGCTCAGCCCACAGAGAGGAGTCAACAGATAACAAAGCGGGAGGAAGGGCACTAATAGTGCTCGCAGCTGCAAGGTTATGGGGAAGAATTGACTGGGAGAGAGCATATATTTCAGGTGCACATTTTTCTGCAGTTTGAACAGTCATGTTAGAGCCATTAAAAACAATAGAAAGCCCCAGGAGACCCATCAAATATCGGCCTAAAAGGTTAAAAGGACAGTCAGGCATATACACGAAAGAATGTGTGAAAGACAGAGAAGGATCAGAAGGACAGGAAACATTTAAAGGTGTGGTGAAGGAGGAAGTGAAAGGGACCCCATCAATTCCCACAGAGTTAGCTGACCGTGTTGATAAAGGCCCTTTATAGTTCCTCCCCACAGAGGACAATGTGGCTCCTGTCTTCTTCTTCTTCTTCTTCTTCTTTCGGCTGCTCCCATTAGGGGTCGCCACAGCGGATCATCCGTCTCCATACCACCCTGTCCTCTACATCTGCCTCTCTTACACCAACTACCTGCATGTCTTTCCTCACCACATCCACGAACCTCCTTCTCGGCCTTCCTCTTTTCCTCCTACCTGG
>MU574844.1:3472-21190 GCA_024362625.1 Silurus asotus
CCCCCGAGGGGCGGCACCTGACGCACCCAAACCCACAGACGCTCGGAGGGCCAGGGCACTCAGAGGAGGATCCCAGTGTCCGTCCATGGTCGAACGGGACCTGGTCAGAACCGCCGCAAAACCGGATAAGGCCAGGAAGGACCCGAGGCAGGGCGACAGCCCAGGACCCGGACGATGCTCATCCCGAAGGCACAGGACAGAACCATGCTCCCAGCGGAGGTCCAAACGGCGCGTAGCTCATTGCGAAGGCCAGAATTGGAGCGAAAACCCTGGTGAAGATCGGAGCCTGGACGAAGGCCAGAGAAACAGTTCCAGCGGCGACTGGGGACGGAGAGCTGCCTGTAGCGGAGACCAGGGATGAAGGGACGTCTTCGGCGGAGCCAGGAGGCAGAGGGACAGCTCCAGCGTCGGATAGGGACCAAGCTGCGCCCACAGCGGAGTCCCGAGGTTGAGCGACCGCCACAGCAGAGACCTGAGACCAAGTGAGGCCCTCAGCGGTGATCAGGGCCGGACAGACGCCCAATGGGGAGGTCTGGATCGGAGCTACGTCCGTAGCAGAGATCGGAGTACGAGTGATGCCCCCGGAGGAGCCCGGAATCAGAAAAATGACCCCGGTGGTATCCAGAGGCCAAATGACGTCCACGGTGGAGTCCAGAGGCAGGACGTCGCCATCGAAGGAGCCCGAAGGCGAGACGTTGCCATCATAGGAGCCCGGAGGCAAGACGTTGTCGAAGGAGGAGCTCTGGGGCGAGACGTCACCTTTCAGGAAGCCCGGGAGCGAGACGTCGTCAAAGGAGAAGCTCTGGGGCGAGACGTTACCTTCCAGGAAGCTCGGGAGGGGAACGCCATCGAAGGCGTTCGCCGGCGGAGCTCATTGGCGAAACATTGCCATCGGAGAAGCACAAAGGCGTGACGTTGTCTTTGGAGGAGCTCAAAGGCATGACGTCGCCATCGGAGTCGCACGGAGGCAAGACATCGCCATCAAAGGAGCTTGGAGGCAGGACATGCTGGAGCAGAGAGGAGCTCTCTGAGACTCTGTGGAGCGGAGAGGAGCTCTCGAAGACACTGTGGAGCGCAGAGGAGCTCTCAGGGATGCTCTGGGGCAAAGAGAAGTTCTACAATGCGGTTTCACCGGGAGCAAAACCCTGTGACATGGTCTCACCCCCAGGGGAATAGCGAAGCAAACCGTCGCCTTCAGGGAGACCGTGAAGCGAGCCGTCGCCTTCGGGGAGACCGTGAGGCGAGCCGTCGCCTTCGGGGAGAGCTTGAGCGAGCCGTTGCCTTCGGGGAGACAGTGAGGCGGCGGTACGATGTCCCTTTTGAATCCAGGCGGCAGGACGACGTCTTTTTTGCGGCCTTAAGGCTGAGTTGAGTGCACTGGGAAGCTCCAGGGTGGAAAGAAGCTGTCCTGGGGATCCTGAAGCGGAACAGAGTTTGCCGGGAGACCTTGGCATGGAACTAAGCTTGCTTGGGGATCTTGGAGCTGAGAGGTGCTCTCGAGGGGACACTGGAGCAGAGAGGTGCTCTCAGGGACACAATGGAGCGGAGCTGGGCTCTCTTGGAGGTCCTGGAACGGAGCCGAGGTCTTTTCAAGACTCTGGAGCAAAGCCGAGCCCTCTTCAGGATCCTGGGGCGGAAAGGAGCTGTCCCTGAAACTCTGAAGCGGAAAGGTGCTCTCGGGGACACACTGGAGCGAAGCGGAGCTCTCCTGGGAGTCCTGGAGTGGAACTGAACTCTCGTAGAGGTCCTGAAGCAAACCAAGCTCCCGTGGAGGTCCCGGAGCGGGACTAAGCTCTTCAGGACGACCTGGAACAGAGCTGAGCTCTCCTGGATGACCTGAAACGGAGCTGAGCTCTCCTGGATGACCTGGAACGGAGCTGGGCTCTCCTGGATGTCCTGGACGCTAAGGATCTCCTGGAGACCTTGGGGCGGAGTGGAGCCCCCCTGAAGGGCCTGGAGCAGGGCGGAGATCTCATGGAGGTCCTGGAATGGAGCCGAGCCATTTTGAAGGGCCTGGTGTAGGGTGAAAATCCCCCGGAGGTCCTGGGATGGAGTGGTGCTCTCTGGGAAGTTCTGGTGCGGAACGGATCTCTTTGGGAAACACTGGAGCGGATCATGCGTTTGGTAGCGGGAGAGAGATGGTGGAGATCTGCGGTGACCATCCCCACGGGGGCGTGGCGCTGCCGAGCATGATCCGCGTGAAACGGCAGTGGGTTTTCGGGTTTTCTCCGAGGCAGAGCTTGGCCGTCGTTTCATCGCGCACAGCGAATCCTTCATCCAAGGTTGGGATCGCGCCGGGACCACGGCAGCAACCCGATCATTTTCAAATTTTTATTTTTTTGTAAATTATATCCTTTTCAGGAGGTTCATTATTCTGTCACGGTGTGAGCGAAACAAAAGGCAGAAGCCAGAGTTCAGCTCGCTCGGGTTTTAATGGCATGCATGAGAGAGAGATACACACATGCACGCACGCACACACACACACACACACACACACACGCACGCACGCACGCACATACGCACACGGCAGTCCTTAGGTTGAGAGAGAAAATCTAAGTAGCGCATTGGGAGAAGCGTAGCTGACCCGAGATGCACAGGGAGGGGAAGCGCAGCCGGTACGGGATTCTGAGTCCGGATGAAATGGATGAAAGAAGTCCTGTATGAAAAACCTAAACGCCAAAACATGCAGCACGGGAAGTCCAACATAAACAATAACGAACGGGGAGTGAATGTGAGTGAGAGGTTTATGTAGGAGCGGGGTGGAGTGATGATGAGCTTCAGGTGTGCCTTGTTAAACCTGGAGCTTCAGAGAGAGTGGAGGCATGAGTGATGATGAGCTCCAGGTGTGTGTGTGGTTAAACCTGGAGCTCTATGGAGAGTTGAGGCATAGAGAGCCACCAAAGGGGGCGTGGCAGGTGGTTCCCTGACAACCTCAACCTAAAACCCCACCTGAGTCAAATCCACACGTTTTCCTCAGTTCTAGTGGAAGTGTGAGGAGGATCTCTCTCCCACTGTGACTTTAATCATTTTCCTAAAGAAATAAATGCACTGAAAGGCTCCCAGTAGAGTTGTGATATACAGGTGCATGTCAATAAATTAGAATATCATGGACAATTTATTTCAGTAATTTAAATCCAATTGTCAAACTCGTGTATAAAATAAATTCAGTGCACACAGACTGAAGTAGATTAGGTCTTTGGAAGGAGTGATGCAACACCGGGGAGAGATAGCTGGCCAGCATATACTTCTACCTACGTGCTCCTCCCCTAAGCAGCCTCATAGGCCAGTCACACCCTCAATAGCTCCTCAAGCCTAGCTCACAAAGCGCACCGCTCGTCTTTAGAGGAAGAGAGGTGAAGGTAAATGCTCTCATAGCAGGGAGAAGAAACAGCTGAAGGGCATGCTTCTGAGCCTGTGAGCGAGTGCAAAACCGAGCAGTTAAGTTTGGCGAAAGAGACATGCCTGTCTCAAAACACTCTGTAATGTCCATTTGTGAGCCCTAGGAACTGGCACGCCATTCCGCCTCAGTGAGAGTGGGCCAGAACCAAGAGGAGTGTGAGCACTCTCCTCGAAGAGGCTTGGTGGGCAGAGCCGGGGCCTTAAGGGATGATGCTGCGTTTGGGGAGAGATAGCCAGACAGTGTCTCTCAATCCAAGACGTTGCCCGATAACTTCTCTCTTCCATCCCTAGTATGTTTGCATACAGCGAGACACGTGGGGTGAAGAGGTGGGCTACATAAGGGCTGTCCCAGGATGTGCACACCTCAGTGTGAAGATCAGGGAAAAGGCAGACCCTGGCATGGAGGTGGACAAACACAAAGAGAGCACTTCCGGAACAAGCAGAAGCTGGCGCCGGCTTCACTCCATGTGCGTTTTATACTTCCTGGTCATGATGTCACCCCGCCAGTTCTCTAACCAATCACACGCTCCTCTTCAGCTACAAAAACAGATCAATTTCAAATGCCTAACAAAAAATATTATTCAGTACATAGAAATGATGGAGAATTATTTGTTCAATTAAAAACATTTATTTATTCATTTAAAAATATAAAACACTGACTTTATTTGCTGACTTGATAAAAAAATAATAAACAAGAGATAATTTTCAATCAAATCAAATCAAATCAAATTTTATTTGTCACAAACACATACATACAGGGTACGACATGCAGTGAAATGCTTTTGACGACGGTCCGGCATGAAGGAATAAAAAAGGGGTAAAAAAAAGGAGAATAAAAAATATAAATATAATAACAGAATTTAAAGAAAAATATAATAAGAAAAGAGGCAGATAAATAAGATGTATAGATATATAAATATATATGTATATATACGTACATACACACACTATATATATATATATACATACATATGTACACATACACATCCATATATATACACATACACTGAAAATGTACCCAGAAAATGTTTATGGCAGTGTGCAGTTAGCCAGTAAACAACAGTAAACAAGTTATGATTGTCCATAAGTGTCCGTGTGCAGTAAAGTGTGGTGTAAAGTGTCCGTGTGCAGTGAGGTGTGGTGTAAAGTGTCCTTGTGCGGGATGGTGTGGTATAAGAAAGAGAATGTAGAAAAATATTAAATAAATATGAAAAAGAAAAAGAAAATATAAAAAAGAGATGGAATGTAAAGTGCACTGTGCTGTGCAAGTCCAGTGTATAATGTGCCGTAGCACGAAAAGTGTGATTGTGCAGGGGAAAAAAATAAAAAATGGTGATGATGGAGAGAGTGGGCCAGTTTTTAGATCCTGGGTGTTTCCTGGTTTAAACTCCGAATGGCCTGCGGGAAGAAGCTCCTCCTCATTCTCTCTGTGTTCGCCTTCAGGGAGCGGAAGCGTTTCCCCGAACGCAACAGAGAAAAGAGTCCATTGTTGGGATGGCTGAGGTCCTTCACAAGTTTCCTGGCTCTGGTCATGCACCTTGTGCTGTAGATGTCCTGCAGGTCAGGGAGCTCGGTGTGGATGGTACGTTCGGCTGAACGCACCACCCTCTGGAGGGCTCGTCTGTCCTGCATGGTGCTGTTCCCGAACCAGGAAGTGATGCTACCCGTCAGAACGCTCTCGATGGTGCAGGTGTAAAAAGTCTTAAGCACCTGAGAGGGTAGTTTAAAGTCCCTTAAGCGTCTCAGATGGTACAGACGCTGCCGGGCCTTCTTCACCAGGGTGTTGATGTGACAGGACCAAGACAGGTCCTGTGTGATGTGAACACCCAGGTACCGGAAACTGTCCACTCTTTCCACTGGAGTCCCGCAGATGTTTAGCGGTTGGTATGACCGCTCCTGCTTCGTGCTGAAGTCCACGATCAACTCCTTAGTCTTGCTGACGTTCAGGAGAAGGTTGTTCTCCTGGCACCATCTCTCCAGGTTTTTAACTTCCTGTAGGTAGGCCGTCTCGTCGTTGTTGGAGATCAGGCCCACCACAACGGTGTCGTCAGCAAACTTGATGATGGTTGTGGAGTTGGAAGTGGCCACACAGTCATGTGTGTACAGTGAGTACAGCAGGGGGCTCAGAACACAACCCTGGGGAGCTCCAGTGCTTAGGGTGAGGGTGGATGAGGTGTGTTTTCCCACCCGTACAGCTTGTGGTCTGTCCGTCAGAAAGTTCGAGATCCATTGACACAGCGGCAGGCTGAGTCCCAGGACCTCCAACTTAGAGGTGAGTGTGGAGGGAATTATGGTGTTGAACGCTGAACTGTAGTCCACGAACAACATCTTTGTGTAATTCCCATTTCTTTGGTCCAGGTGGCTGTTTGTAGTGTGGAGAAGATGTGCAATTGCGTCCTCAGTCGAACGGTTCTGACGGTACGCAAACTGTAATGGGTCCAGTGTGTCCGGTAGTGAGGCAGTGATGAAGTCTCTGACCAGTCTCTCAAAGCACTTCATCACTACTGAGGTCAGAGCTACAGGGCGGTAGTCGTTGAGGCAGGCAGGCTGGGGTTTCTTTGGGACAGGGACAATAGTGGACTGTTTGAAGCATGAGGGGACAACAGCCTGTTCCAGAGAGAGGTTGAATATCTCAGTGAACACCGGTGCTAGCTGGTCAGCGCAGGCTTTCAGAACCCGACCTGTGATTCCATCTGGTCCTGCTGCCTTCCTGGTATTCACTCTCTTGAATGCCCTCCTCACGTCATGCTCCGAGATGGTGAATGTGTTTACCTCTCCGGCTCTCTCGGCGTGCACGCTGGTTGTGCCGCTAGCGCCGCTAGCATGGTTAGCAGCAGCCTTGAAACGAGCGTAGAAGGTGTTTAGCTCATCTGCCAGAGAAGCGTCCGCATTCACCATTCTGGAAGATGGTGTTTTATAGTCCGTTATTGTCCTTAGTCCCTGCCACAGGCTTCTAGAGCCACCTTGTTGGAACTGTGACTCTAGTTTACTCCCGTAGCGCCGCTTTGCATCCTTCACCGCTCTGCGAACACTGTAAGACGCAGCCTTGTATTCATCCATGTCCCCGGTGGCGAGCCCCGTGTTGTAGGCAGCGGAGCGGGATCTTAGAGCGTCGCGGATAGTTTTATCCACCCACGGCTTCTGGTTGGGAAACGTTCGGATAGTGGTTTTTTGCACCATATCATCCGTTAGTTTCCCGATGAATCCCACAACCGCTTCCGTAAACATGTTGACGTCATCAGAGCTGCGCCGAAACATGTCCCAGTCTGCGTCATCCAAAGCGTCCTGCAGAGCGGCCACCGATTGGTCAGTCCAGCGCGTGACCTCCCTCTGAACCGGAGCTTCCTGTTTCAGCCTTTGTTTGTAAACAGGCATGAGGAAGATGGCAGCATGGTCCGATTTCCCAAACGGTGGACGTGATTGTGCCTTGTAGCCGTTCTTAAGTGTTGTGTAGCAGTGGTCCAGTGTTCTTTCGCCCCTGGTGGGGCAGGTGATGTGCTGGTAAAAGTTCGGGAGTGCGCGCTTGAGGTTGGCACTGTTGAAATCTCCGACCACAATGAGCGCAGCGTCCCGATGCTGTGTTTGATGTTGCATTAGTGACTCATGTAAGTCCCATACTGCAGTGTCCGTGTCCGCTTGAGGTGGAATATAAACGGCACTGACTATGACCGAGCTGAATTCCCGAGGTAGATAGAAGGGCCGACATTTGATGGACAGTAGTTCCAGGTTTGGTGAGCAGGAGCGTGAAAGAGGAACAATGCTCGCGCTGTCGCACCAGTGTTTGTTCACCATCAGACACACTCCACCTCCTCTTGACTTTCCCGAATCCAGTGTTCTGTCCATGCGGTAAACCGAGAAAAACTCGGCCGGCTGGATGGCGTGGTCCGGTACCGCTGGGTTCAGCCATGTCTCGGTGAAGCAGAGAAGGTTGCAGTCCCGAATGTCTCTCTGGAACTTGACCCTTGCCCTGAGGTCGTCGAGCTTGTTCTCCAGTGACTGGACGTTGGCTAACAGGATACTAGGTAAGGGAGCGCGGTGTGCGCGTGCCCTTAGCCTGTTCCTGACCCCGGCTCGTTTTCCTCTCGGACGCCGGTACGGGTCGCGTCCTTTGTTCTCCCTCAGGATCTCTCTCGGCCAGCATGGGTCCGGGTTTAAAAGCGGCGAAAGGTGAGTGTATTGTACACCAATAGATATAAGAGTGTCTCTGTCATATCTAATGGTGTCCATCTTGTGTAGATGGAAATAAAACTAGTTAAATAAAAATAACAAAATAAACAAAAAAGAAAAATCGTAGCCGGAGCAGTCGTGACGGCAGCCGATCTCACCGGCGCCATCTTGTGTCTTGATAATTTTAAGGAGGGGCTTTCAAGTGATATAAAAAAAAATCAGTATGTAACTGAATATATGTATAAGAGCAAAACACCACCCATTGGGACAATAAACACTGGTAAATTTGCTGTAGGGACACAAATTTGCTACAGACACCATCCTGACTGTGTAACTGGAGCACTTGGTTATGTGACTTTGCACCTGACAATAAAGTGCTTGATTTGCAATGTATGTCAAGCTGTAAATTACTGACCATGTGAAAAAACACTTTTGAGGGCACATGACAAGTCAGGCATGTCGACTATGGGGTCATTTAAATAGGCAGAATCACCACATCAATCTGCTTAAACCTGTAGAGAGGAGGTCCCTGGTACTTTGGCAATGATCATTTTGAAGAAGAAAGAGCAGGGACCTGAAGTAAATCTAAAATACATTGCTTAACCCAAGGTTGCCAAATTCTAAAAATGTTTGCAATAATCTCATGGAATACCACTCAGGGTAGTGGTGTGCAGCCATCATTATTGTCAGGGAGCATGAGTGCAGGTCTAGATGTGTAAGGACGCAAATGCAGGATGCAAACAGGAGTTTGCAAAAACAGACTTTAATGAGACAACACACTAAGCAATAGGGCAAAGGCAAAAACACCGTCTAAAAACAGTCCAGGGTCAAGGCACATGTGGCGCGAGGGGTGCGGATGGTACAGGGAGGGAGAGGTGAAGGGCTCGTCACACCCAAGCTCAACTTTATATACTAACCAAGTCGACTACGCCACCTGGGAGGGTTATACCAAGGAAATAGAAGTAAACCCCAGAGTTTATTAGGTCACACAAGTTCGATTCCCTTATTATTGAGTGTAGGCAGGAAACGTGGGAATCGTATAAAACAATACAAAGTTTATTGAAAACTTGGCTTTAAAATATAAAACAGAAAATGAAAATGTTCTCACTGGTGAATATGGTCCGGTGACAATTCGACAAATAACAAAAAATAAACAATCGGACACAAAATATTAAACAATATATTTACACAACTTCCAAATAAACAAAACATAAAATCATTGCATACAGGGCTGGAGTTACCCACCGGAGTGATCAGCTCTAATTATCAAAAAGCACACTGCCACACACACACACACACACCCCTCACCGTGAACTCAAAACACCCACTCATACATGTCAAAAGTGTCATACAGCAAATGTAGAAATAGCACCACCAAAGACCTTTCACCCGTGGGACCCCAGCTCCTGAAATAAACCAAAAGCAAAATAAATCTCAGACAGAACGGAAGAAAACAGCGAATTAAGGTCACAATTCCACCGTAATATGATGGATAGTCACCAAGCACAATATGATTCACCATATACACCGCTTAAACAAAAACCAATGAAGAACTTGATTAAAAGTTTGAGGGAAGCAGAACCCAAAAGGAGCGGCCACGTCGTCCTCAAGCCAGCCCCGATACTTGCACGTTGCTCGACCCCACAGTAAACCAGACAATACCGGTTAAAACAAATCACAGAAGCCAAATGGCAGCAGCAGAATTCCCCTTTTAAATAGTTGTAAGCCGATGTTGTTCACTCGGCACGCAGCGAGGGAAAAGTCGAATCGCAGCAATAATCACCCAGGACAATAAAGAAGAGAAGGAGAGAGGGAGGATCCTATAATACAAGATATAAATGACACAAGTAATTGCGCAACTACATGCTGTAATTCCCCCCAACAAACCGAAACAACTTACCAAACGCTGATAGATAAGTTCCTGAGAATCAATTCACCGCTCAGGATACACAGCCTTCAAATAACCTGCTGTTAAACTGAAGTTCAAGGACTGCACATTACTCACGCCACCTGACACGCGTTAAAGCTAAACAACTTCCTCATACCTGCAGGGAGAGCAATAAACAGATCCAAAGCAGCATCCAAAAGGGACACACACTGAAAAGACAGGCTAAGGATACACAAATGAGCCATTAGTGCAATGGGCAAAGAAAAACTTATTAGCCAACGCTACATACTAGCAGCACATACCTAAAACGACTTTAGCAACCGCAAAAGGGGAGGCTCCGGGCGTGACACATGCCAGGCTCAAACCAACCCGCTCTAAATAGTGCCTGCTCACTACTGATTGGTGGTCAGGAGTGTCAATCACCACCTGAACCTCATTCATTCTGTCACACACAGGCAAACAATGCAAAGCAGGAAATCAAAACTAAAACCAAAAAAAAAAACTGTCCAAAATATCAAAAGCTGGCAAACAGAACAATGAGGAGCAGAGCAGAAACAAAAACCAAAAAAAACAGTCCAGAGTTCAAACCAAACCGCTGAACCAGAAGTGCACGCAGTGCGCCCGGGAGATCCTGAGTTATTGTTTGCACAAGAAACAAGTAATTTGGAAAGAGCTAATGGCCATGCTTGATATGGAATAACCACGGGACTGATCCAGTCCAGTGGTATTACTCCACATGGCAAGTTAAATATGGTCAAAATTTACTGCATATATGATGCTTTTCATTGATGAATTGTTGGTTGGGTTTGGTGTAGCTTGCTTTTATTCAGCACTGTATTTGACAGTAGGGTATTTTATCAGATCCAGTTGACTCCAGTATCTATTAAAAAAATAAGTACCAAAATAGACACCTGAAAAAATAATCTCCAGTTTCTTGTTAGGCGGAAGCTTTCCACAGTTGCGAGCTGTACCATCCAGGTACACAATGCACACACCGCCTTTTTGACAGTATATACTGGTGCTTGACGATGTGCCCCAAACTGTGCCTCTTTGTTGTTAAATTTTTCTCAAAAGTTGTCTTTTCTTCACTCAGCATTTAACAAACCTAAAATGTTCCTCGGCTAAGTGTTCTATTATTCCGGAATGCCAAAAAAAAAATTGGGGCATCCACTAAAGCTCTCATGTGTAGGCAAACTTCATAGAAAAAGTCTAAATATGGGTAAACCAGGAGATCAGTGGATTACACACACACACACACACACACACACACACACACACACACACACACACACACACACGCTTAGTGCATTTTACTTTACTTAATTGTATGTTTCTCAAATAAAAGTCTATATTCACTCAACATTGATGGGCCTCTTGTTAATCCCTCGGCTCCCATAAATATAAATGACCAGCTGGCATACCTGAGAGAGCCTATTTAGAGTTCTCAGTGAAAGAGACTTAGACTAAAGGATGTAGTGGATTATGAAGCTTACAGCCTACTACTAAAAATGATTGAGTACTATGTGATGTGTGGTTACAAATGCTTGCATGGCTTGTGGAGTATCTGAGCAAACCATCCATAGAAGACTGGAGAAGCATGGATTGACAGACATATCTTCGTGGATGAGTGCTCACCAACCTAAACTCAACCTCAGCAAAACAGAACTGCTGGTCATCCCAGGTGATTCGCCGCCAGGTCAAGATCTCCAAATAACACTTCATGACTCTCTGCTCTCCCCTTCAGCCACTGCTCGTAACCTTGGGGTAACTGTCCTTCCTCCCACATGTCGCTGATGTGGCTCGCTCCTGACAATTTCTTTTATACAACATCCGAAGGATTCGACCATTTCTGTTAGCACAGGCTGCCCAGGTGCTTGTTCAGTCTCTTGTCATTTCAAGAATGGACTACTGCAACTTTCTGCTGGCAGGTCTTCCCTTAAACACTATTCGTCCACTGCAAATGATTCAAAATGCAGCTGCACGACTTGTGTTCAATCAGCCCAAGTTCTCCCACACCACCCCACTGCTGCGCTCCCTTCACTGGCTTCCAGTAGCTGCATGTATCAGATTCAAAACACTGATGCTTGCCTACAAGGCCAAAAATGAACCAGCACCATCTTATCGCATAGACCGCATCACATCTCGCACTGCACCACACTGTCTGAGATCCTCCAGCACTGCTCGACTGGTACCAACTTCTCTCAGAATGAATGGTAAGTATACTTCAAGGCACCGAGGTGGTGGAATGAACTTCCCCTAGATGCCCGTACAGCGGAGTCCCTGACTATCTTCAAGCGACGACTGAAGACCTACCTTATCCTGAAACACTAAAATTAGCACTTTCCAAGTTTGCTTTGTAGAATTCAAGAGTTATATCTATATTAAGTTTGTAATCTTTCAGACCAGTGTAGATTTATTCATTACTATATCACTCCAGCCTGCCTGCACTCTTTTCTTCACTTCTACAACACACTCTCCTTTACTTTGCACTGTTGACCCCAGATAACTGAACTACTTCACCTTCTCCACCTATTCATCCTGCAACCACACCACTCCACTGCCCTCCCTCTCATTCACACACATGTACTCTGTCTTATTCCTACTGACTTTCACTCCCGTTCTCTCCAGCATGTACCTCCACCTCTCCAGGCTCTTCTCCACCTGCTCCCCACTCTCACCACAAATCACAATGTCATCTGCAAACATCATAGTCCAGGGAGACTCCTGTCTGACCTCGTCCATCAACTTGTCCATCACCACTGCAAACAGGAAAGGGCTCAGAGCCGATCCTTGATGCAGTCCAACCTCCACCTTGAACCAGTCTGACGTTCTTACTGCACACTTCACTGCTGTCACAATGTCCTAATACATGTCCTGCACCACCCTCACATACTTCTCTGACACACCAGACTTCCTCGTACAATATCACAACTCCTCTCTCCACCCTGTCGTATGCTTTCTCTAAATCCACAAACACACAATGCAACTCCTTCTGACCTTCTCTATACTTCTCCATCAACATTCTCAAAGCAAATAATGCGTTTGTGGTGCTCTTCTCAGCATGCTGTTCATCAGCACTTCATACTGCTGCTCACAGATGGTCACCTCTTCTCTCAAACTAGCTTCCACTGCTCAACTGCATTTCTCTTAAACATCTCCATGCTTCTACCGGTATGTCATCTGGTCCAATCGACTTTTTACTCTTCATCCTTCTAATCGCTGCTCTCACTTCCTCCTTACTAATCCTATTGACTTCCTGCTTCACCATGTCCACACCATCCACCCTTCTCCCTCTCTCATTTTCCTCATTTATCAGCTGCTCAAAATACTCCCTCCACCTTCTCAACACACTCTCCTTACTAGTCAACACATTTCCATCTCCATCCTTTATTACTTTAACTTGCATCACATCCTTCCCAGCTCGGTCCTTCTGCCTGGCCAATCGGTACAAATCCTTTTCTTCTTCCTTAGTGTCAACTTCTCCTACAGCTCCTTATATGCCTTTTTCTTTGGCTTGCCCACATCCCTCTTCACCTGCTGCCACATCTCCTTGTACTCCTGCCTACTTTTCTCATCACTCTGTTGATCCCAATTCTGTTTCTCCAACCTCTTTTTCTTTCTGCTCTCCTGCACTTCCTCATTCCACCACCAAGTCTCTTTGTCTTCCTTTCTATTTCCAGATGTCACACCAGGTACCTTTTTTGCTGTCTCCCTTATCACTTCTGCAGTAGTTCCCCAATCATCCAGCACCTCTTTACCACCACCAACCTCTTGACCTCTTCCCTGAATCTCACACTACCATTTTCCCCCTTCAGTTTTCAACATCTTATTCTTCTTTCAGTCCACACTTTCTTTCTCTTCTCCTGCTCTTCCAAAACCATCCCACAGACCACCATCTGGTGCTGTCTAGCTACACTGTCCCCTGCCAACACCTTACAGTCTCCAATCTCCTTCAGGTTGCATCTCCTACATAGAACATAGTCCACCTGTGTGTACCTTGCTCCACTCTTACCTGTGGTCCTCCTTCTTCTTGAAAAAAGTGTTCACCACTGCTATTTCCATCCTTTTCTGCCCTTCCACATTACTTTCCTTAAAACCATACCTACTATCACCTCCTCATCACCTCTGTTCCCTTCACCTACATGCCCATTTAAATCTGCCCCAATCAGCAATTGTTCATTCTCAGGTTCACTTTCTACCACTTCATCCAACTCACTCCAGAATTTTTTCTTCTCCTCTATCTCACAACCCACTTTTGGAGCATAAGCAACGATGACACTTATCATCACTCCTGTAACTTCCAGCTTCACGTTCATCACCCTCTCAAAAACTCTCTCCACCTCCACTACACTCTTACTGTACTCTACCTTCAGAATCACCCCTACACCATTTCTCTTTCCATTCACACCATGATAGATCCGTTTAAACACCTCCAATATTCCTGGTCTTACTCCATTTCCACTTGGTCTCCTGAACACACAACATATCTACCTTTCTCCTCTCCATCATATCATCTCCCTCTCTCCCTTTACCAGTCATAGTACCAACATTTAAAGAATCATCCCGAACCACCACTCTCCTCCACTCCTTCTTTCCCTGCTGTCTCTGTAGACAACTTCCTCCTCTTCTTCTCCTCCTTTGACCAACAGTAGCCCAATTTCCACCAGTACCCTGTTGGTTAACGATACCTGTGGCGGCCCGGGCCTCGACCTATCCGGTATCAATTCTCTTTCGTGATCTGTATATTTGATTTGGCACATGTTTTATGCTGTATGTCTTTCACAACACCACCCTCCACATTTATCCAGGCTTGAAACCAACACTATAAGTGCACTGGCTTGTGCAATACTAATGGCTGGGTTCAATGTGACTGGGACCTTAAGCACATTGAAGACAATGTATTGGTATGAATCTGAGAATGGTTTAGAAACTGGACATGAAATCCAATTCAGTATATTAAGTGAGACCAAAAGACAAAGATACAGTGACAGTCCCAAATCAACTGGACAGTGGTTCTGCAGAGAGGAAATCGGAGAAGATCCTTAATTTCAGCTGAACGTGCAAAATCACATTTACAAAGACATAATGAAAGTAAAGCAGAAAGGGAAAAGTAGGTGTAGGGTTTTGTTCCAGTCAAGCAGGAGTGGCGCCTCCTTCAACCTGTTTTTAATTATAACTTTTATATTCTGCTTGTTTGGAATGAAACCCTGCACCCACAACGAATTCTGGAATGCTGGACCACCTTGCTGTAAGGCTGCACATATTCATGAAGTTAAAATGCTGAAGACTTTACATGTAATATTTCACTAATGATGTAAATATTCAGACATGGGAAAAAAAATTCACGGAGAGGTTTGTTTACACAAAAACTCTTGTTGTATTCACTTTTCCTTTAACGGCTGAACTTCGTCTCTCTATAAAACCTCACCTACTCTCTCGGTCATGCTATAATACACACTGAAACAGAAAGTTCATTGTGGGAGAGCGAGTGGGAGGGAGGAAAAAGGACAGCCACAACAGGTCGGTTCACAGGCATCACCGCCGTTCTTTATTCAATATAATTATTGTTTATTTGTCACACTGGTGTCTGGTCGCTCAGCATTTACGCGGCACTACTGGCGCGCACACACACACACACACACACACACACACACACACACACACACACACACGCCTCTGCTCCCTCGGCTTTTATGCTCTCCTGATCACTGAAAAGAGAGCACAGACATCAGGTTTTATTAGTTGCAGGTGAGGCAAATCCCCGCTTACCTGCGTCCTGCTCCGCCCCCCATTCACAAACCGACGCTCGGCCACGTCCCTGATGCCACACACCCCCACCGCCCGACTCAGGCCGGGGAGCCATCCGGCCCGCCACCGACTCCCCCACCGTCGCGAGAGGAAGTCGGCCACGACCATCTCCGCTCCCAGTCTGTGGACCACCTCAAACTTAAATGGCTGAAGCGCCAGATACCACCAAGTGATCCACGCGTTGGTATCCTTCATGCGATGGAGCCACTGGAGCGGGGCGTGGTCCGAACAGAGGGTAAAGGCCCGTCCCAGCAGATAGTAACGGAGGGTGAGGACTGCCCATTTGATGGCCAGGCACTCCCTCTCGATAGTGCTGTACTGTCTTTCCCGTACCGACAGCTTACGGCTTTTGAACAGCACCGGCCGTTCCTCCCTCTCCACCATCTGGAACAACACGGCTTCCAGCCCTCCGTCCAATGCGTCAGTCTGCAAAACTAGGGGAGGGAGAAATCAGGTGAATGCAAAAGCGGACCACCGCAGAGCGCAGCTTTAACACGCGTAAAAGCCTGTTGGCACGGCTCCGACCACTGGACCAGATCTGGAGCACCCTTTTTAGTGAGATCGGTCAGCGAGCTGGTGATGTCCGAAAACATAGGGATGAACCTCCTGTAATAGTTCGCCAGCCCCAGGAACCGTCTTACCTCCTTTTTGGTCTTAGGTTTTGGACAGGCCACAATCGCTGCCGTCTTGTCAATCTGGGGACGCTCCTGCCCATGAGTAGTAAGTCCAGCAACTCCTAGTGCGTACCCCCCTTGGATACTCACTGGTATGCGGTACATTCCTGCTTGATCGGGGCAGCCTGTGGCACCTCAGGGACCCGAACCGACACCCCCACATCCATGACACGACACTGGTCCAGGAAATGTCCCGGCTCCCCGCAGCGCCAACAGACCGGACCAGGCTTCTGCTCTGCCCGCGCGCGAGTTGCCCGAAGCTTGTGAGCGAACAGGAATGGCTGGCCGACATCGCGTAGCATCAACGCGCAGAACACTGTCGGTGTTGCTCCGGCATCCGGCCCACTCGCTGGAGGATGGCTTTCTTAATATCGCCGTACTCCAGCATATGGTCCACCGGTAGCTGCTGGCCAGCGAGCTGGGCTTCTCCGGAAAGCAGCGGCAGCAGGCGGAGAGCTCTCTCCATTCCGGTCCACTCTCCGCCATGCGCACAACAGTTCCAGGAAGGCTTCAACGTCATCCTGCGCACCCATCTTGGTTAGCGGTATGCATGGTGGAGGACGGGAGGGGGGCCGGCCGAGGCCTCTCTTGCCCCCAGGGCCTCACGGAATGCCTGGGTTCGGACCTTCGCTTCTAACCGTTGCTCCTGCTCCGCACGCACCTGGAGGAGTGCCTGATGCTGGGTCTGCTGGAGCTCTGCGATTGCCTTCAATAGGTCCACCAACAGTGACGGCTCCATGTCTGCCTGACCTGTGTTCCTTTTTCCAGGGTTTCGGCACCACTGTGGGGGAGCGAGTGGGAGGGAGGAAAAAGAACAGCCACAACAGGTCAGTTCACAGGCGTCACTGCCATCTATTCAATACTTTGTTTATTTGTCACACTGGTGTCTGTTAGCACAGCGCTCACGCGGCACTACTGGCACGCACACACACACACCTCCGCTCCCTCGGGTTTTATGCCCTCCTGATCACTGAAAAGAGAGCACAGACATCAGGTTTTATTAGTTGCAAGTGAGGCAAATCCCCGCTTACCTGCATCCTGCCCCGCCCCCCATTCACAAACCGACGCTCGGACACGCCCCCGCTGCCACATTCATTTAAGAGAAAACCAAATTCAGGGTCTTTTAAACTAAAATCAGTGTGTGAGTGCAACAGGAACAACATGCTGGCTGAAGTGGTGGAGAAACTGAAGAAGACTGAACTCCAAGCTGCTTCTCCTGCTCACTGTTACACTGGAGATGTGGACTGTGATTCCTGCATTAAGAGAAAACTCAAAGTTGTCAAGTCCTGTCTGGTGTGTCTGGCCTCGTATTGTAAAGATCATCTTAAACATCAGTCTCAGGCTTTTAGGAAGCACAAGTTAGTTAAAGCCTGTGTAGATCTCCAAGAAAGAATCTGCTCTCAGCACGACAAACGGATGGAGATCTACTGCCGTACTGACCAAAGCTTCATCTGTTACTTGTGTATGGCGGATATACACAGGGGCCATAATACAGTTCCAGCTGAAGCAGAAACATTCAGACAACATTCTTACAGCTTTTTACAGATAAAGTGTTCGGACAGTGTTAAATATCCTTAACACTGTTATAACACTTATATTATTTACAGTTTTCATTTGAAACTCTTTTTAGTTTCTAATTCTTGTTAATACAAATATATTCTACCAGTCACTTGCTCATCTAAATGACATAACAAGTGATTTACATTTACATCCAATTGCAATTTTGCAAACAATCCACCTTTAAGCTCAAGTTCATGATCAGCTGTGTGTCTGTGTAGTGTG
>MU575040.1:2355-31360 GCA_024362625.1 Silurus asotus
GATGAGTTGAGGAGGAGGGTCAAAGGAGAAAACATGTCCACAAACATTTTCAGAATGTTGATAAGGGTTTGTATTACATACATTTACATATAAAATGCAAAAGTATTTATGATAGGTAGTGAAAAATTAATCATAAATATCTTCACTGTCATTTTTTTTATGCAAGGTGCATGATCTTGGATTAGTAGTGATAGCAAATCGTACACAGTTTGCCACAATGCCCCACATGGCTTTTCACAGAATACTGTTATTTAGAAAACTCTGTTCATGTGCTTTGCGTCTGTGACACTGTAATTGTTTATCCGTAGGTTGGCAAAAAAGATGTTCCACCCAAAGTGCTTCAGCAACCTAGAAAGGCAAAGACAAAGGTGACAATATTCAGCACTTTAACAAAGGGAGAGGCGGAAGATCTTGCCAAGAAGTTTGGAATGGCACTGGCCAAACTTGTGCCAAAAGACAAACTACTCTCAGGAATTCCTGAAGAGGACATCCCAGCAACACTGTAGGTTATCTCTTTATTTTTTCATAATATATTTTTTCATACTAGAAGATCATATCTTCTAATATATTGGTGGCTGTACCTCTATTTATTTTCTAAGAGAAAAATAACTATTTTGGAGTTAGTTAAGATGATAAAGCAATAAATATCTTGTTCAGTCTTTTAAAAAATAATGAGAAACCCATCTGCATCTGCTAACCATTTAAATACATTTTAAGGACTGGGCATCTTGGATGTCCAAAAGTTGCTTTTAAGGGTCAGATTTACTTAAGTGTACAAACAGTGATTTACCTAGTGGTTTTACTTACTTTGCCGCTCTATATGTCATTTAAGTAACATGAATATTGTGCTTTGTTTTTTGACAGGAGGAGCATTTACAAAATGAAGATTAATCTACAAAACCTTGGCCATAAAACAGAGCTGGATTTGGTCACGTACCGCTTTGGGCCTACAGCAACTAATATGTTTTTATCCTTTTTAGCGGACTGTATGAGGTAATCTGCTTCAGTAAGTGGCACATATACTTGGATCAGATTTGCAAATAAAAACAGAAAGGTTCTTGATCACAGTTCGATTTTTTTTTTATTTTAGACACAAAATACAATGTTTTTTGTTTTATCATTGGCTGATTGACAATATTTACAATGTTCAAAATGTTAAAAAAACATGACTTTAATAAAAAATGTCTCTTAACCCTTAATTGATTTTTATTGATTTTTATTTTTTTGGCCACTGTTGGCTTTGTGTTTTCTATTTGACTTAACAGGAAAACTAAATGTGACATCTGTCACATCTTTTCAATTTTGTGATAGTGGTGTGATGCCTTTCATTCTCAATTTCATTGTGTATCAGCTCTACTGAAATGTTGATAGCACTATTTGACTTTGTCTCAGTCACCTCATTGAAAACTCCCTTAGCTTGCAGAAGACAAGCACATTTGTGATAAAATGAGAGGGTGCAGCAGTCACATACGCTTGTCATGATGCATGGTTTTGATGCTGCTCTTCCAAATAAGGTTTCAACTTCTACAGTTTTATGAGGCTTTGCAGAAATACTATACTTATGCCTCAGAATTAACATACTGGCATGGGCCTGCAGTTGTGTGTCCAAATCAGGAAAGTCTCTGGACTAGCACAAGTGAGAAGGTTTACTAAAAAGAGATGCTTGCATGTTTGTTTCCTTGTACCAGTTACAACTGAAGAACTGTTTCATATTTCATATGTATAAGGAAAAACTCATTGTTATGTCAAAACATGGTATATCATGAAACCTTTTTCGTTCAATGATTGCACATTTAACAATTCTTAGTGAAATTATGCTTTTGAATATTAAATTTCATATTTTCACAAAACTTGATCATTTCACGTTTATCATTGAATTTGCACTTTTAAACATTTTATAAGAAAATATAAATATTTTGAGCAGAAAATGTTTTGTTTTATCATTTTTTTTTAACATACAGATCTAAAGGTTTCATGGGGAAATGTATGCTTTTTGTTCAAATACGCTTGGTTTAGAAAACCGCTTTTTCTTCGTCCTGGAAGCCTGAGACTTGCAGAATCGCGTTTTCAGAGCGTTAGAAACTCATTCTTGACAGCACGTAGGAAGCTTTGCCACAAGAGTGCTGATGTTATACTTTTATTCATTTATAATTTTTCAACCCATTTCCAGTCACTTTTTGCAGCTTTTATGAAATGATGATTATGAATATGAAAATTAATATATTTGAAATAATTATTATATTCACAGAAAAACTTTCATTTTATGTTTGCAAAATGGTTTGTTTTATAGTATTTCATTATAAACATCCACAATTCTCATGGGGAAATGCATGCTGTGTGTGCAAATATGCTTGGTTCAAAAAACCGCTTTCTCTTCGCCCTAGAAGCCTAAAACTTGCAAATCAAGGTTTCAGAGCGTTAGAAACTCATTCTTGACAGCACGTAGGAAGCTTTACCACAAGAGTGCTGTTGTTATACTTTTAATCAATTATAACTTTCCAACCCATTTCCATTCACTTTTTGCAGTTTTTATGAAAGTATGATTATGAATATAAAAATCAATATATTTTAAAAAATTATTATATTTGCAGGAAAATTGTCATATTTTGTTTAGAAAATGGTTTGTTTTAATTATAACTTGCCATAAACTTGTAAACTTCTCATCCGGAAATCCATCTTGTTTGGGCAAATACGTGTGGTTCGAAAAACCACTTTCTCTTCGACTTAGAAGGCTGAGACTTGCAGAATCGCATTTTGAGCTGCTTAAAAACATATTCTTGACAGCACGTGGGAAGCTTTGCCAAATATGTGCTGTTTGTAAACTTTTAATTATTTATGACTTTCCAACCCATTTCCATTCACTTTTTGCAGTTTTTATGAAATTATGATTATGAATTTGAAAATAAAAATATTTGAAAAAATTAATATATCTACAGGAAAATTGTCAAATGATGTTAAGAAAATGGTTTGTTTTAATCATAATTTGCCATAAACATGTAAACTTCTAATGGGGAAATGCATGCTATTTGTGCAAATACGCTTGGTTCAGAAAACCACTTTCTCTTCTTCCTAGAAGCCTGAGACTTGCAGAATCGCGTTTTGAGCGCATTATAAACTCATTTTTGACAGCACGTGGGAAGCTTTGCTACTAGAGTGCTGTTGTTATACTTTTTATTAATTATAACTTTCCAACCTATTTCCATTCACTTTTTGCAGTTTTTATGAAATTATGATAAAAAATCTAAAAAAGTAATTTTTTTAAAATAATTTTTATATTTACAGGAAAATTGTCATATTTTGTTTGGAAAATGGTTTGTTTTAATCATTACTTGCCATAAACATGTAAACTTCTCATGGGGAAAAACATGCTGTTTGTGCAAATACGCTTGATTCGAAAAACCGCTTTCTCTTTGTCCTAGAAGCCTGAGACTTGAAGAATCGCATTATAAACTCATTCTTGACAGCACGTAGGAAGCTTTGCCAAATATGTGCTGTTGTTAAACTTTTGATTTTTTATGACTTTCCAACCCATTTCCATTCACTTTCTGAAGTTTTTATTAAATTATGATTGTGATTTTGAAAATTTATATAAGTGAAATAGTTATTAATTTTACAGGAAGAATGTCTAATTTCGAACAGACAATATTTTGTTTGATCTTTTTTCTTCGTACAAATGTAAACTTCTCATGGGGAAATGCATGCTGTTTGTGCAAATATGCTTGGTTCAGAAAACCGCTTTCTCTTTGCCATAGAAGCCTGAGACTTGCAGAATCGCGTTTTCAGCGCGTTAGAAACTCATTCTTGACAGCACGTAGGAAGCTTTACCACAAGAGTGCTGTTCTTATAGTTTTGATCAATTATGACTTTCCAACCCATTTCCATGCATTTTTTGCAGTTTTTAAGAAAATTATGATTATGAATATGAAAATTAATATGTTTGAAATAATTATAAAATTTACAGGAAAATTGTCATATTTTGTTTAGAAAATGGTTGTTTAAAACATAACTTGCCATAAACATGTAAACTTTTCATGGGGAAATGCATGTTGTTTGGGCAAATACGCTTGGTTCGAAAAACCGCTTTCTCTTCGTCCTAGAAGGCTGAGACTGGCAGAATCGCATTTTGAGCTGGTTAAAAACTTATTCTTGACAGCACGTGGGAAGCTTTGCCAAATATGTGCTGTTTGTAAACTTTTGATTATTTATGACTTTCCAACCCATTTCCATTCACTTTTTGCAGTTTTTATGAAATTATGATTATGAATATGAAAATTAATATGTTTGAAATAATTATAAAATTTACAGGAAAATTGTCATATTTTGTTTAGAAAATGGTTTGTTTTATAATATTTCATCATAAACATGTAAACTTCTCATGGGGAAATGCATGCTGTTACAAATAATAACAGCATCAGAAAACCGCTTTCTCTTCGCCCTAGAAGCCTGAGACTTGCAGAATCGAGTTTTTAGAGCGTTAGAAACCCATTTTTGACAGCACGTAGGAAGCTTTGCCACAAGAGTACTGTTGTTATACTTTTGATTTATTAAACTTTCCAACCCATTTCCATTCACTTTTTGCAGTTTTCATGAAATGATGATTATGAATTTAAAATTAAAATTTTTGAAAAAATTATTATATTTACAGGAAAATTGTCAAATGATGTTAAAAAAATGGTTTGTTTTAATCATCATTTGCCATAAACATGTAAACTTCTCATGGGGAAATGCATGCTATTTGTGCATATACGTTGGTTCAGAAAACCACTTTCTCTTCTTCCTAGAAGCCTGAGACTTGCAGAATCGCGTTTTAAGCTGGTTAAAAACTTATTCCTGACAGCACGTGGGAAGGTTTGCCACATATGTGCTGTTTGTAAACTTTTGATTATTTATGACTTTCCAACGCATTTCCATTCACTTTTTGCAGTTTTTATGAAATTATGATTGTGATTTAAAAAATTTATATAAGTAAAATAGTTATTTTTTTTACAGGAAGAATGTCTAATTTCGAACAGACAATGATGTTAGAAACTTGCCAAAAACATGTAAACTTCTCATGGGTAAATGCATGTTGTTTGGGCAAATACGCTTGGTTCGAAAAACCGCTTTCTCTTCGTCCTAGAAGGCTGATACTGGCAGAATCGCATTTTGAGCTGGTTTAAAACTTATTCTTGACAGCACGTGGGAAGCTTTGCCACAAGAGTGCTGTTGTTATACTTTTGATTATTTATGACTTTCAAACCCATTTCCATGCATTTTTTGCAGTTTTTTTGAAATTATGATTATGAATATGAAAATTAATATGTTTGAAATAATTATAAAATTTACAGGAAAATTGTCATATTTGGTTTAGAAAATGGTTGTTTTAATCATAACTTGCCATAAACATGTAAACTTCTTATGGTGAAATGCATGTTGTTTGGGCAAATACGCTTGGTTCGAAAAACCGCTTTCTCTCTGTCCTAGAAGGCTGATACTGGCAGAATCGCATTTTGAGCTGGTTTAAAACTTATTCTTGACAGCACGTGGGAAGCTTTGCCAAATATGTGCTGTTTGTAAACTTTTGATTATTTTTGACTTTCCAACCCAGTTCCATTCACTTTTTCCAGTTTTTATGAAATTATGATTGTGACAATGAAAATTTATATAAGTGAAATAGTTATCATATTTACAGGAAAAATGTCTAATTTTGAACAGACAATGTTTTGTTTGATTATTTTTCTTCATACAAATGTAAACTTCTCATGGAGAAATGCATGCTGTTTGTGCAAATACGCTATGTTCAGAAAACCGCTTTCTCTTCGTCCTTGAAGCCTGAGACTTGCAGAATCAAGTTTTTAGAGCGTTAGAAACCCATTTTTGACAGCACGTGGGAAGCTTTGCCACAAGAGTACTGTTGTTATACTTTTGATTTATTAAAACTGTCCAACCCATTTCTATTTACTTTTTGCAGTTTTCATGAAATGATGATTATGAATTTGAAAATTAAAATATTTGAAAAAATTATTATATTTACAGGAAAATTTTCAAATGATGTTAATAAAATGTTTTTTTTTAATCATCAATTGCCATAAACATGTAAACTTCTCATGGGGAAATGCATGCTATTTGTGCAAATACGCTTGGTTCAGAAAACCACTTTCTGTTCTTCCTACAAGCCTGAGACCTGCAGAATCGCTTTTTGAGCTGGTTAAAAACTTATTCTTGACAGCACGTGGGAAGCTTTGCCACATATGTGCTGTTTGTAAACTTTTGATTATTTATGACTTTCCAACCCATTTCCATTCACTTTTTGCAGTTTTTATGAAATTACGATTGTGATTTTAAAAATTTATATAAGTAAAAAAGTTATTATTTTTACAGGAAGAATGTCTAATTTCAAACAGACAATGTTTTGTTTAATCATTTTTCCTCATACAAATGTAAACTTCTCATGGGGAAATGCATGCTGTTTGTGCAAATATGCTTAATTCAGAAAACCGCTATCTTTTCGCTTTAGAAGCCTGAGACTTGCAGAATCGCGTTATCAGAGCGTTAGAAACTTATTCTTGACAGCTTTGCCACAAGAGTGCTGTTGTTATACTCTTTTATTTATTATAACTTTCCAACCTATTTCCATTCACTTTTTGCAGTTTTTATGAAATTATGATTAAAAATCTGAAAAGTAATTTTTTTGAAATAATTATTATATTTACAGGAAAATTGTCATATTTTGTTTGGAAATCATTACTTGCCAAAAAACATGTAAACTTCTCATGGGGAAATGCATGCTGTTTGTGCAAATATGCTTAATTCAGAAAACCGCTTTCTCTTCGTCCTAAAAGCCTGAGACTTGCAGAATCGCATTATAAACTCATTCATGACATCACGTAGGAAGCTTTGCCGAATATGTGCTGTTTTTAAACTTTTGATTATTCATGACTTTCCAACCCATTTCCAGTCACTTTTTGCAGTTTTAATGAAATTATGATTGTGACTATCAAAATTTATATGTTATTTTTTTTTTTTATTTGAGCAGAAAATGTTTTGTTTTATCTTTTTTTTTTTAACATACAGATCCAAAAGTTTCATGGGGAAATGTATGCTTTTTGATCAAATATGCTTGGTTTAGAAAACCGCTTTATTTTCGCCCTAGAAGACTGAGACTTGCAGAATCGCGTTTTGAGCTGGTTTGAATCTCATTCTTGACAGCACATAGGAAGCTTTGCCACAAGAGTACTGTTGTTATACTTTTGATTTATTAAAACTTTCCAACCCGTTTCCATTCACTTTTTGCAGTTTTTATGAAATGATGATTATAAATTTGAAAATTAATATTTTTTAAATAATTATAATATTTACAGGAAAATTGTCATATTTCGTTTAGAAAATGGTTTGTTTTAATCATAATTTGCCATAAACTTGTAAACTTCTCATGGGGAAATGCATGTTGTTTGTGCAAATACGCTTGGTTCGAAAAACCGCTTTCTCTTTGCCCTAGAAGCCTGAGACTTGCAGAATCGCATTTTCAGAGCGTTAGAAACTCATTCTTGACAGCACGTAGGAAGCTTTGCCAAAAATGTGCTGTGTTTTAACTTTTGATTATTTATGACGTTCCAACCCGTTTTTGTCCACTTTTTGCAGTTTTTATAAAATTATGATTATGAATATGAAGTTTAATATAATTGAAAATAATTGAAATAATTACTATATTCACAGAAAAAAATTCATATTTTGTTTAGAAAATGGTTTGTTTTATAGTATTTCATCAAAAACATCAAAAAGTCTCATGGGGAAATGCATGTTGTTTGTGCATATACGCTTCGTTCGAAAAATCGCTTTCTCTTCGTCCGAGAAACCTGATATTTGCAGAATCACGTTTTCAGAGCTTTTGAAACTAATTCTTGACAGCACGTTAAAAGCTTTGCCAAATATTTGCTGCTGGTATACTTTTGATTAATTATGACCTTCCAACCCATTTTCATTCAGTTTTTGCAGTTTTTATGAAATTATGATTATGAATATGAAAATCAATATATTTGAAATAATTATTATATTTACAGGAAAATTGTCGTATTTTGTTTAGAAAATGGTTTGTTTTAATCATAAATTGTCATAAACATGTAAACGTCTCATGGGGAAATGCATGTTGTTTGTGCAAATACGCCTGGTTCGAAAAACCGCTTTCTTTTCGTCCTAGATACAAATGATTTAAGCAGAAAATGTTTTGTTTTATCATTTTTTTAACATACAGATCCAAAAGTTTCATGGGGAACTGTATGCTTTTTGTTTAAATATGCTTGGTTCAGAAAACCGCTTTCTCTTCGCCCTAGAAGCCTGAGACTTGCAGAATCAAGGTTTCAGAGCGTTAGAAACTCATTCTTGACAGCACGTGGGCAGCTTTGCCACATATCTGCTGTTTGTAAACTTTTGATTATTTATGACTTTCCAACCCATTTCCTTTCACTTTTTGCAGTTTTTATGAAATTATGATTATGAATATGAAAATCAATATATTTGAAAGAATTATTATATTTACAGGAAAATTGTCGTATTTTGTTTAGAAAATGGTTTGTTTTAATCATAAATTGCCATAAACATGTAAACGTCTCATGGGGAAATGCATGTTGTTTGTGCAAATACGCCTAGTTCGAAAAACCGCTTTCTTTTCGTCCTAGAAGCCTGAGACTTGCAGAATCACGTTTTGAGCGCATTATAAACTCATTTTTGACAGCATATAGGAAGCTTTGCCACAAGAGTGCTGTTGTTATACTTTTTATTTTTTATGACTTTCCGGCTAATTTTCATTTACTTTTTGCAGTTTTTATGAAATTATGTTTATGAATATGAAAATTAATTTGTTTGAAATAATTAAACATTTTATATGAAAAATTAAAAATTTTGAGTAGAAAATGTTTTGTTTAATCATTTTTTTTAACATACAGATCTAAATGTCTCATGGGGAAATCCATGCTATTTGTGCAAATACGCTTGGTTCAGAAAACCGCTTTCTTTTCGTCTTAGAAGCCTGAGACTTGCAGAATCGCGTTTTCAGAGCGTTAGAAACTCATTCTTGACAGCACGTAGGAAGCTTTACCAAATGTGTGCTGTTGTTGTACTTTAGATTTTTTATGACTTTCCAACCCATTTCCATTCACGTTTTGCAGTTTTTATAAAATTATGATTGTGAATATGAAAATGTATATAATTATTATATTTACAGGAAAAGTGTCTTTTTTTGAACAGAAAATGTTTTGTTTGATCATTTTTCTTCATACACATGTAAACTTCTCATGGGGAAATGCATGCTGTTTGTGCAAATACGTTTGGTTTAAAAAACCGTTTTCTCTTCGCTCTAGAAGCCTGAGACTTGCAGAATCGCGTTTTCAGAGCGGTAGAAACTCATTCTTGAAAGCACTCAGGAAGCTTTGCCAAATATGTGTTGTTGTTTTAATTTTAATTATTTATGACTTTCCAACCCATTTCCATTCACTTTTTGCAGTTTGTATGAAATTATGATTATGAATATGAAAATGTATATGTTTGAAAAAATTATAATCTTCATATAAAAAATTTGATATTTTAACCAGAAAGGTTTTGTTTTATCATTTTTCTTTCATAAACATGAAAATTTTGTGCAAACAGTTTGTGCAAATACGCTTGGGTTAAATAACCGCTTTCTCTTCGTCCCAGAAGACTGAGACTTGCAGAATCGCTTTTTGAGGGGGGGTAGAAGGTCATTCGTGATAGCACAAAGAAGGCTTTAATAAATATGTGCTGTTATTCTTTTGATCAATTATGATTTTCTAACCCATTTTCATTCACTTTATGTAGTTTTCAACAGTTTTTAATGCATCACGTTTTGCACTTTTGAATTTTTGCACTTTCAACGGTTTTTAGTTAAATGATGCTTATGAGTATGAAAAGTAATATTTTCATACTGACTTGTAAAAACTTCATTTTTCATATTACGTTTTTAGAGAAATTATTTGGAAAATATAAAAATGCAAATAATACAAATTAATATATATAATTTGCATTGGTTATTACAAATTTCTGGCTTGTTAGAAGCGCAAACAGAACATGCGACGTGTACAGGGTTACTGGATGCCCCATTGTAATTGATGAGGCCTTTTGGTATGCAAACGCTGCTGCACTTATGGCTCTGTAGCAAGGAGGCATGCCTTTCTCCACTGTATCTAGTGCAGTGCTGAAATAGGGATTTCTTTATGAAATTATGGTTATTAATATGAAATGTAATATTTTAATAAAAAACTATATATTTTTTTTAAATATATTAAAGTCAGATTTGTTTCAAACCATTGATTGTCATAACAGTTTTTGTGATGAACATTTGCAATTTTAGATTTATATCATGCCCAAACAAAACTTAATTCTTGGAGAGGAATACACACAAACTACGAATTTGTGGTGCCTTTTCTGATTTTAGGGAAGATTTCACACAGCAATGTTTTTCTTTATTTATTGCATGCAGCAGCCTGCAAAGAAAACCTGACCTAAAGCTGGTTCCTGTTTGGATAAGGAGACAACTAGCCGGAGATGTGTGAGCCCAGAAAAAGACTACCTGTATTCTTTACGTACTAACATTCTAAATATTCTATAGACACTAAACAGAGAAAGAAATGTGTGATAAATTTGTAACCAGTGTAGATTTATTCATTGCTAGAGACTCAAAGCACTTTTGTACGTCGCTCTGGATAAGGGTGTCTGATAAATGCAGCAAATGTAAATTAGAACCACCTTATCACAAACAATGTTCACTTTAAATAATTTATGATTTAGCATCACACACCTTTACACAATTAAATAGGATGTGCATTCCTGGGAACAGGATCGATGATATAACCTGCAAATGAAAAGATAATAACAAAACAAAATCAACAGATTTCATTTCATTCCGTCCCTACATGCATATAATCCTTCATCATTACCACTCCAATTGAAGCCTTTATGATCTTTACGATCTTACCATCGTCTTCAAACATGGCCACATGCAAAGTACAATTCCAAAATCAATGAAAGAATCAGTCCTAAAACAAAGTAGTGTTCAACACTCCTAAACAAATTCTTAATCTTCTCCTATCATAAATAAAGGTAAAAAAAGTATATTATATTATATTACTTTAAAGAAAAAAAATGCACCTAACAAAGCATGTTTTGATAAAAACAAGACAGTCTTTCAAAAAAGATAACAGATATTTTTAAAGCATGAATTTTGATAATTACAATTTAATAGAAAATTATTAAAAATTGCAATAAGAACAAAAAAACAATAAACTGTTAAATGAGAATGATCCCATCTTCAACTACTAAACTGTTACCTTTTAAAATTCTAATGGGACGCACTGGCATTTCTTCCTTAGGTAACCTGAAAGTGATTGTGGATGACTACGTTTCTGCCCTGGTTAAAAAATGTAATTCTATTAGTGCTGATGTCTCACTAACTCTTCCTCTGCTCACAGAAATGCCAACACACCTATTTTTTTTGCCTAATCAGCAGGTCCTGTTATGAAGTCTGAAGCCTACCAAGGTCGGTGAGTCGAAGAGTCTGGGTCCAGCGACCAATTAGTGCACATATTAAGGGGGTGCTCTTTTGATACTGCTTGCATGTATCCACTGTGGCTGATAATCAGTCATATCTTCAGCTGTAACCAGAACTGAAGTTATGACTGATTATTAGCCACAGTGGATACATACAAGCAGGATCAAAACAGCACCCCCTTAATCTGTGCACTAATTGGTCTGTTGGCCTACGAAGCCTACCTAAGTGAGTAATCAGGTCTGAAATAGTTGAGAGGCCACAGAAAGATCCTTTTCTTTATAGTGGAAAGGGGGCCACTTCGGGGTCTGACTCGCTCGACTGTTTTGTTTAGCTTACCGTGACAGTGAGGAACACTGTCTCAAAACAGCTTTACACAGATGATGTGGTGATTAAAAGTGAATATGTTCTTTATAAGTAAGTTTGTCCCTGATGAGCAAGCCGGTGGCAAATAAAATGAAATCTGTTGTTTTTGTTTTGTTATTATCTTTTTATTTGCAGTTTATATCACCGATCCTGCGAAACCAAGTTTTTACAGGTTATTGTTTTTTTATTTTCATATTAAAAAGCATAATTTCTCGAAGAATTGTTAAAAGTGCCCAAAAATCAATGAACGAAAAAGGTTTCATGATATACCATGTTTTGACATAACAATGAATTTTTCCTTATAAATATGAAATGAATAGGTAGAATAATGTACACTTTTTCCTGATTTGGACACACAACTGCAAGCCCATGCCAGTATGTTGATTCTAAAGCATAAGTATAGCATTTCTGCAAAGCCTCAAAAAACTGTAGAAAGCTTATTTGGAAGAGCAGCATCAAAACCATGTATCATGACAAGCGTATGTAACTACTGCACATTCTCATTTCATAACAAATGACCTTGTCTTCTGCAAGCTAAGGGAGTTTTCAATGAGGTGACTAAGACAAAGGCAAATAGTGCTACAAACATTTCAGTAGAGCTGATACACAATGAAATTGAGAATAAAAGGCATTGTGGAATTTTTGATTGACATCATAATAGTCAGTATATACTCAACAGTAGCTATTAGTTAACTTTTTGAGTAGATTAAGTATTTAGCTAAACTTATAGGATAATTATCTTATTTACATGCTTATCAGGAAAACCTTACTAGACCATATACTTGAACCAGCTAAACCAGCTTGCTCAAAATAAAAACAACAGGAGACCAGTTAGAAAGACCACCATGTTTATTCATTTGACCAAAAGTAGTCCGTGTGAGGACAGGTACTCAGGGGAAAACAGTTACAGACAGGCAGAAAAGAACCAGTGGATTCAAGAAACCTGTAAGTGAAAGGGACCTCATAAAGGTCATTAGGGGGCACTGAGTTGGGATCAATCAGAGGCACTTGATCAGGGTCAATCATGACAACTTAATCAGGGTCAATCATGACGACACTGGCAGGTAAAGAAGGCCCAGGCGAAGGACTGCGAGGGGAATAGGATGGAGAAGGTTGGAAAGGGGATGGAGAAGAGGGCCTAGGATTAGGCGCAGCATCAGTGTCAAGCTCATTAGGAGCAGACCCAGCAGGAAGAATCACCACAGGGTCTGTCTGAGTACCCACATCCATGGTAGAAGGAGAGGTGGAGGAAGTAGAAGAAGTATCAGGCACAGCAGGGTCATCAGGGGGATTGATCATATAGTCACCCAAATCCTCAAGCAGGCGACTGACCTGGTAGAAGCGATAAGAAGAATAATAGGCCCTAGGGTAAGGGCATGAGTCTGAAGACTTGCGCTTGGTAGTCTTACACCGAGCTACCACACATAAGAAAAAGAAGAGGGTCAATGGATATCCTGGTGGCAAACAAGTAGAAAAAAGAACCAGTTCAGTACAGTAGGTGCTGAACTAGTGCGCAGCTAAGCATAAAGAATTAACAGCAGTATATAATCAACTATATCAGCAAAAAGCGCATAAAAGTATCAAATAAGGTTCAAGAGAAATATATTAACTATAAAAATAAGAATAAAACAGAGAAGAGACTTACGCATTATCAAGAATAAGAAAACAAGAAAATAATCCAAGAGAACTGGAGAACAGAACGAGTGATGTTGCTCCAACAAGTGCTCAGCTCAGAATGAGGAAGAAAGGGAGAGCTTTAAAAAATAAAGCCCCGAAAAGGGCCGAAAATAATGGGATATGAAGAAGAAGGAAATCACGTGGGAAATGACAACGGGAAAGGGAGGAACCGGGAAGCACCAGAAATAATGGGATCGGGAAAATACCACGTGATGACTATTAATTAAGGGGAAGTACTGACTACTCCCTCCTAAAAAACTTCCCTTAAACCTCCCATATAGTATGTCAACAAATAATACAATCCAAGTGCACATTAATGGTCATACTGGCCTTCTCAATGATGGTTTAGGAGTGGGCGAAAAACCCTCGGAGACAAATTGTGAGGGAAAATTCCCACTCTGCCCGCCGTAGCGTGACAGTATGAAAAATGAACACCAGATCCACAGCAATAAACAATTTATAGCGACCTTTTACATTAAGGCCAAAGCCATTGGTGGCTTGGCGTGATTTAGCGAGTCCAGATGGGCAGTGGGGCGGTGATCCTGCAACCTGCCTCTAGTCTAGCCCATTCGGCAAAACGGTCAACAGGGATAAGATGTGAACGTGAGGATACATGTATTGATGAGTCCTCATTGTAGGACAAAGGATGAAGAGGTGATTGTGTAGGAAGGTCATTCAATGTCCGTTAGGCTGTCCGTGGTAGGCTGGACCACAGTTCAGATTCTGCCAAAGAAATTGAGTGATATTCCAGAGTGGCTTGCTGCACGATGTCCCGTGTCAACAGGAACGCGTGTGTGGAGACGCCTCCGTACGCAGAGGCTATAGTTATGAGTCGACGTATAATGTATGTATGTGTTGTGAGTATGAGCGGTAGCGAGGATGGCAGAGTATAGTCCGTGCAAGTGTTGCTCTCATGAATCCAGAGTTGACAGGAGAGGGTGAGATCTGCTTGTGTTAAGAGGAGCGAAAGAGGTCGCGGACTGTCTTCCGCGAGTGTCCTCCATTTGAGCTGTAACTTTAATCCACGAATACGAGGATCCGGTGGATAAGCTTGAGCCATGCTGCATCTGCGAAGTTCCCGTGGGAGCTGCCGCAGGTACTCCGTAGTAAGCCAGGCGGACGGTGGCTGGGTGTAGCGTGCGATGGTGTGACAGGCTTCACAGTGACAGTTGTCGGACAGAAAAATGTAGGCGTGACGGACAGCTCCTGTAGGTTGAGTTGGACCGCCAGGACAATAGGTCCATCGGACAGTGCAGGTTAAGAAGTCAAGGCGTCATTGACACGGAACAGGCCGTGGGCAGGAAGGCGGCACGGGCAGTCCAGGAGGTGGTCTCGCAACTGCCATTCTCCGAGCCTGCACAGAGACATACATGGACAGGACAACATAGACACAGACGAGACAACATAAATGTCCGGGGGGTCTACCACCACCAATCATGGTGTGGGATTAGATCCCGAAGGCTGCAGGGCAAAGGGGCGTTAATCTTGTGTCCGGCGCTGAAGTTCTTCCAAAGGTCCCTCTTGATGAGGGTCTTGTTCCTGTATGCAGGAGATACACAAACCAAGGAATCCACTCCTTTGGGGCAGGGGTCTGGGAATGGACATCGGATGGGTAGTCTGGGGCTAAATTGCTTCAGCATGCGCTTTACGTCGGGGGTTAGCGAGGTCCATAGACAATTGTCGCCTAACGAGATGGTGTGATATTGAAGCGTGGCTTGAACTGGAATGAAAGGGGTGATCAGGAACGCGTGATAAGCGGGGCTACCAAAGGACTCAGCCACTGATACTAGACGGTGGACTGTGTAAGAATGGACGGTGATCGTGAGTTGGGGCGTCAACTGATAAGTCTGATCGGCGGGGCTGCGCCAACGCCATTCTGGACTGGTATCCTGATGAGGATGCGGGCATAGCCAATCCATGGTGTTAAGGGTCAAATTTGCATGTGCTAACAGTCGGGCAACCGGACGAAACTCCCGACGCGAACAGTTGTGGATTACATGTGCAATATACGGGTCGGTAAGGGGACGCCAATTCGTTGCTTTAGCGAGTTGCGGAATTAGTGTTAGGGGAGGATATGCTTGTAAGGCAGGTCGATAGGAACAGCGGCTCCTGTTTAAGCGAAGGCACTCAACAATGGGACTGGGAAGGTCTTGGAGATAAGACATGAGACGAAGGCAGGCCCCGCAGCCTGAGGGTATACACATAAAGAAAAATACATGTCGTGGGTGCCGTGGGTCATTTGGGTCGGGAGTATTACTACAGCATTGGTGCGAAAAGCCACAAATGTGACGATGGGTGAGTGTGGTGTGTTGTAAATGGGGCAATAGCCAGTGTGACTGGGGACGGGGTGAGCCAGACCGTGGCGATGGAAATGGTAATACCATAGGTGCTGGAGGATATTGATCACGTCTATTCTCCATGTTCTGAGGAAAGAAAACACATAAAGCAACAGACTAATACATGGTGAGAGGGACGAGGGAGTTAGTTTAGAATGCATATATGCTTTGATTGTCGCTTCTAGTTGGTCTCCTCCTCGTCCTCCATCAGAGGATAGAGGCCTTCGCCAAGTAACAGGGGTGCCTGATCCTCTACATCCGCACCATGGAGTTTGGTATGCATCATAAGGTATTGTCCGAATAGGGAATGCACAGTCTTGTCAATGAGAGCGCGAATGAGCGGAATGCCACAGACCACGAGGAGCAGAACTGCCAATAATGACCATTATCCGTATCAGGCCTGCAAACCAATCGCCTGACATTAACCATTTGTACCATGCCGGATCTGGGGCCACATTGTTTTGAGTCACTTCCTTTCGCATAGCCATCATTCGGTTGAACACTGTTTAGCGACCCAGTTGGTCCCGTATGCAGAGGTATAATAGCGCAGCAGTCGGAGCCAAACAGAGTGCAGACTCCTTGGTCTGGACCACGCATGGTGTCTAGGGCGAAACGGTTTTGTACTGTCATCATGGTGGTGGCATGTAGTTGCTCGGCCATAAGATCTAAGGCTGTGATAGTGTGGTTGATGAATCTTTGTTGATTGTACCAGATGTAGTTAATCCACTTCATGTTTCTGTGTATCTGCACATGGGGGAGGAACACCATCCAAGCCGTGGATGATGCCTCTTGTAAGGCACGGTATTGTTCCGGTACTCCCGCCGGCTCTCCTGACCAGTCTACGTACACAAAAGCATCAGTGTCCCATTGTGGTAGGTGAGTGGAATTTCCTAAGGTAAAGTACTTGTTTAGGGAAATATCATTAAGGGTTGTCTCGTGGCGACTACGGGAGTGTGTCTGGGTGTGTGCAGTTTGTTTGAGAAGTTGCTCCAATCTGGTCTCGTTTAACTCGAACACGGTAAGATGTCCATCCAACAGAACTGGGGTACATAGCCCATCCCAGTACTTGGGGAGAGTCTGCAACACCTGTGGCTCTCCACAATACCAGAATATATCTAGAGGTAAGGTGCCTAGTCTAAGGTTCGGAATGATCACTTGGACAGTGGTGTTGGATTCACATCCATAGTGTGAGGTATTACAATTGTGGATCATGTTAATGATGGGGTGACTGGCCTCTAGTGTGTCCTGACAAGCCGTTCTAGAGACACTGCCTACTGTTACCGAACCTCGTCCTTTAATACATAGAGGGAATTTCTGATCTGGATGGACATGCACTCGTAAGTCTGTCGGGGTTTCGGTTGTATTTGGAGTATATGAGCAGGATTTGCTATAGTTTTGCATCCATTCTGCTCCATGTGTGTGGGCGGCTGCTCCTAGTAAGCATGCGGCTGGACATAGGTGGGTGCTGTTGTATGGGTTTGTTGCACATTCGCGAATTCCTCTAGTGGGCCTAACGTGGGGCAGATGCCTCGACCGTTTGTGACACACTACACAGGTACTATTAGGGTGAGTTTGGCGCGCTGTGTCCTGTAGCCAGGCATAGTATAGGTTAGGTGGGGTAGCCTGGTTGTCGGTGTCGTTGTGTATGGTAATGCTAAGGAGAGTGACAGTGGAGAAAACATTTGGAGGAAAACCTGGACTGTCACTTGCGTTATAACGACCGTCAATACCCCACACCCTACCCTCTGGTGACTGACAGGTTTCTGGGCATGACTTGTTTAGGGCCATGTGTACGAGGAAATGACTTAGTTGCTGTGAGCTGTTGCAGGGAGCGTAGTAAGAGGCGAGAGTCGTGTCATTGTTTAGCGCTGAGAACATATTTGGTGAACTACTGGATGGCCCTCCGCATATTATCGAGAAGTCTATGGCTGCCTGACGGGGCTGAAGGCCAGGTTGACCTCCAGGAGCGTATACTCGTGCGCCTGTATTGGGATCTCTGCTACTTGTTTGTACTGAGGCAGACCGGGGTGACGCCTGTTGTGTATAATAGTAATGCAACCATATGCCATGTAGACGTTTACATGCTCCGTGCTTTGGCCTGCCTGTGATCACAATAGCTATTGTTGGATTACTTAAATAATTTAGTACGTTTGGTCATCATACACCTACCTCTACTGTGAGTAAGAAATGGGCATTTGAAGCATTATCTGCCCAACCTTGTATGTCTACATCATGCGGATTAAGCCGTTATGCACTACACTGTACTGTGCTATCTTTATTAGGCCAATGAGCGTGATTGTCGATATGGTAAGGAGATACAGATTACAGTAGCACTGTGTGTTATTCAGTGCGTCTATCTTTGGTACTGCCTTTTGTACCTCCTTCTTCTGCATTTTAAGTTGTATTTTAGTCATATTGGTGCTCCCACGCTATATCTTGGGGTTCAAGCGTGTCGTATAGCGGCGGTAGATTGGATGGAGCAAATGGGGAGACCGGACCTGTTGAGCTAGTGGAGGGTCCGTCTATATACTGTGGGGGATCCGGGAAATCGAGTGGTAGGAAATCAGATGGAGAAAATGGACCTGGGAGATATACGTCTGATGCCCGTGGTGTGGCGGCTACTGGTACGCGCTCGGTGGATGGACTGTCTGCTAGGGGGACGTCTGGGTATGCTGCACTTGGATCTGGCGTGGGTGGTAAATCTAAAGGAGTCGGAAGGGCCGACTGTTGGCCTAATGATGAGTCCCCTGTCTGGGAGTCGGGTGTCGTCTGCTTTTTAGCTAATCGCTCTGCTCTCTTCTTTTCTTGTGTGTTCGGGTACGCCTTGCCAGTCCCGTTGATGTGCTTGGTCTGTGGTCGTCCCCGTCGTCTGAATCCTCGCTGTCGGAGGTGCTGTCTTGCCCACCTGTACTGGGCTTTTGTCCTTTCTCACCGTCCACGTAAGCCCTGCAACAATTATTCAAATGATACCAGTGTTCCTTACCTTCTACTTTCAACGCGGTCGGGGTTGCCAACACCACTTTGAACGGGCCTTCCCGCCTCGGTGTTTTCCAATGTTTCTTTTTAAAAGTCTTAATGTAGACAAAGTCCCCGGGCACAACTTTTGCAAGTTTCTCTGCCTCTTTGTCAGTTGGACCTTCGCTTGCCTTTGTGGCTGCGCACACATGTGGATATACAGTTCTATGGATTTCGGTTAGGTGCTTTACATAGCTGGACATTTCTTTCTCCAATTGCTCAACTCTGGACCTTTATAAGGACCTCTGGTAAATGGCATTGGCATAGGGCGTCCTGTCACTATCTCGTGAGGGGTTAGGTGTAACGTCCTGTTTGTTTGTGACCTCATCTTCATTAGGGCTAGTGGCAGTGCTTGTACCCAATTTAACTTGGTGCTTGCACATATTTTTGCCACCTTGGCTTTGATTGTGCCATTTGCCCGTTCTACCATTCCCTGAGACTGGAGATGGTACACACATCCCAGTTTGTGCTTCACACCTAATGCCTTCCATAATTCTTTCATCAAGACATTGGCAAAGTGCGGTCCATTGTCTGACTGGACCTGATCTGGGATTCCAAATCTGGGGATCACTTCCCTACATAAGAACTTAATTACTGTCTTTGCCTTATTGTCTGCTGATGCTACTGCCTCTACCCATCAGCTAAATCTGTCTACCACCACGAGAATATACCTTTTCCCTGACACCCTATCCTGCAAATCCACAAAATCCATTACCAGATGTCGAAATGGTCCCATCGGAACTGGGATATGGCTGATGGGAGCTGTGAAATTTTTCCTGACATTGTTCCTCGCACACACTTCACATTGTCTCAGGAAGTGATCTACCATGCCTGCCAAATATGGTGACCACCATTCTCTTCTGATTGTGTCAATGATCACTTTTCTGTTACGGTGATCTGGTCCATGCACCTCTTTAATTAGCATGGGTAGCAGTGCCCTAGTAGCTACCCATATTCCATCTGCACTTCTCCATACCTTTGTATCATCTTCCTGCCATGCTCCCCTTTTCTTCCAACATTGCCGTTCTTTCGGGCTTGCTGCTTCCTGTCACTGGACTATTTCATCAAATATCAAATTCTCTGATCTTTCTTCTGTCTCTCCTGGTATTAGTACTGCCATTACACTTTGTTCGCCTACTGCTGCTTTCTTTGCGGCTTCATCGGCGGCTGTGTTTCCCCTCGTTACTACTGTTCTATCTGTCTTATGGGCCCTACACTTGACAATTGCTAGTTTCCTGGGAAACTGTATGGCACGTAACAAATCTGTTATGGCAAATCCATGAGTAATTGTAGACCTATCGGCACGTTGGAACCCTCTCTGTGCCCAAATTGGGCCAAACACATGACATACTCCATAGGCATATGCCGAATCTGTGTATACTGTACAAGTTTTGTCTGCAGCCAACTTACAGGCTGCTGTCAGAGCTTTAATTTCTGCCAATTGAGCTGAACATGGCTGTGGAACCTGTGCTTGGGCTATTGTTTTATACTCTTGCGTTTCTGAGTCATACTCTACCACTGCATATCCTGCTTTGTTTCCTTCTAGCGTTCGGTAGCATGATTCGTCTACGAAGAACACTCTTTGGGATTCTTCCAACGGTTCTGGTTCTAAATCTGCTCATGCTTTCAAGAATTTCTTGACTCTTCTGTGCAGCAGTGTGGTGTGCCATCGTTGGGCAACACCATTCTCTCTGCTGGGTTTACTGTGTTGCAGCGTTCTATTGTCAATTCTGGTGATGAAAGGATCACATCGTACCCTGTCCTTCTTGCATTGGTTATTACAAATTTCTGGCTTGTTAGAAGCGCAAACAGAGCATGCAACGTGTACAGGGTTACTGGATGCCCCATTGTAATTGATGAGGCCTTTTGGTATGCAAACGCTGCTGCACTTATGGCTCTGTAGCAAGGAGGCATGCCTTTCTCCACTGTATCTAGTGCAGTGCTGAAATAGGCAATCGGTTGGTTCCCCATTCCCTTTTGGTGCTGCATTAACACTGCTGACGCAAACCCTTGTCTCTCAGAGACATACAAGTGAAATGGCTTGCTATAATTGGGCATGCAAGGGCTGGAGCCGAAGCCATTGTGTTTTTAATCAATTCAAATGCTGCTACACCGTCTGGTGTCCACGTCAGCTTTTCACTGGGTTTGTTCTGACCTGCTGCTTTTATCATGTCTCTTAATGGTTGTGCTTTTAGCGGGAAGTCGCATATCCATGGTCTACTAAACCCTGCCATGCCCAAAAATGACAACATCTGGCGTTTTCCGGTCGTGGTGCGTTTCTTATCGCTTCTACATGTGCAGGTGATATTTTCCGTGTTGTCCCTTCTAATACCCTTTCCAGATATTCTACCTTTTTGCTGCAAAATTGCAGTTTTTCCTTGCTCACTTTGTGCCCGTTTTTCGCCAGAGCTTTTAGTACGGTTATTGAATCTTTTAGGCATTGCTCTTTTGTCTCTGAACAAATAAGCAAATCATCTACATATTGTAAGAGGCGACTCGATATCTGCAAATTTTGTAGGTCACATGACAGTACTTGGTTAAAGATTGATGGACTCTCGCAATACCCTTGGGGTAAACGAGTGTATGTATACTGTTGGCCCCCATATGTGAACGCGAACAGGTGGCACGAGTCTGGGTGCAGAGGGACACTAAAGAAGGCAGAGCATAAGTCTATTACCGTGTACCATTGGGTACCTTCAGGAATATTTGACAATAGGGTGTGTGGGTCTGGTACCACTGGAGTCTCTGCGATCACTACTTGATTTACAGGGCTTAGATCATGTACTAACCTCCATTTATCTGAATTTGGCTTTCGTACCGGAAAAATGGGAGTGTTGCAGTGACTCTGTGTTGGGATCAATACGCCTGCTTTTACTAGGCCTTTTATTGTTGGGCCTATTCCCTCAATTGCCTGTTGTGATAGGGGGTACTGTCTTTGATATGGTAGACTGACGTCAGGTTTGACCTGAATCTTAACCTGTCCTGAGGATTTTACTAGTCCTACATCTGTGGCATGTTTTGTCCATAGTTGTTCTGGTATTTCTTTGAGGGCCGTCTCCTTTTCTTGCTCTGTTAGTTCTTGCTCTCCTTCGACTAATGTCATCTGTACTTCTGTTCCTGCCTTTTGCTCACTCTTTGTTTTAGGACTAATTAGAACTTGAGTTGCCACTACCTGTTCTGTCCCTTCCTCTCTGATTTTTAGATACTTTCCAGTGTCTGAGACCACTACCTTGGAATTATGTGTTTGGTTCCATCTCTTTATTTCCTGTGCTTGCCTGACCATTGGCCCTAAATCTTTGGATTCAAAATTTTGCCTAATCATCAGAGTGATGTGAGGCGCTGCTTTCTCCACCTGGTACCAATCTTTTACTTCTTCTGGTAGGTCCACTTCAGCTGCATGTATTGGGTCTCGGGCGTTGTGACAGTCAGGTCTCATTAATTGTAGCCAGGGTTTCCATTCACTAAATGTTTTCCAAAGATTTGATTTTTATTTTTCCCAGATCTCTAACCAGTAGACTTTGTTTAGCTTCTGGTAGTCTTCTTCTTGTTCTCACCATAGCATTGGATATTGAGATGAGAGTGCGTCTGGCAGTGTAACCCACACTCCTGTGGGCCCACAATGTATTTTAGCTCCTAATTTACATAATGTGTCTCTTCCTAATAGGTTTACTGGTGTAGCTGGTGAGTAGAGCAAAGGTGTCTGGACGCTTATTCCAGCTATCGTTATCCACTGGGGTTCTGTGAACCGTAAGGTTTGTGTTTTTCCCGAGATGCCTACTGCTTTTATTGCCTTACGGGTAAGGGGGAGTTTTGAGCCTTCTTTTCCTATCGACGAATAAGTTGCCCCAGTGTCCACCAGAAATGGTGCTTTTATGTTGTCTCCAATGACCACCATCATCATTGGCTCTTGTACTGGATGCAGTGAGGTGGTACACTGCACCAACTCCCTCTTTGGCTTCTCTGGGCATCTTCATTGGTTTCCTGGGGCTGGCCCCATAGGGCTGCCGCCAGGTGGGACAGGGCCTTGATTATAGGCTGGTCCCATCCATTGTCCTCCCCAATTGTTTGCTCCTTGGGGGTTTCTTCCCATGCCTCCCTGTGGACTTGTTTGTCCCATACCTTGCTGATAAGGGCAGTCACGTTTCAGGTGGCCTGTATTGTTACAGTTCCAACAGGCTCCTGGTTGTCCTCCTTGGCTCCATTGGCCTCTGGACATAGGTCTTGGTGGTCCGCCTCTTCCTCTGGGATTTCCCCATCCTCTTTGTTGGGGATATTGAGGTCCCATTTAATACTGAGGGGACATTTGATAGCTTCCTGGTGTCATCATTGGGGCTGGGGGTTGATACATCACTTGTGGTTGTGGCTGCATCATTGCTGCAGGTTGTGGCACAGCCATTGTTGGTTGCTGAACTACTTGCATTACTGGTTGCGCTGCTGCTGGCACCATCATGGCTGCTTGGGTCATTGATTTATCATCTTTCTTCTTGTCTTCCTGATTTTTCTTGCTCCCCACCAGTTCTCCCAGTTGTGCCTTGTGGAGCTGCATCACCAGTCGTTCAGCTGCTCTTCTTTCCTCTTTCTCTCTTTTCCTTTCCATCTCCACATAGTGGATTACATTAGCTTCAAAGGTTTCCCATCATGCAGTATCCAGCCCCACCACTCCTTCCAGCTTTTTCTGCACTTCTTCTGGGAGTGCTCTCTTTAGCATCATTCTGAACATTGGTTTCGGTGTCATCCCATCTTGACCCCATCTCTTCTCTCCAAGCATTTTGCAATTTCAGAATGAACTGAGCTGGTCCCTCATTTTCTTGCAGTTTTATTTTTTCCACTTTTCCTGGATCTGCTTTTGTTGGGTACAGTTTTCTTAGTGCATCCCACAGTTGCTGTCTTACTCTTCCTAGTTGCACATGGTCGTACCCTGGATCATCTGCAGCTTTGAGCAGTCCAGCTTGGTTCAGAATGTCCGTCATTTTTGCTTTTCCCAGTATCTGAGATAGGATAGCTTTTAGGTCTCCGACGGCCAGACATTGGCCCATTGTTTGTTTTTCCAGCTTTGTGATCCACTTTTGTGCTCCTTCCCAGATATTTGGGAGGCGGCCTATCAGGCCTGTCAAATCCATGAATGTCCATGGTATGTAGGTGACTTTTTTATCCTTGACCAGCAGTGGAAGCATATGAACTTGCAATGGTTTCTGGATATTCTCTTTTTCTTCTTCTTCTGTCTCCCCACTAAAGGTTATCAGCTCGTCTTCATCACTGCTGCTGGATCATCATTCTCTTCTTTCGGGTGTCGCTCCCTTCAGTGACCTCTGTCCTTCTTTTCTCCTTTTAGCCCTCCTCTGGTCATTGATCGGGTTTCTATACAGGAGATTGAGATCACTGGAGGCTTGTTTTTTCTTTTGATCTTTGGATGATATCCAGGCGTTACTTGTTCCTTCATGATTTCCTGCTCTGTCTTTACTTGCTCTACTTGTCTTCTCAAATTGAGCAGTGCTTCCGCCTGAGCTTCTTTTCTCTGGTATCCTCTGCCAACTGTCTCTTTTTGCTCAATCTGCAGTCGGCTCATACTTCGAGCCATTCCGTCCAAACTTTTCATCATGTTGTGACTTATTTCCAGGAGTTCCCTCGTTTTCACCTTGTCTTTTTACGCGATTCTTGCTGGGATTAGTCTCATTTCTCCTTCCAGGTGCACTACATCTCCCACTTCTCGTTTCCTTTTCTTTTCCTCTGGCTGTTTTAGTTGTTCTCCCTCATGGTCCCATTACAGATCGTCGTACTCCATTCTTTCCTCTTCCCAGTCTTCTTTTATTTTCTCTTTGCTTTTGTTGTTTCTTGGCTCTTCATTCATAAGGGATCCTTTACTGCCATAGTACAGGGGGTTTCCCAGATCCACTGATCCTGAGTGCCTTCTCCTTCCACTTCTTCTCTCACATTCTTCTACCAGTTCTCGAGGTGTCACTGATCTCCAGCCTTTTTCTAGCAGAGCTTTTTCTTGTGCTGCTTGTTCCCACGTCAGCTCGGCATCCTGCTGTCTATCCGGGTAGGGGGTACTGTGACTGATTTGTCTGTTTCTCGCCCCTAGGTCCCGGACTTGTTTTCCATCTACTCCTACTATGTCAATTTGTTGCGTTCCTGGAGCTTGGACACACCCATACACCGTGTTTATCTCATGTGCACTTAGATCTGAGGCATACCCTCCTGGTCCATGGTCTGAGGTGTATCCTCCTTTCAGCTTGCTTACTCTTTCTTGAATCGACTCTTCCCTTTGGCTTTGTTCTGTCTCTTCCTCACGTTGGTGGTCAACCTCTCGTTCTTCGTCACGCCTTTCTTCTTCCCTTCATCTGGTTCTGCTCTGCTTCCAGCACTGTATGCTGACCTGATAAACCCTTCCACTGTCCCTCCGGTCAGTTCGAGGGTCACTCTTTCGGGTGTTTCATTGCTGTACGGCAGTTGTGGATACAGTCCAGAAACGTAGCCTGGGGGTTTCTCGTTGTACGGGGGTGGTTTCTGCTGCTCCTCACATTTCTCCCATGGTGGGGCAGTTCCTTCATTTTCCCTCTCCTGCTTTCTTTCACTGGCTGTTTCTCTGATTTTGCAATAGCAATCGATCTGACAGTTGCATGGCGGTTTTCTCTTTTCTTTTTCCTTCATTGGTTCATCCAGTTTCTGTCTTTTCTTTCCTTCTTTCTCGAACCAGTCCACTATCTCTTGTTTTCTTCTGACCTTTTCAGTTTTCTATTTTTTTCCCTTCTCCCCAGCATTCTATCCAGTCTTTCAGCTTCCTGCATTTTTCTTCATTAAACGATCCCTCTTCGGGCCACTGCAGCCCTCCCTTTGTCCGGTCATGCCATTTTTTCATGTATTTCTTAATTTCTTTTTCCGCCTCCTTGTGTTGATTAATTATTATGCAGACTGGAGTGACCAGTGGGGTAAATTTCTTTTCCATCATGCACCCTTGTCTTGCCCTTGCTGTGTCTGATCTGGGTCCTAGATTAGTACTTCTCCACGATAATTTTGCGTGTATCTTTTTTACTGTTATACCGTCTCTATAAGGATTTTTTCTTGTTAACCCTCCCAATGAATTTACTTTGTCTATTAGGATTGAGGCTGCCGCTCCCCTTTCCCACTGCACCACTCGCGGTTCGACGGTTACCGTTGCTGTTAAGCTTGAGCAGAGGTTATCTTGCCAGGGTCTTGCCTCAAATAATTCTACCTCTGGTCGGCTATCTTCGTCCCACAGCCCTTTTATTACTTCTTATATTGGTATTACTGTGTGGCCTGGTTCGGGTAGTTCCAACAATGTGCGCAACACGGGACTCAATATTCGGGACTGCCAAGTGCCTCTGATTATCCCTATCCAGTTCTCCTGTGGAAACTCCCTTATTAGTGTTTGTAGCCCGTCAAATGTTTTCAACTCACACAATTTACCTGCTATATCCTTTTCCGTCTGCCACTTTTCTCTCCCGTTAATATCTTTGTATGTTCGCTTGTCCCAGAAATGTGTCCTAATTCCCTTTGTCTATATCTGTAACACACTTTCCCACCCCGCCACGTTGTTTTTCTGAATTGCTCAAATACCACACAGTTTACAAATCTTCATCAACACATTAATAACACATTTGCATTTAACCCTTAATTGATTTTTAAAAAAAAATTTTGGCCACTGTTAGCTTTGTGTTTTCTTTTTGACTTAACAGGAAAACTAAATGTGACATCTGTCACATCTTTCCAATTTTGTGATAGTGGTGTGATGCCTTTCATTCTCAATTTCATTGTGTATCAGCTCTACTGAAATGTTGATAGCACTATTTGACTTTGTCTCAGTCACCTCATTGAAAACTTCCTTAGCTTGCAGAAGACAAGCACATTTGTTATAAAATGAGAAGGTGCAGCAGTCACATTCGCTTGTCATGATGCATGGTTTTGATGCTGCTCTTCCAAATAAGGTTTCGACTTCTACAGTTTTATGAGGCTTTGCAGAAATACTATACTTATGCCTCAGAATTAACATACTGGCATGGGCCTGCAGTTGTGTGTCCAAATCAGGAAAAGTCTCTGGACTAGCACAAGTGAGAAGGTTTACTAAAAAGAGATTTGTTTCCTTGTACCATCTTGTACCAGTTACAACTGAAGAACAGTTTCATATTTCATATTTATAAGGAAAAATTCATTGTTATGTCAAAACATGGTATATCATGAAACCTTTTTCGTTCAATGATTGCACATTTAACAATTCTTAGTGAAATGATGCTTTTGAATATGAAATTTCATATTTTCACAAAACTTGATCATTTCACGTTTATCATTGAATTTGCACTTTTAAACATTTTATAAGAAAATATAAATATTTTGAGCAGAAAATGTTTTGTTTTATCATTTTTTTTTAACATACAGATCTAAAGGTTTCATGGGGAAATGTATGCTTTTTGTTCAAATACGCTTGGTTTAGAAAACCGCTTTTTCTTCGTCCTGGAAGCCTGAGACTTGCAGAATCGCGTTTTCAGAGCGTTAGAAACTCATTCTTGACAGCACGTAGATTTTTACAATTAACATATTATTTATATTTCTTTACAGGTTAACATATTATTTTTTATAAAAATATGATTAATGAAAATTCATATTTTCCTAAAAACTCTAATATTTATCTGAAAATGTCAAATTCTGCTTATAAAATAAATTGCTTTAATCATATTTCATTATAAACAACAAGTTTTTTTAATTAAATGATGCTCATAACCATGAAAATTCATATTTTCACAATATCACATGTTCAATAAAAATGTCATATTTTGTCAAAAACATGATTTGCATGGGCACCTTTTTGTTTCTTAAAGTGTTTTTAAAGGTTTTCCATGAACATATGCTTCTGAATATGAGAATAAATATTTTAATAATGACAATCATATTTTGTTATGTAAAAAGCCATATTGTTGGCAAACCATGGTTTGTTAAGTGAACATGTTTATGTTTACGGATTGCACTTTTTGACAGTTTTTCATTTAATTATGCTTATGAATATGAAAATTCATATTTTTACAATCAAAGTTTTTATTTAAAAAAACATGAATATGAAAGTTTGTATTTTCACAATAACTATCACATTTTTTATGAAAAAGTCATATTTTTGTCAAACCGTGATAGTTTTTTTTTGTTTTTTTTTTTTTAATAAAGCTTGCCATAAACATGTAAACTTCTCATGGGGAAATGTATGCTTTTTGTGCAAATACGCTTGGTTCGAAAAACCGCTTTCTTTTAGTCCTAGAAGCCTGAGACTTGCAGAATCGCGTTTTCAGAGCGTTAGAAACTCATTCTTGACAGCACGTAAAAAGCTTTGCCAAAAATGTGGTTGTTAACCTTTGGATTTTTTATAACTTTCAAACCCATTTCCATTCACTTTTTGCAGTTTTTATGAAATTATGTTTATGAAAATTAAAATCAAAATGTTTTCAATAATTAAACATTTTATAAGAAAATGTAAATGTTTTGAGCAGAAAATGTTTTGTTTTATCATTTTTTTTAACATACAGATCTAAAAGTTTCATGGGGAAATGTATGCTTTTTGTTCAAATACGCTTGGTTCAGAAAACCACTTTCTCTTTGCCCTAGAAGCCTGAGACTTGCAGAATCGCGTTTTCAGAGCGTTAGAAACTCATTCTTGACAGCACGTAGGAAGCTTTGCCAAATATGTGCTGCTGTTATACTTTTAATTAATTATGACTTTCCAACCCATTTCCATTTAATTTTTGCAGTTTTTATAAAATTATGATTGTGAATATGAAAATGTATATAATTGTTATATTTACAGGAAAAGTGTCTTATTTTGAACAGAAAATGTTTTGTTTGATCATTTTTCTTAATACACATGTAAACTTCTCATGGGGAAATGCATGCTGTTTGTGCAAATACGCTTGGTTTGAAAAACCGCTTTCTCTTCGCCCTAGAAGCCTGAGACCTGCAGAATCGCATTTTCAGAGCGGTAGAAACTCATTCTTGAAAGCACGTAGGAAGCTTTACCAAATATGTGTTGTTGTTTAACTTTTAATTATTTATGACTTTCCAACCCATTTCCATTCAC
>MU575040.1:42572-56666 GCA_024362625.1 Silurus asotus
AAAAATTATAATCTTCATATAAAAAATTTAATATTTTAAGCAGAAAAGGTTTTGTTTTATCATTTTTCTTTCATAAACATGTAAAATGTTGTGCAAACAGTTTGTGCAAATACGCATGGGTTAAATAACCGCTTTCTCTTCGTCCTAGAAGACTGAGACTTGCAGAATCGCATTTTGAAGGGGAATAGAAGCTCATTCTTGATAGCACAAAGAAGGCTTTAATAAATATGTGCTGTTATTCTTTTGATCAATTATGATTTTCTAACCCATTTTCATTCACTTTATGTAGTTTTCAACAGTTTTTAATGCATCACGTTTTGCACTTTTGAATTTTTGCACTTTCAACGGTTTTTAGTTAAATGATGCTTATGAGTATGAAAAGTAATATTTTCATACTGACTTGTAAAAACTTCATTTTTCATATTACGTTTTTAGAGAAATTATTTGGAAAATATAAAAATGCAAATAATACAAATTAATATATATAATTTGCATTGGTTATTACAAATTTCTGGCTTGTTAGAAGCGCAAACAGAACATGCGACGTGTACAGGGTTACTGGATGCCCCATTGTAATTGATGAGGCCTTTTGGTATGCAAACGCTGCTGCACTTATGGCTCTGTAGCAAGGAGGCATGCCTTTCTCCACTGTATCTAGTGCAGTGCTGAAATAGGCAATTCCCTCTTGGTGCTGCATTAACACTGCTGATGCAAACCCTTGTCTTTCAGAGACATACAAGTGAAATGGCTTGCTATAATTGGGCATGCAAGGGCTGGAGCCGAAGCCATTGTGTTTTTAATCAATTCAAATGCTGCTACACCGTCTGGTGTCCACGTCAGCTTTTCACTGGGTTTGTTCTGACCTGCTGCTTTTATCATGTCTCTTAATGGTTGTGCTTTTAGCGGGAAGTCGCATATCCATGGTCTACTAAACCCTGCCATGGCCAAAAATGACAACATCTGGCGCACGTTTTCCGGTCGTGGTGCATTTCTTATCGCTTCTACATGTGCAGGTGATATTTTCCGTGTTGTCCCTTCTAATACCCTTCCCAGATATTCTACCTTTTTGCTGCAAAATTGCAGTTTTTCCTTGCTCACTTTGTGCCCGTTTTTCGCCAGAGCTTTTAGTACGGTTATTGAATCTTTTAGGCATTGCTCTTTTGTCTCTGAACAAATAAGCAAATCATCTACATATTGTAAGAGGCGACTCGATATCTGCAAATTTTGTAGGTCACATGACAGTACTTGGTTAAAGATTGATGGACTCTCGCAATACCCTTGGGGTAAACGAATGTATGTATACTGTTGGCCCCCATGTGTGAACGTGAACAGGTGGTGCGAGTCTGGGTGCAGAGGGTCACTAAAGAAGGCAGAGCATAAGTCTATTACTGTGTACCATTGGGTACCTTCAGGAATATTTCAGGGTGTGTGGGTCTGGTACCACTGGAGCGATCACTACTTGATTTACAGGTCTTAGATCATGTACTAACCTCCATTTATCTGAATTTGGCTTTCGTACCGGAAAAATGGGAGTGTTGCAGTGACTCTGTGTTGGGATCAATACGCCTGCTTCTACTAGGCCTTTTATTGTTGGGCCTATTCCCTCAATTGCCTGTTGTGATAGGGGGTATTGTCTTTGATATGGTAGACTGACGTTAGGTTTGACCTGAATCTTAACCTGTCCTGAGGATTTTACTAGTCCTACATCTGTGGCATGTTTTGTCCATAGTTGTTCTGGTATTTCTTTGAGGGCCGCTCAGGCCTACAGCACATTCAGAGCTAACCTGAAGAGGGGCATCAAAGAGGCCAAGCACTGCTACAAGCTAAAGATAGAGGAGCATTTTTCTAACTCTGACCCTCGACGCATGTGGCAAGGCAACCAGGCCATCAGTGTTTACAAATCCTCCCACTCCACCCCCGCTGCCACTGATGTCCTCTTTCTGAATGAGCTTAAAGACTTTTATGCTCGCTTTGAGAGAGACAACAAAGAAACTGCCACAAAGCTCAAACTCTCGGCTGATCACTCTCCAATCAAACTCTCCTCCACAGATGTCTGCAATGCACTGAGCCGGATCAGCGCTCACAAAGCTGCTGGACCAGACAACATCCCTGGTCGCGTTCTCAGGGCATGTGCTGAGCAGCTCGCTGGGGTCTTTACTGACATCTTCAACCTGTCTCTTGCCCAAGCAGCTGTTCCCACTTGCTTTAAATGTACCTCCATTGTGCCAGTGCAAAAACACTCCAACCCAACGTGCCTGAACGACTACCGCCCTGTAGCACTGACAGCCATTGTCATAAAGTGCTTTGAGCGGCTGGTCCTGGCACACCTGAAGGACTCTCTGCCAACCACATTTGACTCCCACCAGTTTGCCTACCGAAGCAATAGAAGCACAGAAGATGCAGTTTCCATGGCACTGCACTCTGTGCTCACACACTTGGACAATAAGAACACCTATGCACATATGCTGTTTGTTGACTTCAGCTCAGCATTCAATACCATCATTCCAAACCAGTTAATAGTCAAACTTCTAGATCTGGGCATTAACACCTCCACCTGCAACTGGGTCATGGACTTTCTGAAAAAAAGACCCCAGCAGGTTCGATCTGGCTCCATCTGCTCCAACACCATCACACTGCAGGACTGTGAATGGATCTAACTCTATCATCAAGTTTGCAGATGACACTACCGTGATTGGTCTCATCACTAACAATGATGAGACTGCCTACAGGGAGGAGATCCAGCACCTAGCCACATGGTGCAACAACAACAACCTGCTCCTTATCACCTCCAAGACAAAGGAGTTTATTTTGGACTTCAGGAAGGAGGCAAGAGGAACACATGACACCACCCACATCAATGGGATGGCTGTTGAGCGTGTCTCCAGTTTCAAGTTCCTGGGGATCCACATTTTGGCAGACCTGTCCTGGAACATCAACACCTCCAGCCTGGTCAAGAAGGCTCACCAGCGCCTCTTTTTCCTGAGGACACTGAGGAAAAAAATCCACTCTCCTCGGATATCCTGGTGACCTTCTACCGCTGTGCAGTAGAGAGCATCCTGACCAGCTGTGTCACAGTCTGGTATGGGAGCTGCTCTGCTGCAGAGCGTAAGGCACTGCAGCGGGTGGGGAAAACTGCCCAGCGCATCATAGGGACTCCACTCCCAGCCATGGAGGACATCCAAAAGAAACGCTGTCTGCGTCAAGCTCGCAGCATTCTTAAGGACTCCTCTCATCCCGCCCATAGACTGTTTACTCTTCTGCCCTCCCGCAGGCGTTTCAGGTGCCTCTGGACCAGCAGACTAAAGAACAGCTTTTTTCCTAGAGCTGTCTCTTTAGTGAACTCACACTCACTGATACACTACCACATTTCCCCCACACCTCAGACTCTTTGCTAATGGACTCTCTGAACAAAAACTTATGCTCACCAAGACACTGATCATTTCTCACCTCACACTTTGTTATTGACTCTTTACACAAACCTTGCTCATTTGCACACTGCTCTTTTTTGTATTGCTGCTTACCATAAACGTATCACCACTGTACATACACCCATTCTCTGTTTATAGTTATAGCAATATTATTATGTCCACCGCTTACATCCTTCTGTAAATCTCTGTGTATAGTAATAGCCATCTGTATAGCATGTTTTATTATTGTTCATAGTACATATATATTCCTATTCATCTGTAAATACATTCATAGTACATATATATATATNTATATATATATATATATATGTATATATTCATCTGTATACTACATTTATAGTACATATTGATCTTTAAATTACTGTTTATAATCTTTATTTCATTTTATTTAACTATGTAAATTCATCTAAAATCTATATATCCTGCACTTGCTGTTATTGCACATTTCGTTGCCTTGTACTTGTGCATTTGTAATGAGAATAAAGTTGAATCTAATCTAATCAAATCTATACATGATATAAATTAATCGCACGTTTTGGTGCGTGTAACCAGATATTTTGGATGACTGCCCCCTATCGGGGAATGGTATACTAAACCGTGATGTACATTTACTCAAACTTAGCAAGCGACAGTTGAACATTTCAAACACCAAAACTTCCAGCAGCAAAACGCTATTTCTCCCCAGAAAGTAACAAATTATCAAACCCCCTACGCAAAGCTTAACAACAAACAAAATAAAAAGAAGAGACAACAAAAAACTAACGGCCATACCAAACAACTCGAGATTGTGGTCCGTGAGGTGCCGAATCAGCTATCCAGCCCTGCCTTAGCTGTCAAAACTGTTCCAAGACAGCACCGCTATCCGGCTCACCCACCCACCCACCACACCTGACTAATATGCTCCACTTTGGCAATCTTGTAAAAAATAATTTGGTCCCATCATTCTGTCACACTGCAGTGTTCTTTAATAAACCGCTCTGCATCCACACTCGATGTAAACACCTTACTCCTCCCTTGCCATGTAAAACGAAGAGAGGCTGGATAGATTTCATGTTGACTTTTCTCAGCATTCTCCGCGAAGCGATGAATTCCCTCCGTTTTCTGGCTAACTCTCTGGACATGTCGGGGAAGAGGGAAATCCGACATCCCTCCCATTCAGTCATTTCCTTTTCTCTGGCCGCTTGTAATACTTTCTCCCTGGCTGACGAGCGTAGAAACTTGACCAAGACAATTCTCGGCGGCTGATCTGCGCTGGGCCTGGAAGCGGGAGCACGATGTGCCCTCTCAATTTCGAACTCTCCATCCGGATCGATACCCAGTCCTTCCGATAAGATTTTATACACGCACTTGACCATTCCACCTGCCTCCAGCCCTTCTTGCAGACCGATCATCCTCACTTTGTTGCGGCAGCTTCTGTTTTTTGGATCCTCCATTTGGTTCCACATAACTTCCACACCTTTATCATGCCGCTTGCCGTCTCCGACGAGCTTCGAGGTGACATCTTCCATATTAGAGATGCGGCCCTCCGCTTCGTCCAGCCTTTCTTGGATCGCATGCACCGATTTTTTAAGGTCAGTAACAGCTGCCTGGTTGTCATGTGGCTCGTTGTCGCTCCCTTGAAATATTTAGATGTGGACGTCTACATTCGCGGTCCAGAACACTTTTTCTTTATTCACAAGTGTTTAGTCACAAGGGACACTAACTCTGAGAAATACACGTGGAGTAAATATACTCGAATTAATTTGAAAATATGGGTGGGCCTAGGGAGCTACACAACTATGCTGCCATCTTCCTCGGCGGTCCAACGTGACTCCAACTGGGGTGCTTTATAAGAAAAAGATCTGCCCCCTGCTGCAGTTTTCATTATTTGAGGAACCAACAGATAGCCTGCACCTTTTTATCTAAGTAGGCATGAAGAATCATACTGGTATAGAAGTTCACTCAGATACTGCGGTGTGAGACCGTTTAGTGCTTTATACGTCAGTAGTAGTATTTCATAATTAATGCGAGATTTGATTGGGAGCCAGTGTAGACTGATTAAAACAAGAGTGATGTGGTCATATTTCCTAGATCTCGTGAGGACTCTTGCTGCTGCATTCTGAACTAACTGAAGCTTATTTATGCACTTACTCGAACACACAGTCAGTAAAGCATTACAGTAGTCTAATCTAGATGTAAGAAAAGCATGAACTAATTTTTCTGCATCTTGTAACGACATCATATTTCTAATTTTAGCAATGTTTCTAAGGTAAAAGAAGGCGATCCTGGTAATATTATTCACATGAGCCTTAAAGGAAAGGCTAGGGTCAATAATAACACCAAGGTCTTTGACAGCCATACACGCTGAAACAGAAACACCATCCAGAGATGCTACATAATCAGAAAGTTTTCTTCTAGCTGCTTGTCGTCCTAGTAAAAGATCTGAGTTGAGCAGAGGAAAGTTATCAGGCATCAACTGTCTAATGTCCCTTACACACTCCTCAACATTGTTAAGCTGATACCTCTCATCTGGCTTTGCTGAAATATACAACTGTGTATCATCAGCATAGCAATGGAAGCGAATACCATGTTTATGTATAATTTCACCCAGAGGCAGCATATATAAAGAGAAAAGCAATGGGCCTAAGACAGCTCCTTGAGGAAATTCAGGACATGCCACCAGTAAAAAGGTAAGACTGTGCCTTAATTGTTCTTATGGTATCATTTTACAGAAGTATATTAATTATAGTAAACTTCACTTTTTTTTTTTTTAGATTTTTGAATTGCCAAGTTAACTGCTTGTAAAACAGTCTAATAACGACTGTTGATAGCTGTCAAAGAGATGCGATTAAATAGTTGCATTTTAAGACGAACGAAATACGGAACAAAGCTACGCTAATTTGAGCACCGCACGGTGCCCGACATCAGACAGAATTTCAAATCAAAATCAAATAAAATTTTATTCGTCACATACACATAATTACATAGTACGACATGCAGTGAAATCAAACAAGGTAAAAAAGAAGGCAAATAAATAAAAACAATAAACTATGTAAAATATAAAAATATATATAAAATTAAGATATTGTTTCGTCCCAGTAGATGTTCGTTTGTGTGGGTGTTTTTCTCTCTCTCTATTGTGTCTCCTTCCTGTCATTTTCTTAAGGTTCCTTCCCGTTTGGGCTGCTATTGGCTAGGGAAGTAATCATTATTTGTGACGTGACTGCACTTGGCAATCCGGTTTGCTGCTGGGGTTCAAAAAGAGGACTGCGGGAACGAAAGGAGAGCACCTTTTGTTTTGCGCCTTGTTGCGGTTAAAGCATTTATTCTGTTTATTATTTTTTTTCCTTTCCTTTCGACTTGAGTTTGTCCAAAATTCGTTGGGGTAAAGTTTAATGTTGTTATCTTGTTTGTTTTTGTGTGTAGTGTTTATATACTCTGATAACAACCTTTGCGTTTTTCCCAGGAGTGTTGGGCAGGTAGTATGTCACGTGACTTACATCTTGCAACACGTAGATGGTGTTATGTATAAAGACACTACCTAGGAGTGTGCGCTGCTTATGTGTTTTGGGTAGTTTGGAGTACGTAGGCTAGGGCGTGTAGAGGTGCCGAAACTTGCTTTGTTTAGTGTTAGGTTAGTGGTTTATACTAAGTTAGTGGGGTTTGTTTTATTGAGTTCTTTTCTTTAGCCCCACTTCCCGCCCCTCTCTCCTGTGGGATTATTTATTATGTTTTTTGGTTTTGATTAGTTGTGTAAATATTGTGTATATGTTGTCATTTCCTTTTGTTCCTAATTGGTCGAATAAATTCTTTGTATTATATTTGGTTTACGTGTCCTTTTCCCTTGCCTATCCACAGAATGATCACAGTATGAATGTTACAGCTTCAAACCCTAGACTAACAAAAAGTCGTAACAATATATATAGGAAAAATAGGAAAACTTTTTTATGCAGGGCATGTTTATGGATACAGGGTATGCTTATGTACAGTAACAGGCTTATGTACAGTAAACAAAAATCACATAAGGTGTTTGATGTGATTGTCCTTAAAGTGAACGTGTGCAGTATGGTGTGGTATAAGTGAACGTGTGTGGTATAAAGTGCACTGTGCCGTGCAAGTTCACAGTTAAAGTGACTGTCCAGGTTTTAAAGTGTTGTAGTGCGGAAAGACAGAAAAATAAAAATATTTGCAGAAGTGTGATGATGGAGGGAGTGACCAGCTTTTAGATCCAGTTTTTAGATCCCGGGTGTTTCCTGGTTCAAACTCCGAATAGCCTGCGGAAACAAGCTCCTCCTCGTTTGCTCTGTGTTCGCATTCAGGGAGCGAAAGCGTTTCCTGAATGCAACAAAGAAAAGAGTCCATTGTTGGGATGGCTAAGGTCGTTCACAATCTTCATAGCTCTGGTCTGGCACCGCGTGCTGTAGATGTCCTGCAGGTTAGGGAGCTCGGTGTGGATGGTACGTTCAGCTGACAGCACCACCCTCTGAAGAGCTCCCCTGTCCTGCATGGTGCTGTTCCCGAACCAGGAAGTAATGCTACCCGTCAGGACGCTCTCAATGCTGCAGGTGTAGAAAGTTTTTAGCACCTGAGAGGGTAGTTTAAAGTCCCTTAAGCGTCTCAGATGGTACAGACGCTGCTGGTCCTTCTTCACCAGGGTGTTGGTATGACAGGACCAAGAAAGGTCCTGTGTGATGTAAACACCTAGGTACCGGAAACTGTCCACTCTCTCCACTGGAGTCCGGCTGATGTTTAGCAGTTAGTATGACCGCTCCTACTTCGTGCTGAACTCCATGATCAACTTCTTAGTCTTGCTGACATTCAGAAGAAGGTTGTTCTCCTGGTACCATCTCTCCAGGTTTTTAACCTCCTGTAGGTAGGCCGTTTCATTGTTGTTGATCAGACCCACCACAACAGTGTCGTCAGCAAACTTAAAGATGGTGGTGGAGTTGGAAGTGGCCACACAGTCGTTTGTGTACAGCGAGTACAGCAGGGTGCTCAGAACACAACCCTGGGGAGCTCCAGTGCTGAGGGTGAGGGTGGATGAGGTGTGTTTTCCCACCCGTATGGCTTGTGGTCTGTCAGTCAGGCAGTTAGAGATCCATTAACACAGCAGCAGGCTAAGTCCAAAGGACCTCTAACTTACAGGTGAGTGTGGAGGGAATTATAGCGTTAAATGCTGAACTGTGGTCAACAAACAGAATCTTTGTATAATTTCCATTTCTTTGGTCCAGGTGGCTCATCGTGGTGTGGAGGAGATGAGCAATTGTGTCCTCAGTAGAACGGTTCTGACTGTATGCAAACCGTAATGGGTCCAGTGTGTCTGGTAGTGATGCAGTGGTAAAGTCTTTGACCAGTCTCTCTAAGCCAGGGGTGGCCAACCCGTGGCTTGCGAGCCGCATGCGGCTCTTTGGCTGGTTTCATGCGGCTCTTACGTTCATAACGATTTTTGTGTGTTTGATTTGTAATGTGCGTGTTCGCTTTGCTTTAGTTCAATACGGTATTTTTAAGACTTAAATGAGCTTGTGCCCCTACTGGGAAACTTTGCGGTATATCAGACCTTGGCATGAGGCCAATCATAAATTACAGCGATGCACCGAGAATGTTCGGAAATCCCTAAATCACCGAAACACCACAGCAGAGGTTCTCATGTGGACCCTTGTAAAAATGAATTGCCCCCCCTGCGGTATGTTCATCTCACGCGCATGCGCATTTGACGAAAATACCGTATTGAACTCAAGCGAAGTGAACACACACATTAAAAAAAACACCAAGTCCTTGTTTTCTACCCTGAAACACGTGACATCAAAGCATCGATCTGTTCTGACTGACACACACGTGAAATAATTGCTTCCAGTGGCAACAGCGGAATACGAGTCAGATTTGAAGAGGATTGTTCAAGGCACGGATGCCAAAAGTCCCACTAAGTAACATGCAGAGTAAAAGAAAAACAGTATTGTAAATTATTATATTTTTGTTTGTGGACTTGGTTAAACAGAGTTTGTGTGTGTGAGACAGTGCACACAATGTTCATTGTTGAAAATGACTGTCCTTTAGGAGTCAATTTCTGTCATTATGTTGGTGTGTGACATTTACAATAAATCTGGCTGAGCAGAGGTGTGTGTGTGTGTGTGTGTGTGTGTGTGTGTGTGTGTGTGTGTGTGTGTGTGTGTGTGTAAGAGGAAGGGATGGGTGATGTTCATGTGTGCCCATGTGTATGATGTGGCTCTTTGCGGTAACACGGTCAAAAATGTGGCTCTCGGTCTCTGACTGGTTGGCCACCCTTGCTCTAAGCACTTCATCACTACTGAGTTCGAGGCTACAGCGTGATAGTCATTAAGGCAGGTGGGCTGGGGTTTCTTCGGGACAGGAACAATCGTGGACTGGTTAAAACATGAGGGGTCAACAGACTGTTCCAGTAAGATGTTGAATATCTCAGTGAACACCGTTGCTAGCTGGTCAGCGCAGGCTTTCAGAACCCGCCCTTTGATGCCATCTGGTCCTGCTGCTTTCCTGGTATTCACTCTCCTGAATGCCCTCCTCAAATCATGCTCCGAGATGATGAACGTGTTTACGTTTCCGGCTCTCTCGGCATGCACGCTGGTTGTGCCGCTAGTTCTGCTAGCATGGTTAGCTGCAGCCCCGAAATGAGCGTAAAGGTGTTTAGCACGTCTGCCAGAAAAGCGACCGCATTCACCATTTTAGAAGATAGTGTTCTATAGTTTGTGATTGTTCTTAGTCTAGGCCACAGTCTCCTAGAGCCACCATGTTGGAACTGTGACTCTAGTTTCCTCCCGTAGCACCGCTTTGCATCCTTCACCGCTCTGCAAACACTGTAAGACGCAGCCTTGTACTCGTCCATGTCCCCGGTGTCGAGCACCGTGTTGTAGGCAACGGAGCGGGATCTCAGAGCGTTGCGGATGGTTTTATCCACCCACGGCTTCTGGTTGGGAAACATTCCGATAGTGTTTTTTTGCACCGTATTATCTGCTAGTTTCCCGATGAATCCCACAACCGCTTCCGTAATCATGTCATCAGAGCTGCGCTGGAACATACCCCAGTCTGCGTCATCCATAGTATTCTCAAAGTGGCTATCGATTGGTCAGTCCAGCGCGTGACCTACCTCTAAAATGGAGCATCCTGTTTCAGCCCTTGTTTGTAAACAATCATAAGGAAGATGGCGGCATGGTCCAATTTCCCAAACGATGGACGTGATTGTGCCTTGTAGCTGCTCTTGAATCGTGTTTAACAGTGGTCCAGTTACCTTTCGCCCCTGGTGGGGCAGGTGATGTGCTGATGAAATTTTGGTAGTGCGCGCTTTAGGTTGGCATTGTTGAAATCTCCGACCACAATGAGCGCAGCGTTTCCATGCTGTGTTTGGTGAAGAGTTAATGTCTTATGTAAATCCTATACTGCAGTGTCCGTGTCTGCTTGAGGTGGAATTTAAACGGCACTGACTATGACCGAGCTGAACTCCTGAGGTAGATAGAAGGGCCGACATTTAATAATCAGTAGTTCCAGGTTTGGTGTGCAGGAGCGTGAAAGAGGAACGATGCTTGCGTTGTCGCACCAGTGGTTGTTCACCATCAGACACACTCCACCTCCTCTTGACTTCCCCGACTGTTTTGTCCATGTGGTAAACCAAGAAAAACTCAGCCGGCTGGATGGCGTGGTCCGGTACCCCTGGGTTCAGCAATGTCTCGGTGAAGCAGAGAAGGTTGCAGTCCCGAATGTCCCTCTGTAACTTGACCCTTGCCCTGAGGTCATCGAGCTTGTTCTCTAGTGACTGAACGTTGGCTAACAGGATACTAGGTAAGGGAGCGCGGTGTGCACATGCCCTCAGCCTGTTCCTGACACCTGCTCGTTTCCCCGGTACAGGTCGTGTCCTTTGTTCTCCCTCAGGATCTTGCTCGGCCAGCATGGGTCCGGGTTTAAAAGCGGCAAAAGGTGAGTGCATTGTACACCAATAGATATAAGAGTGTCTCTGTCATATCTAATGATGTCCATCTTGTGTAGATGAAACTGTAACTAATTAAAAAAGTGTATAAAATAAACAAAAAAAGAGAAAACATAGCCGGAGCAGCCGACCTCACCGGCACCATCTTGAACTTGAATTTGAGACCCTACTGCAATCCGCTGTGAGATCAAGGTAGAACCGATTTAAACAGATCATTTATTCTGTTATGTATGAATATGATGACCTCAAGTCATCACTGATTTTTTCTTTTACATATGAATATGTTGACCTCAAGTCATCGCCTAAATCAAAATCTGATTTTTGAATGCTGTTCAAATGTAATTACTAAGGGATCTGTTCTTTTAAATATGTTGATTTTAACTAAATGTTAATGTGATTAATGAATGAGAAAAAGCTCTGCTTTCTAAATACATTCAGTCATATATATTATGTGCTTACAGCTATCATTTTTATAATGTTATATTTGATCATCTATCAAACTAATTTCATAAAATGACATCAGTAATCTGGAAGACTTAAATGTTTTCCAACTCTTGTGCAGTACATTGTAACATCCTGGAATCCAGAATTCCGGATTGATAAAAGGAGATCTTCACACCATGTTGTTATAAACATATCTTTGCAATGTTATCAGAACTGCATTGTCCATTGATATTGTTAATGAAAACCAACATGGTTGCCAAATGTGTCATTTTTTTCATTCTTCTTCTTCTACATAGATCAGGCATTAAGGTGTCTCCAAAACAAGTGCCCAACATTCACATTCAGAAGTGTGGGCCCATATGACATTCAAGTGAACAGTTTGAACACATTAATGATGGACAACCAGGTTTCTGATGAGGTAAATGGTTACCATTATAGTAAGAAATGAAAATTCTTACGCTTATTTTCTGTGACTTGTTTGGTGTATTGTTATCTAATTTTTTGTAAAGTATAACTTGGTAATGGAATTTAAAACAAATGAAAGTCAACATCTCAGCAATGAATTTTTTTTGTTTTGTTTTGTTCTTTTGGCCCTCCCTTGAAATGTCGGTCACAACAATGGCCCTCAGACAATTTGAGTTTGAGACCCCTGTTCTACAATTTAGCCTTCAAACATGTTCTGGATGTTTTCCCAAATATTTTTACAACATTTATTTGCTGACCAGGTTTCAACAACAATAAGAAAATCAAAAATGTCTGTTGATAAACTTTTCAAAACAACATTTCATAACATTTCATTGATTTTTTTAATTTTTTTAATGTCACATTTGTCCTTGAAACATTCAGGTCATGAATTCCATATGTGGTATCCTTAGTAAGGTATGTGTAATTTTATCCGCAATATCTTGAAGTGTACACATAAAAAAGGATTATAATGATGATGATAATAATAATAACAATTTAAAATAAAATATTAGTTAATGATACAGAAAATAATGTAATATTTAGTGCAGTCACGCATACTTACAGTATTTCTTTAACTCTATTGAAATGGAAAACAATATTTTGTTGATCTACTCTAAACCAGGTGCGCCCATGTGTTGTGCACATCAATTGTCAGGTGCTCACATAAATACTGGATGGCTCTAAAAGGGCAAAGAACATCTACTTTCTTAAGGTATGTCACTGATTTTTTAGGTACTATATTATTGAATAGCTTTTCAACATCAGCGAGCTTAATTAAAGCATTTTGATTGTCATATGCTAGTGTTTTTTTCTGTTGTTTCTTTGAATCTACAGAATAATGTTTTGGAAAGGGCAAAAGAGGTGTTTGTTGTGTATCTGGAGAATGGTAATCACTGGACCTTTTTTTGTGAGTCAAACCTTTTTAAGGATAAAATATGTTCGTATGCAGAATCTATTTTAATCTTGACTAAAACCTTTACATATTACCATCTTCAGGATCGCTCATTTTGAATCAATATGTAATGTGCAACATTATTTGTTTGTTTAAGTCCAACAAATTTCTAAAATTTCAAGGTAAAATGCAAAAAAAGAAAAAAGATTATTACACGGTCAATAAAATATTTGACATCATTATAAGCGGTCAAATTATTAATAAAATATTTGACATTATTATAAGCTGTATCACAAATGAATCCTATTTTTTAAAATTAAATATTCCTAGTAATAAAAGGTACCAGTTTAGCCCAACACTTAATTTAAAACTTTAAGGCAAGGGTCTTTAAACTTGGTCTTGGAGGGCCACTGTTCTGCAGAGTTTTGCTCTAAGCAGCTCACACCTCCTTAAAAATGGTTACCTAGCAAGACCTTAATTGTCAGGATCCCATTTGTTTATTTAGGGTTGCCATCGGCAACACCAGAGCTCCAAAAATATCAAAAGTTTATTGTTATTAAAAACTCATAGCTTCATAGCTATTTGATGTGACGTTTCAAGCACAGCCTGTATGAAGCAGAGCAGTTTTTCATATTTTTGGAGCTCTGGTGTTGCCTACTTTGGACTTTTTCATTATATATTTTCGGTCGAGCACCCAATTTAGATGGATGTGCGTATTTTTTGCTATTTTTTTTATATTGAATGGTATTGCAATAATAGTCTTATGGTTATTATAACTTCAGATATTTCTCTTTTTGCATTACATTGTTAACAGAAGGTGCATCGCCTATTTTAACTCACTCGGAGAGACGGAGTGGCAATGCCAAGCAATTGCTCAACACTGGTGATAAGTATTAATTGATTTATTTACAATTGTGATATCAGTGGTCTAA
>MU575040.1:65327-76773 GCA_024362625.1 Silurus asotus
TTTTGCACTTTTGAATTTTTGCACTTTCAACGGTTTTTAGTTAAATGATGCTTATGAGTATGAAAAGTAATATTTTCATACTGACTTGTAAAAACTTCATTTTTCATATTACGTTTTTAGAGAAATTATTTGGAAAATATAAAAATGCAAATTTTACAAATATATATATATATATATAATATATATAATTATAGTTATAATTATAACTATAATTAATAATTATAGTTATAATTTTCTCAGACAGTTTTTTTACGTAAGTTTTTTGCATGTATTTTGCACTTTTAACGGTTTTTCATTAAATGATGCCTATAAATATGGAAATTAATATTTTCACAATATTACATTTTCAATGAAAATGTCATTTATGTCCAAATATGATTTGTATGGCCACTTTTTTTATTTTTGCTCTTAATGGTATTTTCTTAAGGTTTTCGATGAACATATGCTTCCAAATATAAAAATCCATATTTTCATAATTACTACCATGTTGTCATATCACCTTTTGCATTAAAGTTTTGCACTAAAATGTTTTTTATTAAATGATGCATTGAAATATAAAATGTCATATTTTTCTATCAATACATTTCGAAAATTTGATTTGTCTTTAAATGATTCCATTATGTATAAAGAAATTCATTTTTGACCAATTTTTTTTCATATTCATATGAAAAAAGTCATATCTTTTGCCAAACATGAATCTGTTTACGTCCCCTTATTGCACTTTTTTCATTAATTATGTAAAACCATGGTTTGTCGTAAAAGTTTTATGTTTACATATTGCACTTTAAAGAAATTGCCTTTAAATAAATTATTCTATAAAAATTCCTACTTTTACAATACCATATTTTTATGAAAATGTTAACGATTTCTTTATGAATTTATGGTTATGAATATGAAATGTAATATTTAAAAAAAAAACAATATATTTTTTTAAATATAGGAAAGTCAGATTTGTTTCAAACCATTGATTGTCATAACAGTTTTTGCAATGAACATTTGCACTTTTAGATTTATATCATGCGCAAACAAAACTTAATTCTTGGAGAGGAATACATACAAACTACGAATTCGTGGTGCCCCTTCTGATATCAGGGACGAATCACACAGCACACAGAATGGAGCAATTTTTTTTTATTATTTATTGCATGCAGCAGTCTGCAAAGAAAGCCTGACCTAAAGCTGGTTCCTGTTTGGATAAGGAGACAACTAGCCGGAGATGTGTGAGCCCAGAAAAAGACTACCTGTATACCTTACGTACTAACATTCTAAATATTCTATAGACACTAAACAGAGAAAGATATGTGTGATAAATTTGTAACCAGTGTAGATTTATTCATTGCTAGAGACTCAAAGCACCTTTGTACGTTGCTCTGGATAAGGGCGTCCGCAACATGCAGCAAAATTAAATGATGCTTTCGACTATGAAAATTCATATTTTCACAATAACTTGTAAAAACTTGGTCATTTCACGTTTATCATAGAATTTTTGCAGGATAGTTGATATAAACTGCAAATGAAAAGACAATAACAAAACAAAAATAACAGATTTAATTTCATTCGTCCCTACATGCATATAATCCTTCATCTTTACCACTCCAATCGAAGACTTTATGGCCTATCTTACCATCGTCTTCAAACATGGCCACATGCGAAGTACAATTTCAACAATCAATGCAAGAATCAGTCCTAAAACAAAGTAGTGTTCAACACTCCTAAACAAATTCTTAATCTTCTCCAAAAAAAAATTTTTTAAGCAGTTATTTCACGTTCTCCAAGACATCATGAGACAATTATTTCTCAGTGCTTGTTCAATACATCTATAAGCAGTATAATCAGGTATACGTAGCAGTTTCTTCTCTCTGAATGATGTGTTCAAAGACAATAAGGGAAATTTGGAGTGTAATTACAACTATGCACATATAGTTATAGAATTTAGACCTAGAGCAGGTGTCACAGTAAGCTAAACAAAACAGTCGAGCGAGTCAGACCCCGGAAGTGGCCCCCTTTCTTCTATAAAGAAAAGGATCTTTCCGTGGGCTCTCAACTATTTCAGCCCTGAATACTCACTTAGGTAGGCTTCGTAGGCAAACAGACCAATTAGTGCACAGATTAAGGGGGTGCTGTTTTGATCCTGCTTGTATGTATCCACTGTGGCTGATAATCAGTCATAACTTCAGTTCTGGTTACAGAACAGTCCTTGGACCCAGATACTTCGACTCATCGACCTTGGTAGGTTTCAGACTTGCTGCAGGACCTGCTGATTGGGCAAAAAAAAGAGTGTGTTGGCTTTTCTGTGGGCAGAGGAAAAGTTAGTGAGACATCAGCACTAATAGAATTCTAATTTTAACCAGGGCAGAAATGTAGTCGTCCACCATCACTTCCAGGTTACCTAAGGAAGAAATACCAGTGCATCCCCTGACCCATGGGGTCGTGAAAGGCTGGCTGTTAAAGATCTTACGAATAGGAGTGAAGCTTTGTTATTGTTTGTCTGTTATAATTACGCTGCTGTCTACAGGGTTACTTGTAAAATAATTTGGATTTATATTAACCGTCTGGATTTCTTGCCTGATGTTTTCACATTTATTATCAAAAAAGTTCATGAAATCATTACTACTCAATGATGGTGTGCATGTTAGTGCAGTGCTTTTATTTCCTGTTCATTCTGCTACCGTGCTGAATAAAAATCTAGGATTATGCTTGTTATTTTCTATGAGGGTGGAGAAATATGCTGATCTTGCAGCACTAAGAGATTTTCTATAATTTAAGAGGCTCTCCTTCCATGCTATTTGAATTTTGTTCGACGCCATTTACGTTCTAATTTTCGAGTGGTCTGTTTTAAGGTGTGCGTATGATCATTATACCACTGTGCTAATTTTTTCTCTCTGATCATTTTGGTCTTAAGGGGAGCTTTATTATTGATAAAACACACTGCTGTAACTAACAAGAATGTACACTTAACACGGTAACGTGGTGAGGTAGAAATGTAATGACTGAGGCAAATTTTAAAAGAGATTAGATAATGGTCTGAAATAGATTCAGACTGTGGAATTATGACTAAGTTTTTTATTTTTAATCTAAATGTTAACAATAAATCGAGAGTGTGTCTATGAGTGGGTCCTATAACATTCTGATTAATTCCAACTGAATCTAGAATGGACACAACTGCTGCTCTTAAGGAGTCTTCCTAATTATCAAAATAAATATTAAAGTCACCAACAATTAATGCTTTGTCTAAAGAAGTAGCTACATTTGTGATGAAATCTGCAAATTCTTTGAAAAAATCAGAGTAGGGCCCTGGGGGTCTATAAATAATAATTAGTGGAATTAACTGACTTGACCTGCTTTCGGACACTGAATATCTTATGTTGGTGTAAAGAATTTCAAATGTTTTACATTTGTGTTTAGTCTTTTGTGTGACGCTTTGATTATTATTATAAATAGCAACTTCCCCTCCTCTGCCATTTAGACGGGGTTGGTGTATGTAACTATACCCAGGAGGACTCGCTTTATTTAATGCTACATATTCATTCGGTTTAATCCACGTTTCTGTCAAACACATTATATTAAACTCCTGGTCGGTAATAATTTCGTTCATAGTCAGCGCTTTTGACGTGAGAGATTAAATTAAATAGGACTGAACGCACAGCCAGTGCCTCTGATCCAAAGATAGGATTGATGAATATTACATCAATCCTATCTTTGGATCAGAGGCACTGGCTGTGCGTTCAGTCCTATTTAATTTAATGTTAACCAGGCTACTTAAACATACTTTTTGAAAATTTATATTCATGTAGGGACGGAATGAAATGAAATCTGTGTTTTTTGTTTTGTTATTATCTTTTAATTTGCAGTTTATATCAACTATCCTGCAAAAATTCAATGATAAACGTGAAATGACCAAGTTTTTACAAGTTATTGTGAAAATATGAATTTTCATATTCAAAAGCATAATTTCACTAGAAGAATTGTTAAAAGTGCAATCAATGAACGAAAAAGGTTTCATGATATACCATACCATTGACATAACAATAACTTTTCCTTATAAATATGAAATTAATACGTAAACTACATGTGAACCTTTTACAAGTTATTGTGAAATTGAAAAGACTTTTCATATTCAGAAGCATTATTAACCAAAAACCATTGAAAGTGAAAATATTCATCGCAAAAAGTGATGACAAACAATGGTTTGAAAGAAATCTGATTTAAAAAAAAAAAAAAAATGAATAAAATAAATTGATTGTTTTTATTAAAATATTAAATGTTATACTCATAACCATAATTTCACTGAGAAATCCAGGAAGGCTATTCAGTCTGATCCAGCTCTAGTTCTTCAGAATTATACTAAGCCTTTTCACTTTTATTTGCACAAACGTGGTGGTATGAGGATTCTAGCCCAGGAACATGGCAACAGATTTCACCCTGTTGCGTATCTTTCCAAATCTTTAGACAACATAGCACAAGGGTTGCCCTCATGCTTGCGTGCAGTGGCTGCTGTGGCTCTGATGGTCTGGGATGCTGAGAAAACGGTGCTGTACCTTTGATACTGTACACCTCACATCAGGTAACAGGTATTTTACATAACCTCAACACACAAGATATGACAGCACCACGTAGATCTGGTTATGAAATCATGATCTTGGCGACAGAAAACTTAACCATTAAACCTTCTTCTCAGCCGCATTCAGCTGTAGTAGCACTGCTTGATCTGCTAGACTTTATTGGCTTAGATGGTTTTGACCATGCAGCCCACTGATGAGGACATAAAGTATTGGGCTTCAAAACTATGTAAATCAGATTCTGCTGGTATCATTAGACATGTAGATGGAAAAATTGCTTTGCCTAAACTAGCTTTAATAGTGTTGGTGCAGCATTACAATGGGGTTACACATTAGCATAGCTAATGTCATACAGGCTTTAAACTCATTATACTGTCTTGCTGACGTAGCTAAAACAACCAAGCTAGTGTTAGATTCATGTTTGACTTGTGTCAATCATAAATTGACCTTTACGACATGATGTGCTTACTTTTCCTGAGCAACCATTCCAACACCTGCAGACAGATTTCACACATTTGCCACCTGTAGGAAATTTCAGATACCTGTTGGTTATAGTTGACAGATTCAGTAAATGGTCAGAAGCATTTGCATGCGGGACAGAGAACACTTGAGAAAACCAGTTGTAAAAATATTAACAAAAGAGATCATCTCTAGGTTTGGTATTCCTAGTGTGATTGAAAGTGATAACGGCACAACCTTTGCTTCTAAAGTAACACTTTTGGCTAAAAGCTGAGCAATTGATTGATATTTTAATATTCCCTATCACCCACAGTCAGCTGTAGTGTTAGAGAGAACAAATAGAACCATTAGGGAACGTGTTATTAAAGCCTGCATTGAAACAGGCCGAAATTGGACTGTTGATCTCCCGGCAGTACTCACAGAAATGAGAATGATCCCATCTTCAACTACTAAACTGTCACCTTTTAAAATTCTAATGGGCTGACCGTTCCCGACCCCATGGGTCAGTGGACGCACTGGCATTTCTTCCTTAGGTAACCTGGAAGTGATTGTGGACGACTACGTTTCTGCCCTGTGTCAAAAAATGTAATTCTATTAGTGCTGATGTTTCACTAACTCTTCCTCTGCTCACAGAAACGCCAACACACCCTAGACCTGCTCTAGGCCTAAATTCTATAACAATATGTGCGTAGTTGTAGTTACACTCCGAATTGCAGGTTATATCATCGATCCTGTTCCCAGGAATGAACATCCTATTTTATTGGAGTGTGATGCTAAATTATAAATGATTTAAAGTGGACATTGTTTGTGATAAGATGGTTCTAATTTACATTTACATTTGCTGCATTTATCAGACGCCCTTATCCAGAGCGACGTACAAAAGTGCTTTGAGTCTCTAGCAATGAATAAATCTACACTGGTTACAAATTTAACACACGTTTCTTTCTCTGTTTAGTGTCTATAGAATATTTAGAATGTTAGTACGTAAGGTATACAGGTAGTCATTTTCTGGGCTCACACATCTCCGGCTAGTTGTCTCCTTATCCAAACAGGAACCAGCTTTAGGTCAGGCTTTCTTTGCAGGCTGCTGCATGCAATAAATAAAGAAAAAAATTGTTCCATTCTGTGTGCTGTGTGATTCGTCCCTGATATCATAAAAGGCACCACGAATTCGTAGTTTGTATGTATTCCTCTCCAAGAATTAAGTTTTGTTTGGGTGTGATATAAATCTAAAAGTGCAAATGTTCATCACAAAAACTGTTATGACAATCAATGGTTTGAAACAAATCTGACTTTCCTATATTTAAAAAAAAAAATGTTTTTATTAAAATATAACATTTCATATTCATAACCAAAATTTCATAAAGAAATCGTTAACATTTTCAAAACATATGAGTTATTGTGAAAATATGAATTTTTATAGAATAATTTTACTAAGGGCCAATAGTAAATAGTAACAGTGAAACAATGAAAGTGCAATACATAAACAAAAAGTTTCACGACAAACCATAGTTTGACATAATTATGACATTTTACATCAATATGCAATTAAATATTGTATATGGAAAAAAGTGCAATAAGTGAACGAAAGTTTCATGATAACCATGTTTGGCAAAAATATGACTTTTTTCATATGAATATAAAAAAAAATTGGTCAAATATGAATTTTTTTTATACATGAAATAATTCAAAGACAAATCAAGTTTTTACATTTTATTAATAGAAAAATATGCCTTATTTTATATTTTATAGCATCATTTAATAAAAACCAATAAAAGTGCAAAAATTCAACGCAAAAGGTGATATGACAACATGATAGTAATTATGAAAATATGGATTTTCATATTCAGAAGCATATGTTCATCGAAAACCTTTAGAAAATACCATTAAGAAGCAAAAATGAAAAAAGTAGCCATACAAATCATATTTGGACATAAATGACATTTTAATTGAAAATGTAATATCGTGAAAATATGAATTTTCATATTTATAGGCATCATTTAATTAAAAACCATTAAAAAGTGCAATATACATGCAAAAAACTTACATAAAAAATATTTATTTATTTATTAATTTGTAAAATTTATACTTTCATATCTATCCAAATAATTTTTACTGAAAAACGTAATATGACAAATAAAGTTTTTACAAGTTAGTGTGAAAATATTACTTTTCATACTCATAAGCATCATTTAACTAAAAACGGTTGAAAGTGCAAAAATTCAAAAGTGCAAAACGTGATCAAAAGAATAACAGCACATATTTATCAAAGCCTTCTTTGTGCTATCAAGAATGAGCTTCTATTCCCCCTCAAAATGCGATTCTGCAAGTCTCAGTCTTCTAGGACGAAGAGAAAGCGGTTATTTAACCCAAACGTATTTGCACAAATAGCATAGATTTCCCCATAAGAATTTTACATGTTTATGAAGAAAAATGATAAAACAAAACATTGTCTGATCAAAATATGAAATTTTTCATATTAATATTATAGTTATTTTAAACATATTAATTTTCATATTCATGATCATAATTTCATAAAAACTGTTGAAAACTGAAATACGTGAATGAAAATAGGTTTAAAAGTCATAACTAAATAAAAGTATAATAACAGCATGAACAGGTTTTTACAGCAAATAATTTTCTGACTGAAATCTGACATTGTTTGTATAAATATTTTAGTTATTGCAAAAAATATATTTTGCATTAGATATTGCAACAAAAAACGATGAGCAGGTATGAGATAACAAATATAAACAGACAGGATACTTTATGCTTAGACAAAAAAACATGATGTTTTAATTAAAAAAATATTTTTTTGTATTCATTAGCAAATAAATTTTTCAGATTACATTAATAAACAAATCATATTCTAATGAAAATATGGCTTGTTCATTAAATAGGTGATAATTATTGTGAAAATATAAATGTTCATATTTATAAGCATGATTTAGGGAAAAACCGTTAAAAAGTGCAATATGTAATAGACTTGAAATATCAAAAACTTACATGAAATGTTATGACAAATCAAGTGTTTAAAATCTATTGTGAAAATGTCTTCATATTCATAAGCATCATTTAAAAACAAAGCGTTGAAAGTGCAGAAATTCAACGCAAAATGTTATATGACAAACAATAATTGGAAAATAATCACTTTTTTAAATAAAATATGTATTGTTTTATGACAATATAACATTTCCTATTCATAATCATACTTTCATTAAAAAAAAATACATTAACCGAATAATATTATTTCATAATCTCATAATAATATGAGTAAATAGAAAATATAAATCATATGATCTTGGAAAACCGTTATAAAAGTGCTATAAGTAAATTAAAAACAAAATAGGGACCATACAAATCAAGTTTTGACTTTATCATTAAAAATATGACTGTTATTGTAAAAATATGAATTTTCAGTTTCATAAGCATCTTTTAATGAAAAACCTTTAAAAGTGCAATATGTAGGCGAAAAACATGATAACCCATGGGTTGAGCGATAACGTCTCTAGGTTACGACCGTAACCTTAGTTCCCCGAAGGAACGAGACGCTGCGTCGAAACGCTATGGGAACGCCCCTGCGTGACCGCGCTCTGAACCACGTGTGTAATCTGACCAATAGGCGTTTGGGATGTGACGTCATCACCGGGCGACGTCGCGTAAACAGGAAGCTACAAATGGCTGCGAGATGGACCAGATGGACCAGACGCTAGCTCCTGCGAGAGAAGGTAAGCGCCGCAGGGATGCAGGGAGTGTGGCACGGAGACGCAGCGTCTCGTTCCTTCGGGGAACTAGGGTTACGGTCGTAACCTAGAGACGTTCCCCTTCAGGAACTCGAGCTGTGTCGAAACGCTATGGGAACGAGTGTCCAATCACGCCACACTGACCAGACCCTGCCTAGAGAGTGAGGGCCTCGGCACCAGCACGCAACACAGAGGAGCCCGGGGTGGCTCTGAGGTCAAGGTCATAGAACCTGACGAAGGTCAGCGGGGTGGACCAGCCCGCTGCGTCACAGATGTCCTGGAGTGGGACTCCAGCCGACCAGGTTGTAGAGGTGGAGTGGTGGAGTGGGGTGCGGGTGGAGTGAGCTCGAACCCCAACTGGGGCGGGGAGGCCCGAGAACCCGTGAGCCAACACAATTGCATCCACAACCCATCTGCTCAACGTCTGCTTATTGGCCGGGAAACCTTTCCTGTTAGGGCCATAGCAGACGAGCAGCTGCTCCGACTTCCTCCAAGGACTCGACCTGCGGAGGTAAGTATCCAGCACTCGCACTGGACACAGTCGCTGCTGTCGCTCCTGGTCGGGGGCAGTAAACGGAGGAGGGCAGAATGCCTGCAACACGACGGGACGAGAGGGAGCCGTAGGCACCTTAGGCACGTACCCAGGTTTCGGATAGAGAAACACCTTGGCCATACCAGGAGCAAACTCCAGGTGAGACGGGGCCACAGACAAAGCCTGCAGATCCCCGATCCTCTTCAGGGAGGAAATCGCCAACAGAAAGGTGGTCTTGACCGACAGAAACCTAAGGGCCACATCGGCTAATGGCTCGAAGGGGGGGCTCGGAAAGAGCTGCCAGCACAACGGCCAGATCCCAGACAGGCACTCTGGGTCGCGTCCCGGGCCTCAGCCTCCGGGTGCCACGGAGGAAACGTGTCACCAGTGGGTGCCATACGCCGCGATGGCCGACACGTAAACCTTCAGGGTTGAGGGGGTTAACCCTGCCGCAAACTGTTCCTGCAGGCACTCCAGAACTGACCCAACCGGGCAGTTAACAGGATCCAGGCCACGGTGCTCGCACCAGGACGTGAACAGCCGCCAGCATGTGGCGTACGACCTCCTCGTGGAGGGAGCTCTGGAGTGGAGAGAGGGCTCTACCACCTCGGTGGAGAGACCAGCTGCCGCGAACCGGGCCCCCTCAGGGGGCCCCCACAGCCACAGCTTCCACAACTCCGGGCGGGGGTGAAACAGGGTCCCGCCCGCCTGAGAGAGAAGATCCCTCCTGGGAGGAATCTCCCAAGGAGGGCCCTCGAGAAGGGACACCAGATACGCAAACCACGGCTTGCTCGGCCACCGAGGCGCCACCAGGAGGAGACGGGCTCCCTCCCGGCGAACCCTCTCCAGAACTCCAGGGAGCAGAGCGACCGGGGGGAAGGCGTACAGACGCAGCCTCGGCCTCGACTGTACCATGGCATCCAGCCCTAACTGGGTGAGAGAGAGAGAGAACCAAAGGGGACAGTGCGAGGTCTCCTGGGTCGCAAAAAGATCCACTTGGGCTCTGTAGAACCTCCGCCATACCAGCTCCACCACCTCGGGGTGGAGACGCCATTTCCCCGGCTGCAGTCCCTGTTCAACCGACCAGGGATGTAAATGGCCCTCAGGGACAGGAACCTGTCCTGAAACCACAAGAGGACTGCCCGTGCTAGCTTGTACAAGGGGCGGGAACGGAGACCCCCCTGGCGGTTGATGTAGGAGACCACCGTTGCATTGTCCATACGGACCAACACATGGCGATCTCTCAGGGCTGGGAGAAAGTGTTTCAACCCCAGAAACACAGCCATCATCTCCAGGCAATTTATGTGCCACGAGAGATGTGGGCCGCTCCACAAACCCTGGGCGGAGTGGCCACTCATGACCGCTCCCCACCCGGTGAGGGAAGCATCCGTCGGCAGCGTCACGTGACGACACGGAACCCCCAACACCAGGCCACGGGACAGGAACGTCCGGTCTTTCCAGACATCCAAGGCTCGAAGGGCACGCTGCGAGACCTTGATAGTGCGATGCGGGTTTCCCGAACCAGTCCCCGGACCTGATCTGCGTCACGACCCCCTTGAGGGTGAGCATCCTGAACCTGAGTCTCCTGAGAGCGCGGTTCAAGGAGCGAAGATCCAGAATGGGACGCAACCCGCCATCCTTCTTCGGAACAACGAAGTACGGGCTGTAAAAGCCTGACTCTCGAACCGAGGGGGGAACCACCTCGATGGCCCCTTTCCCCAGGAGCGTGCGCACTTCCTGTTCCAGGACCAGAGCCTGCTCGGGACCCACCAGGGTGGGACACAACCCGTTGAAACGGGGAGGAGAGGACGCAAACTGTATTGCATAACCCCCGCCTATGGTCCGCAGGACCCACTGGGAGACTCCTGGCAGCACCTCCTAAGCTGCCAGAAAGTTCTGCAGGGGAACCAGCCCCTCGGGACTGGCCTCTGACCTGCTCAGAGCAGCTGGGGCGGAGCCCTGCAGCTGAAGACACCCCGACAGAGGCGGCGGGGCCCCCCCATCCGTACCTAGACTTTGGGCGGAAGTGGAGGGAGACACCCGCTGGAGGGCGGCCGCGCTCTGAATCACATCCTGTGGCAGAGACCACGGCCCGGCCTCCTGGGGGTGCGGGGGAGGGACGGCCGCCGTAGCGTGAGACGAACACCGCCCCC
>MU575040.1:86407-97472 GCA_024362625.1 Silurus asotus
CCTGGGGTCAACAGTGGAAAGTAATGGAGAGTGTGTTAGAGAAGTGAAGAAAAGAGTGCAGGCAGGGTGAAGTGGGTGGAGAAGAGTGACAGGAGTGATTTGTGATAGTAGGGTATCTGCAAAATTGAAAGGGAAAGTTTATAGGACTGTGGTGAGACCTGCGATGTTGTATGGTTTAGAGACAGTGGCATTGAGTAAAAGACAGGAGGTGGAGCTGGAGGTAGCAGAGCTGAAGATGTTGAGGTTTTCGTTGGGAGTGACGAGGATGGATAAGATTAGAAATGAGTTTATTAGAGGGACAGCGCATGTACGATGTTTTGGTGACAAGGTGAGGGAGGCGAGATTGAGATGGTTTGGACATGTGCAGAGGAGGGACATGAAATATATTGGTAGTTAAAGATCGGTACCAGCACACTTCTTCTCCATTCCTCAGGCATCTTCTCACCTTCCAAAATCCTGTTAAACAATCTGGTTAAAAACTCCACTGCCATCTCTCCTAAACATCTCCACGCTTCTACCGGTATGTCATCTGGTCCAACCGACTTTCCACTCTTCATCCTCTTAATCGCTGCTCTCACTTCCTCCTTGCTAATCCTATCTACATCCTGCTTCACCAACTCCACATCATCCAACCTTCTCTCTCTCTGATTTTCCTCATTCATCAGCTGCTCAAAATACTCCCTCCACCTTCTCAACACACTCTCCTCACTAGTCAACACATTTCCCTCTCCATCCTTTACTGCTCTAACTTGCAGTACATCCTTTCCAGCTCGGTCCCTCTGCCTGGCCAATCGGTACAAATCCTTTTCTCCTTCCTTAGTGTCCAACCTCTCATACAGCTCCTCATATGCCTTTTCCTTGGCTTTCGCCACATCCCTCTTAACCTGCTGCCGCATCTCCTTGTACTCCTGCCTACTTTTCTCATCACTCTGTCTATCCCACTTCTGTTTTGCCAACCTCTTTCTCCTTATGCTCTCCTGCACTTCCTCATTCCACCACCACGTCTCCTTGTCTTCCTTTCTATTTCCAGATGTCACACCAAGTACTTTTCTAGCTGCCTCCCTCATCACTCCTGCAGTAGTTGCCCAATCATCCAACACCTCCTTAACACCACTGAGCCTCTCTCTGACCTCTTCCCTGAACCTCACACTGCACTCTTCCTCCTTCAGTTTCCACCATCTTATTCTTCTTTCAGTCCTCACTCTCCTCCTCTTCTTCTTCACCTCCAAAACCATCCTACAGACCACCATCCTATGCTGTCTAGCTACACTGTCCCCTGCCAACACCTTACAGTCACCAATCTCCTTCAGGTTGCATCTCCTGCATAGCACATAGTCCACCTGTGTGCACCTTCCTCCACTTTTATACGTCACCCTATGATCCTCCTTCTTCTTAAAATAAGTGTTCACCACTGCCATTTCCATCCTTTTAGCAAAATCTACCACCATCTGCCCTTCCACATTCCTCTCCTTAAAACCATACCTACCCATCACCTCCTCGTCACCTCTGTTCCCTTCACCTACATGCCCATTAAAGTCCGCCCCAATCACCAACCGTTCCTTCCTAGGTACACCATCTACCACTTCATCTAATTCACTCCAGAATCTTTCCTTCTCCTCCATCTCACAGCCAACTTGTGGAGCATAGGCACTGATGACATTTATCATCATCCCTTCAACTTCCACCTTCACGATCATCACCCTATCAGAAACTCTCTTCACCTCCACTACACTCTTACTGTACTCTTCCTTCAGAATCACCCCTACACCATTTCTCTTTCCATCCACACCATGATAAAACAGTTTAAATCCACCTCCAATGTTCCTGGCCTTACTCCCTTTCCACTTGGTCTCCTGAACACACAGCATATCTACCTTTCTCCTCTCCATCATATCAGCTACTTCTCTCCCTTTACCCGTCATAGTACCAACATTTAAAGTACCAACCCTAACCTCCACTCTCCTACACTGCTCCTTTCCCTGCCGTCTCTGTAGACGTCTTCCTCCTCTCCTTTTCCTCCTTCGGCCAACAGTAGCCCAATTTCCACCGGTACCCTGTCGGCTAACGATACCTGTGGCGGTCGTTGTTAACCCGGGCCTCGACCGATCCGGTATTAAATTCTTATTTGTGATCCGCATATTTGATTTGGCACATGTTTTACGCTGGATGCCCTTTCTAACGCAACCCTTCCCAATTTATCCGGGCTTGGGACCGGCACTGAGAGTGGCTGGGGATGGTTTCCTGACCGGTGATCGAACCCTGGGCGCGGTGAGAGTGCTGCATCTTAACCACTAGACCACCAGGGAACCCTTTAATAAAATTATGCTTAAAAATCCATAATTTAATTTTAACTATTTTATTTTTATGAGAAAAGTCATTTAAAAAAAAAAACCAAACTTAAAAAAAAATGTTATGTTCACCTATTTTTTACTTTTACTAATACATTTTTACTTATGAGCATGAAAATTCGTACTATCATACGTTTTCTTGTAAATGTCAACTTTTTGTCAAAACATGGTCATGTGTGTACTTTTGTTTTGTTCACAAAGCCTTTCTAATGGTTATTCATAAAATTATGCTAATTATATACATTCTTTTTTTTAATAACTCCTTATTATACGTGAAAAATCAGTTAAAAACATTATTTTTAAAAAGTCATGTTTTTGACAAAACATTTTTAAATGTTTTTTTTTTTTATGTAGTTATTTCTTCCTTATTAACCCAGCCATTAGGGAGGCACAAGCCAGTGCATTCTTAGTGCCGGTCCCAAGCCCGGGTAAATGGGGAGGGTTGCGTTAGGAAGGGCATCCAGCGTAAAACATGCGCCAAATCAAATATGCGGATCACAAATAAGAATTTCATACCGGATCGGTCGAGGCCCGGGTTAACAACGACCGCCACAGGTATCGTTAGCCGACAGGGTACCGGTGGAAATTGGGCTACTGTTGGCCGAAGGAGGAAAAGGAGAGGAGGAAGACGTCTACAGAGACGGCAGGGAAAGGAGCAGTGTAGGAGAGTGGAGGTTAGGGTTGGTACTTTAAATGTTGGTACTATGACGGGTAAAGGGAGAGAAGTAGCTGATATGATGGAGAGGAGAAAGGTAGATATGCTGTGTGTTCAGGAGACCAAGTGGAAAGGGAGTAAGGCCAGGAACATTGGAGGTGGATTTAAACTGTTTTATCATGGTGTGGATGGAAAGAGAAATGGTGTAGGGGTGATTCTGAAGGAAGAGTACAGTAAGAGTGTAGTGGAGGTGAAGAGAGTTTCTGATAGGGTGATGATCGTGAAGGTGGAAGTTGAAGGGATGATGATAAATGTCATCAGTGCCTATGCTCCACAAGTTGGCTGTGAGATGGAGGAGAAGGAAAGATTCTGGAGTGAATTAGATGAAGTGGTAGATGGTGTACCTAGGAAGGAACGGTTGGTGATTGGGGCGGACTTTAATGGGCATGTAGGTGAAGGGAACAGAGGTGACGAGGAGGTGATGGGTAGGTATGGTTTTAAGGAGAGGAATGTGGAAGGGCAGATGGTGGTAGATTTTGCTAAAAGGATGGAAATGGCAGTGGTGAACACTTATTTTAAGAAGAAGGAGGATCATAGGGTGACGTATAAGAGTGGAGGAAGGTGCACACAGGTGGACTATGTGCTATGCAGGAGATGCAACCTGAAGGAGATTGGTGACTGTAAGGTGTTGGCAGGGGACAGTGTAGCTAGACAGCATAGGATGGTGGTCTGTAGGATGGTTTTGGAGGTGAAGAAGAAGAGGAGGAGAGTGAGGACTGAAAGAAGAATAAGATGGTGGAAACTGAAGGAGGAAGAGTGTAGTGTGAGGTTCAGGGAAGAGGTCAGAGAGAGGCTCAGTGGTGTTAAGGAGGTGTTGGATGATTGGGCAACTACTGCAGGAGTGATGAGGGAGGCAGCTAGAAAAGTACTTGGTGTGACATCTGGTAATAGAAAGGAAGACAAGGAGACGTGGTGGTGGAATGAGGAAGTGCAGGAGAGCATAAGGAGAAAGAGGTTGGCAAAACAGAAGTGGGATAGACAGAGTGATGAGAAAAGTAGGCAGGAGTACAAGGAGATGCGGCAGCAGGTTAAGAGGGATGTGGCGAAAGCCAAGGAAAAGGCATATGAGGAGCTGTATGAGAGGTTGGACACTAAGGAAGGAGAAAAGGATTTGTACCGATTGGCCAGGCAGAGGGACCGAGCTGGAAAGGATGTACTGCAAGTTAGAGCAGTAAAGGATGGAGAGGGAAATGTGTTGACTAGTGAGGAGAGTGTGTTGAGAAGGTGGAGGGAGTATTTTGAGCAGCTGATGAATGAGGAAAATCAGAGAGAGAGAAGGTTGGATGATGTGGAGTTGGTGAAGCAGGATGTAGATAGGATTAGTAAGGAGGAAGTGAGAGCAGCGATTAAGAGGATGAAGAGTGGAAAGTCGGTTGGACCAGATGACATACCGGTAGAAGCGTGGAGATGTTTAGGAGAGATGGCAGTGGAGTTTTTAACCAGATTGTTTAACAGGATTTTGGAAGGTGAGAAGATGCCTGAGGAATGGAGAAGAAGTGTGCTGGTACCGATCTTTAAGCATAAAGGAGATGTGCAGACCTGCAGTAACTACAGGGGTATTAAGTTGATCAGTCACACCATGAAGTTATGGGAAAGAGTAGTGGAAGCCAGGCTGAGAGAAGAGGTGACCATCTGTGAGCAACAGTATGGTTTCATGCCGAGGAAGAGCACCACAGATGCCTTATTTGCTTTGAGAATGTTGATGGAGAAGTATAGAGAAGGACAGAAGGAATTGCATTGTGTATTTGTGGATTTAGAGAAGGCGTACGACAGATGCCAAGTGAGGAGTTGTGGTATTGTATGAGGAAGTCAGGTGTGTCAGAGAAGTATGTGAGGGTGGTGCAGGACATGTATGAGGGCAGTGTGACGGCAGTGAAGTGTGCAGTAGGTACGACAGACTGGTTTAGAGTGAAGGTTGGACTGCATCAAGGATCGGCCCTGAGCCCTTTCCTGTTTGCAGTGGTGATGGACAGGTTGACGGACGAGGTCAGACAGGAGTCTCCCTGGACTATGATGTTTGCGGATGATATTGTGATTTGTTGTGAGAGTAGGGAGCAGGTTGAGGAGAGTCTGGAGAGGTGGAGATATGCGCTGGAGAGAAGGGGAATGAAACTCAGTAGGAGTAAGACAGAATACATGTGTGTGAATGAGAGGGAGGGCAGTGGAGTGGTGCGGTTGCAGGGAGAAGAGCTGGAGAAGGTGGAGGAATTCAGGTACCTGGGGTCAACAGTGCAAAGTAATGGAGAGTGTGTTAGAGAAGTGAAGAAAAGAGTGCAGGCAGGGTGGAGTGGGTGGAGAAGAGTGACAGGAGTGATTTGTGATAGTAGGGTATCTGCAAAATTGAAAGGGAAAGTTTATAGGACTGTGGTGAGACCTGCGATGTTGTATGGTTTAGAGACAGTGGCATTGAGTAAAAGACAGGAGGTGGAGCTGGAGGTAGCAGAGCTGAAGATGTTGAGGTTTTCGTTGGGAGTGACGAGGATGGATAAGATTAGAAATGAGTTTATTAGAGGGACAGCGCATGTACGATGTTTTGGTGACAAGGTGAGGGAGGCGAGATTGAGATGGTTTGGGCATGTGCAGAGGAGGGACATGAATTATATTGGTAGGAGAATGCTGAGGATGGAGCCACCAGGTAGGAGGAAAAGAGGAAGGCCAAGAAGGAGGTTCATGGATGTGGTGAGGGAAGACATGCAGGTAGTTGGTGTAAAAGAGGCAGATGTAGAGGACAGGGTGGTATGGAGACGGAGGATCCGCTGTGGCGACCCCTAATGGGAGCAGCCGAAAGAAGAAGAAGAAGGGCAAAAGACATTTCTTAAACATTTAAAAAAATCATATTGTTGTTGAAACATCTTTGCTCATGTATATGAAATGTTTATCAAAAAAATTTTTTTTTTTTTTAAATATGACTGTCACGTCACCTTTTTTGTTTTGTTCAAGTGGTGCACTTTATAAGTGCACTGATTATAGGGTGATTGATCGAGTACCTCTTTGTCTTGTTTACATGTGGGTAAAGAGAGGTAAAATTAAAATAATCTATTCTCTCACTGGATTGAGCTACATAGTGCAACATGTTTGTTTGACCCCCATAAAATACATTTTGAGAGTTTAAATGTTTAAAATAGAACTCTTTTAAAAAGTTCATCACACTGTTTTTTTAATAAACTCCACTTGTGCTTTTATATTGGTGTGACTTGCAAATTGTGGGTCTCTTGCAAATTCGTATTTTTTCCATTGATTTTTGACAAACATCTCCAAAGGTGACTTTAGAAATGCTCAGAGGATGCAGGGTCTGTCCTGATCTTATAAAGGGGACGGTAAATAGTGGACAGGTGTAGGTGATTAGTAGGAGGAGGACATTTGTAGGTGATTAGTAGGAGGGAGAGGCTGAGTGAGTGTTGAGTGAAGGAGGGAGGCATGGCTGGTGGCTCCCTGACAGGGTCAGTGAGAGAAAAACTCTTTTCACAACCGTGATAAAAACACCCAAGAAACTTATAAGCCTTACACATCAGTCCAATTTTGCAATAACTGTCTACAAAGTAGTTATCGAACCTAGCTTCACCTTAATGTTCAATGGGTAGGTTTTGTGTGGTGTTAATGTTTTACAGCCATTGCGAGGACAGTGATGTGAAAGATTTCTAAATGTTGACATAACTGTCAAGCAGCAGAATAGCTAATAGAGTGTTTTGGGAAGAAACATCCTTCTAAAGATTTTCATACAGACAGACGCAATGGTTATGCATTAAAAGAATCAACTTTTACTCTGCAGAATTTTATGTCGAAAAGTTAAACACTTCTTTCTTTAAATCAAAGACTGTTGTGTACCACTTGAAAAGTTTGAAGGGGTCAGGTAGAATCACATTTACTGAAGCAAAAACCCAATTCACATGAAATATCCTTCATCACCCGACTGAAACCTTGTTTATCAAAAAAATATTTTAATCTATATATTTTCCAACAGTCGGGGCACTCTGACTATTTTATCTTGACTCCAGACTATTTGAACGAGTAATAAAATTATTCTGCAATGTTAGGGTATTTTCACATTAAATTGTTTTGCTTCTGAAGCTTAAATATTATTTGGCCGTTTTTGTGCCATGTCAAATATTGAGTATTCTTAATTTATTTATATTCCATGTAACACAACTATTCAAAGGTTCATACTTGAGTCTTACTGAAGCTCAGACCTTCAAAGTTGTTCAATTAAAAAGGCAATCGATTTTCTTAAAGCAAAAGTGAGAATGTCCAATTTTATATTCTTCTTGGACACTCTTCTCGTATTGTTGTTGATGTTAGAAAGAATGACAGCATTGTTGTCTAAAATGTCAAATCATAAAATATTACCTCTTAGTAATATGTCATATATTGTATAGATTGTTTTAAAAAATAAAATAAAATGACCTACGAGGGTAGGGTTCAGTTGGTAGGTTATCTGAAATACTAGATAAACTTTTCTGTAATAAAATGTTAGAGTTAAAGTAAAAAATCTAACTTTAGGTAAAAACTCATATTTTGAATATAATATGACCTACAGTATTAAGTACAATCTTCTGAAAATGTCATGCATCAATGTTATGCATTGGGTAATATATCTAAATAATGATCATTGTATTACATATAAAACAGATGAAGTTTAACATTTAAAATAAATTAACTTACCTAAGGAGTAGAGTATTTTCTTTCTTAAAGTTTTTAAGTTTAGATGATCTCGGAAGAAATCCTGTATTCATTGTCCCCACCTGTCATGTCTTTATTCCCCACTAGAGGGCCGCGCCCCACATTTTGAGACCCACTGGTATAAACATGAAATGTACAGATAAATTTACCGAGTCATCTAGTTGCAAGTAATTTTTCCCCTTGCTGCAACTTAACAAACTTAGCTCCATGTCATCTAACTTTTTACCTATCATATTATAATAAAAGTAGATGTGGGTCTAAAATGGTATGTACGAGTACACATGGTTGCTGAAATGTCTGCATACGTTTGGCCATATAGTGTGCAAATTCATATTGTGCATGATGTATGAATCCTAGGGAAGGCAAACAGGTTAACTATACACAGTCATGAGTTTCTTATACAGGCTATAGGCTATGGCATAGGCAACAGTTTATATTATTATAGCCTAATCAGCCTGTGGCCGGGACACCTTAAGTATAATTCAAACACATTCAGTTTTCCTAAGTTTATGGAGGGATAGAAGTAGTTAATAGAAGCTCTGTTTCATTTCACATGAGCTTATATTATTAATGTTATATAATCAAATGTCAATTCTTTTTAATTTTTATTGTATGTACTATTTACAGATAAACAAGATTAACATTTTTACACAATCACATACATAATTCAATGCTTGTGTAATATGAGTTTATATACCTGCACATTATTTTACAGACATGTCTATAAATTATTGTTAATTTACTTTGATGGTGTATGTCATTTGATGGATTGTTAAATATCATTGTCTATACAGGAAATGAAAGCATTCACAATTGCTGTTTAGATGTGGTCTATTCATTCATTCATCATAATAATATTTCATCTAACTTTTGGAATATCATCGAGTTTTGTAGAAAATATGGATTTAGAGATATTTAAAAGCAAAGAAATATAACTGAAAATCACAACTATGGGATAACATGGATTCCCATATAATATACAAATGAAACAATGTGCGGAAATAATATTCCACCCAAAGATCTTTTGCAATTGCAGTCTTTACATTTCAATGAGTGCTATAATTTGCTGGTGTCTTTTTTTCTATAATTAGCTAAGATAAGTAATATATTATCTATTTTATTTAAGGGTTATTGCTGTTGCACATAGAACACAAAACAAACAAATGTGGCATTGTACAATGTTTGAGTGGCATTCCCAAAGTATCTTCATTGATACCTTTTTTTTGCTGGAACAGTCAGGTTTCCTCAAAAAGTGGTAGTAGTCTTCATCTAACTGAATACCGTCCCCCTTCTGGTCAATATGTAAATGGACTTTAAACATAAAATAGATCAAAACCTTTCATGTGCATTTTATTGTGTCTCACAAATGTGCTCTTAAGCAGGTAGTGTGAAATCTCTGTTACTGAAGTAAAGTGACCTTTATAGAAATCCCAACTATCTAATGTAGCTGACCTGATACATTTTTTATAAATCCAGATTTCACCAATTTTTTAGATGCTCGTCTGTAGTTCGCCATTAAGCAAAGCAGCATTTTGAGTCTCTGTAATGATGTCATTGACCATCCGTGTCCTGTCTTGCCGGCTGTCACTACGTTCAATTTCATCCAAGCCAGCTACCCGTTTGAGGCAAAGAACGTTCTGGAAGCTCTTTTTAAAATTATCTGACAAGAATGCATACAGAATGGGGTTGGCACAACTGTTGGCATATCCCAATACCACTACAAAATCAAAGGTACTCTTCAGCACTGGTGTAGGAATGAGAGTGCCAGTTACAGATGCTACATTAAACATGTAGAACGGCAGCCAACAGAGCACAAACACAACCACAACAATGGATACCATGCGTGTCACTTTGCGCTCAGAGCGTTTTCGCTTGTTGGAGCAAACCTTTACACCTGAGGACTTCACCTTGATCACAATGAGCAGGTAGCAAAGGCAAATAACAATAAGCGGCAGAAAGAAGCCCAAGAAAAATGTATAGAAGATGAAAGCAGTGTAGTAGGTGTTTTGAGGTTCTGGCCATAGCATAGTACATGTCCGTGCCTCATTTTTATTAGTGTTCAGGCCACTAAAGATCATAATGGGCATATTAACCAGCAGTGACACCCCCCACATGGCAAGGCTTATTGTTTTGGCCACTCGTGGTTTGCGCCATTTGGTGGACTTGATTGGATGCACTACTGCAAGATACCGGTCAATACTCATTACGGTAAGGAAGAAAATGCTGGTGAACTGGTTCAGTGAATCCATGGTTAGGACAATGCGACAAATAACAGCACCAAAAGGCCAGTGAAGCAATGCTAGCTGAATTGCAATAAAGGGCAAGCTTAACATGCACAGGACATCTGCAACAGCCAGATTAAGGATATAGATGTTGGTGACAGTCTTCATTTTAGCATATCGAAGGATCACATACATGACCAATGCATTGCCACAGAGTCCAACAGCACACACCACAAAGTACACAAAAGTGATAACCACAGAGCTTGTCTGATCAAAGGCGTGGTGAGTGATGTTCTGAAGATAATTATCTGGGCTAAAGTCAGACTCATTGACTGGGAAGAAGCTGTCATATAGAAGAGGCTCAAGAAAAGAAAGGTTAGGGGACGCAGGGAGTAATGTCCATGACTCCATTTTTATCATGAGGCTGATCAGAAGAGCTATTTTCTTTTATGATATAAGCGTCCATACCATCATGTCAGACCTGCAAAAAGAAGAAATAATAATTTAAGCCAGTAATAAAAGCAAATTCTAATAATAACTGTGTATAATAAAACCAGACTGACATTGATTAATATTTAATAGAATGAATGATTAAGCACAGAATCTCCATTTGACCAAACTTCATGAGCATCTAATTAGGGTAAAATGGTCACTCTCAGTGTGGTTCTTAGGACTATTGATTAGCCATGCATATTATTATATTACTTCTGGACAGTATTATATAAATAATGTATCTGGATTTCAAATGGATTTGATCAGAGGGTCTTGAAAGGTATCTTAGTCCATAACGATAATTAATCTCTATTGAAATACCATGTTCTAAATGATTAAATAGTTGTGGCAGCTACAGGAAACATTTGCAAGAGTATTTCTTTTAGGGTAACTTGATACTTTGGACATGTAGGACTTTAGTCTGATCTTTTCAGCAATGTGGCAGCTTGCCTACAGTGCTGTGTCAAATGTTGGTTTAATTGATCTGCATTGAGCAAACCAGTGAGAGTGAACTGTGATATGTATGAAATGCTGAGGCAAAATAAAGTTTCACAACAACCTTGCAGATGTTGACACATTAGTTTTAATTACATAGGATATTACTATATATA
>MU575040.1:98787-110529 GCA_024362625.1 Silurus asotus
TATATATATATATATGTACACACACACACACACACACACACATCAGTGACGGGTCATGCATTTGGTACCTGGGCCTTCAGTGGGGACGTACCCAACTTATAGAAACCATCAATACAATACAAAAAGGCAATATAACAACGCGTGGATTACAGAGAGAGAGAAACATTTCACATATGGAGGGTGAATACCATTTTACTAAAGCAAGAAACCCAATTAAGACTCCAAACCTCTACACTACAACCACAACTGTGCCACCAACATCATCTGGAGCAGTTCAAAATCAATATTGGTCTAATAACATGACAAAAACATAAACATTGAAATAAAATACAACTTACTTATTAGAGATGTAGACTCATAGTTTACACCGCTCCTCAGAGGCTGTAATCCAGTGGTACCGCTCATATTCACTGGTCTGGAAGTGGCAAACAGACCCTTTCTAGCTAGCTTCGAGGTTGGCCGACCTCCTCAGGATGTCTAGCTTTTCTTAAAAATGCATTTTTAAGTATGTTTGAGACCAAATAAATTTTTCTCTTTTTCCGTAGGCATAAAAAATGTCTAACTCCGATGTATTAATTTCTGCAGAGCTACAGACGTGTTTTGCCAGTCGAACTTGGCTGTAACAGTTTCCCTCTGACCAACCAATCAGAGGACGGAAAAATGCTGATGCTCTTCTGGGCCAGCTAGCTGCCCTGTGAGGCGAATATGAAATCTGATTGGTTAAAGAAAAAGACCCAATCATTATATTCTCTAAACGAGCCAGCAGTAGTGACTTTGAAGGCCCTGTGCAGATTGAATTGACATGGCAGCATATAGAGGCTAAAATCAGATAAAATAAAAAAAAATCTAACATACACATACACATACACGTACTGGAAACAGTGCAGCCAAGAGAAACGCTACAAAATGAAGAGAATAAACTGTTGGGAATAAATTAATAAAATTTCATAAAACAAATATTAGAATTTAGGTTGTAAATGTGGGTCAGTGCTTCTGATAGTGTTTAGGCCAGCAGAGAAGGCTTTGACCGCCCGCCACTCAGTAATACAGAGGTGTATGTAAGTGTCTCTATGTGTGTGTTTGTTATACATGCTGATGGAGTTTAGGAAGCACAGTATTGAGATTGAGACATGGTTGAAATCTCCGGCGATAATAAATAATCCGTCGGGGTGAGCATTCTGCAGGTCGCTAATAGTGCCATAGAGTTCACTCAGTGCCTCCTTAGCATTAGCACTGGGAGGAATGGAGAGGCCGCAGCGAGCTACTGCCGCGCCGCCATCTTGGATGTAACCCGTTTTAGCAGGAAGGCCTCTCCTCGAAAGGCAGTAGCAGATGAGCAACTGAGAAAATGCACTAATAAGGGTCTCTGCCCAGAGATTGCCCTGCTACAGAAGCATGATATGCCAAAAATGGCGGACACGTCAACTTTCAAGATGGATGAAGCCAAACTTTCGGCGAACTGTGCTTGGAGGAATTCAAGCACTGAACCAGCCGGGCAGTGAACTGGATCCAAATGATGGTGCTCACACCACACATTGATCAGTCGCCATCTTAGTGCATTTTACTTCCTTGTGGATGGAGCTCTGGAGTGGAGAATGGTCTCTACCAGCTCAGTTTCGAGACTGAAACCACAGCCTCCACAACCCTGGGTGAGAGAGAAGATCCATACTCAAAAGAATCTGCAGGGAGGGTGCTCGAGAAGGGGGCTAACAGGTCCACAAACCATGGTCTGCCCGGCCACCTTGGGGCCACCAGGAGGAGGCAGACTAGATCCTGGTGAACTCTCTCTTCAGATCTCCCGAAAGCAGTGCAATGGTGGAAAGGAGTACAGCCTACAAGGTAGAAAGAGAGGGGACAGTAAGCTTTGCCAAATCTCTCCCAAATCTGCTCCACCACATGAGGATGGAGCTGCCAAGTCTCCACACACTTCATGAAGGTGCTGGTGAGAGGGCAAGGCCAAATGGAAGAACCCGATACTAAAAAGCTTTGGTTACTAAAGCAAACCTCAGGAACTTCCTGTGAGAAGGAACAATGAATACATGAAACTACCCAAAGTCCGCGCAGGATCCCTGACAGGGGAAGTGCGTGACACAAGGCTCCATTTCTGCGACTCCAATTGGGAGGTGCTGGGTTGATCTTGATCCTGATACGATCAGCATGGTGTGCAGAAATGCAGAAGCCTAACCGGCTGAGGCGTAAGCCTTTTCCACAAGCGCCGATGTATTACGAAGGTGCTTTTGGGTCTTGAGATATGATGCGATTCCTGTGGAGAGATAGTCTGCCAGTGTCTCTTCAACTCATGGCATTACTCCATAACCCTGTTCTTTAAGCTCCATGACATAATAATAGTGCATCACAAACAGAAGCTGCGCTGGCTTCACTCCACATGTTTTTTATAGCTTCCTGGTCATGTCTAACACAATGATATAACACATGAAAATTTCAATAAAATTTGTGTAAAACTACATTGGTTGTATTTCAATTATCATAGAAAAAGTCTCTTGAGTTATAGAAAAGCTATTCTACTTCTTCTTTCGGCTTCTCCCAATAAGAGTCTCCAACAGCAGATCATCCATCTCCGTACCACCCTGCTCTCTAAATCTGCCTCTTTCAACCCAACTGTCTGCATGTCTTCCCACACCACATCCATCTGGTGGCTCCATCCTCAGCATTCTCCTACTGATATACCCCATGTCCCTCATCTGCACATGTCCAAACCATCTTAATCTCGCCTCCCTTACATTGTCTCCAAAACGTCCTACATGTGCTGTTCCTCTAATAAACTAATTTCTAATTATGTCCACCCTTGTCAGTCCCAACAAAAACCTTGTCTTTTAGTCAATGCCAATGTCTCTAAACCAGGGGTCACCAACGTGGTGCCTGCGGGCACCAGGATTCCTGCAAGGACTACATGAGTCGCCCGTGGGCCTTTTCTAAAAATAGCTCACTATAGCGCAGATTAATAGTAAGTGACCAATGAGCTGCATCTAATTTTTTTTTGTTGCTATTCTTTTTTAAATCACACTTGCATTGGTGTACATTTGAAAGTTACAATATAAAAAAAAACTTTAAAACATGTTTTTTATTACATTAGAGCAGTGCTTCTCAATTATTTTCTGTAACCACCAGACACAAGAGGGAACCCATCCTCATCTGGGTTGCACCGAATGTCCATTTGTAGCAGATACACAATGTGGCTGGGTACAGTGATGATCATCGAAGCGAAAAGTAGTCCTGAGTCAGTGTAGGAGACTGTTGACATTAACTACAGTCCAATTCATCCTTAAAGCGCCCGTTCTTACTCCAAAATTTAATGGAACCACCCAAGGCATTAATGAGAAACCGTTCCAAGCTGCACAGAGTGGCCTCCAGTCGAAGAGAACACTATCCAGAGGCAGGCCTGGATGAAGTGGGAAGATCCACGGAGGGGAGAGGGGCAGGAACAGTGGTCACTGGAGCCTCAGGAGCATGTTTAACTCAACTGAGAGAGAGAGAGAGAGAGAGAGAGAGAGAGAGAGAGAGACAGAGAGAGAGAGAGCAGGTGATTCATCTCCAGGTCAAGATCTACAAATAACACTTCATGACTCTCTGCTCTCCCCTTCAGCCACTGCTCGTAACCTTGGGGTAACTATGGACAATGAACTGTCTTTTTTCCCACATGTCGCTAATGTTGCTCGTTCTTGTCGATTTCTTCTCTATAACATCCGAAGGATTCGACCATTTCTGTCCATACAGGCTGCCCAGGTGCTTGTTCAGTCTCTTGTCATTTCAAGACTGGACTACTGCAACTCTCTGCTGGCAGGTCTTCCCCTGAACGCTATTCGTCCACTGCAAATGATCCAAAATGCAGCTGCACGACTTGTGTTCAATCAGCCCAAGTTTTCCCACACCACCCCACTGCTGCGCTCCCTTCACTGGCTTCCAGTAGCTGCACGTATCAGATTAAAAACATTGATGCTTGCCTACAAGGCCAAAAATGGACCAGCACCATCTTACCTCAGTGACCTCATCACATCTCGCACTGCACCACGCTGTCTGAGATCCTCCAGCACTGCTCGACTGGTACCACCTTCTCTCAGATTGAGAGGTAAGTACAATTCAAGGCTCTTCTCTGTTCTGGCACCGAGGTGGTGGAATGAACTTCCCCTAGATGTCCGTACAGCAGAGTCCCTGATTATCTTTAAGCGATGACTGAAGACCTACCTCTTCCTGAAATACCTAAATTAGCACTTTCCAAGTTTGTAGAATTCGAGTTATATTTATATTGAATTTGTAATCTTGCGTACCAGTGTAGATTTATTCATTACTGGAGATTTAAAGCACGTTTGTACGTCGCTCTGGATAAGGCTGTCTGCTAAATGCCGCAAATGTAAATGTAAATGTAGAGAGAGAGAGAGAGAGAGAGAGAGAGAGAGAGAGAGAGAGAGAGAGAGAGAGAGAGAATGATATGGATTATTAAGTGTCCTTATTGTTGTATGAAAGGTAATATCACTGTGCAGCTTGGACTCCGGCAAGACTCGCTATGGCAGCATAACTACAAGCGAGAACCAGAAGGTAATCTCTGACATAAGAGACGACCCACCACACCACCGTCAACGAAACTGAGTAAACGTGTAATTGTGAGGGGATGACAGCATTCAAATATCCCAGTTCACCAAACACTTTTTATCCATGTTCCCTCCAGATCTGCGCCTTTGCCTAAGAAAAAATCTACTTATCAAAGGCTTGACTAAACAAATGTGTTTTCAACCTTCTTTCAGCTTCTTCCTGCAGGCCATTCGGAGTTTGAACCAGGAAACACCTAGGATCTAAAACTGGTCCACCCCTTTCCATCTTCAAAATTTTTACTTTTCGCACTACGACACTTGAATCACTTTAATCTCTGGACTGTCACTTTAACTCTGGACTTGCACAGCACAATGCACTATATACCGCACCATACCGCACACAGACACTTTAAGGACAATCACATCAACCACCTTAAGTTTTTACTGTTGTAAATGTTTTCTGTCATAAGCATCCTTTATATACACTTTTTCTATATCTTTCTATATATTATATAGTTTATATCCTTTATTTATCTGCATTGTTTTTTATGTCTTGATTTATTTTTTTCTCCCCATCCTATTCCCTCATGCCGGACCGTCGTATAAATCATTTCACTGCATGTCGTACTCTGTATGTATGTGTATGTGACAAATAAAATTGGATTTGATTTGATCCTTGTTGCAGTCCAACCTCCACCTTGAACCAGTCTGTCCTTCATACTGCACACTTCACTGCTGTCACACTGTCCTCACACATGTCCTGCACCACCCTCACATACTTCGCTGACACAACTGACTTCCTCATACAATTTCCACAACTCTTCCCGCAGCCTGCACTCTGTCATACGCTTTCTCAAAATCCACGACCACACAATATAACTTCTTCTGACCATCTCTATACTTCTCCATCAACATTCCCAAAGCAAATAATGCATCTGTGGTGCTCTTCCTCAGCATGAAACCATACTGTTGCTCACAGATGGTCACCTCTTCCCTTAGCCTGGCTTCCACTACTCTTTCCCATAACTTCATGGTGTGACTAATCAACTTTATTCTCCTGTAATTACTGCAGGTCTGCACATTTTTCTTATTCTTGAAGATAGGTACCAGCACACTCCTTCTCCATTACTCAGGCATCCTCCCACCTTTCAGAATCTTGTTAAATAATTTTATTAAAAACTCCACTGTCATTTTTCCTAAACATCTCCATGCTTCTACATGGATCTCATCTGGTCCAACCGACTTTCCACTTTTTATCCTTCCTCCTTAATAATCCTATTCCACTTCCTGCTTCACTTTCTCCCCACAATCCAACCTTCTCTCTTTCATTTTCCTCATTCATCAGCTGCTCAAAAAACTCCCTCCATTTTTTTAACACACTCTCCTCACTAGACAACGCATTTCTATTTCCATCCTGTATTGCTCTAACTCTGCCTGGCCAATCACTACAAATCCTTTTCTCCCTTCTTGGTTATAGAAAAGCTATTAGAGCTGATAAATCAGCATATCTTTCTAACCTACTAAAATATAGCAATTGTCAATAAAAAAAAAAATAAAATAAATGTAGATAACAAAAATTAAGTTTTTACTGATTTTATTATCAAAATGAATAACCGGTGTACTAAATCACTTAATTATATGTTTCTTCAAACAGATATCTCTAGAAGCAATAGAAAAATAATAAATTCTCTTCTAAACCTTAACCTCAACCAAACCAAACCAAACCAAACCAAACCAAACCAAACCAAACCAAACCCCTAATTAAAAAAATCTGACCTCGCCCCCTATTAGCTGACTACAGGCCTCTGCTAGCTCCTAGGAAAAGTTGTAGGATTTTGTAGGTTGTTATGCTCACCTAAATAAGAATAACATTCAGGGTTAGGGTTAGGACTAGGGTTTAGGCCTCATCCTACCACAAAGACAACACTGGTTATGACCTGCTGGTAAATGACCTGCTACTGACCTATAATCAGGGCTGTGTGTTTCTTCACCTTAGCAAAGTTTTTGACAACATTGATTATAATATTATCCTTACTTGACTAATGACTAATAACACCTTCAACGCAACACATTTATTCATGACTTTGTTTCTTTACTCAGAAAAATTATTTTTAATCACTGTACATTTGTTTTACTGATGTGCCAAGTCTCAAATCAAGCACTAAAATGACACATCCATCCACCAATTAAAACCGTCTTTGTTGAAACATAGCAAAAGTTCTATTTGGTGTCCTGATGACTAACATAATTTTAAACACCATAACATTATTCTTTAAAACATTTACAGGAGTATTTTTATGAGCTGCCCCATCATCTGAAAATGTAAATAGTGATGTAAGACTTGTCGGTTTAAACAACGACACAATGCAAAGAAAGAGAAGTAATGGAAACCTGTGGTTTTTCTATGTTAAGGTATATATTTACATAAAGCCTCCACATTTGGCCATGCCATATTATAGAGTATTATACAACTGGAAAGTATTAATTTAAGGTACATTTAGAACAGATAAAAATGTGCAAATAAGTGTCGATTAATCACAAGTAAACTTGTGACAATCATGTGATTAATTGTTATTAAATATTTTAATCGATTTACAGCCCTAGTTATTAATCGCTTAAGTGGATCCTAAGGATCCTTTGTGTGATTATTGACTCCAGTCTTTCAATCAAATCTTATGGTAATAATATTACTTGGATAGCCTTCTTTCTTCTTAGTGATGATGCTAGTAAATGATGCTAGTAAAAGAAATATGATGTTGATACATTATGCAGAAAAATTAGTTCTTTTACAACATTTAGACTATTGTAATAGTCTTCTGTAAGGATGCAACAATTAGTGCATAAACAAAATCAGCCTGATTTTATCTACACTACACATTAATCTAATTTTATTTCAATTATACAACCCTAATTCCAAAAAAGTTAGCACACTGTGTAAAAAGTAAAAAAAAACAGCATAAAAAACTCAGAATGCACTCTTTTCCAAATCTCACAAACCCATCTTTTATTCACGATATAACAGAAAACATATCAAATGTACCATTTTAAGAAAATAATAGGGTGATTTTGAATTTGAGAGCACTATACCCACACTATAGATATATCTGTAGATCTCTCTCTCTCTCTCTCTCTCTCTCTCTCTCTGTATCTCTCTCTCTCTTCTCTCTCTCTCTCTCTCTCTCTCTCTCTCTCTCTTTCTCTCTCTCTGCAAAACATTACATACAGTTGGGACAAGACAACAAAAGGCTAAAAAGGTTTTACTAAAACAATGAAGGCATTTAGGTTAATAAAATAATGAAGTTAATTGGCAACCAGTCAGTAACATGATGGTGTATAAAAAGAGGGATTGTGTATATCCCAGAGAGGCAACGTCTCTCACAAGTAAAGATGGGCAGCTATTTACCAATCTGCAAAAATCAAGATCCTGAAAGTACCGCATTAAAACCAGGCATAATTCTGTAAAGGAAATTACTACTTGGGATCAGAAACACCTACAGAAATCATTGTCTGTGAATTGCAATTTTGTCTGACCACAGAACAGTTTCCCTACATTGCCTTAGTCCATTTAAATGAGCTTTTGCCCAGATAATATAGTGGCATTTCTGGACCACATTCACATATAGCTTCTTCTTTGCATGACAGAGCGTTAAACTGCATTTGAATATGACATTTTTTTCTGAGCTCATTCAGTGATTTTTATTGTAGAATTATGCCTGTTTTCAATTCAGTGCTACCTAAAGGCCTGAAGATCACAAGCATCCAGTATTGATTTTTTACCTTGTCCCTGCATAGAGATTTCACCAGAATCTTTTGTAATTTGTTTGTCGTTTCAACTTTTTTGAGATATTTTTACTGCCATTAAATTCAGAATTATCGAATATCTTTTTTCTCAAATTGCTACTTTCCTCAGTTTAAAAGATTGTTTTTATTGTGAATTAAATGTGTTTATAATATTTGCAAATGATTGCATTTATTGACTTTTTACACAGTGTTACAATTTCTTTTGTTATAAAGGTTGAACATACAGTACGGATACATGCTTTATAAATACAAAGACCAATAATGATCCACAGAAAAAAATATATTTTAACACAATAAATAAATCTTATTAACACACTATTTATTACTTTGTGTTGATAGCAAGATATTTTGTAATATCTTGTAATATTGTAATATTTTCTTCCTCTGGAGCACTGTTTTGGGATTGAATCCTTCTGCTGTTTGAATCAGTAAAAACTACTGCAAAAAACTGCAATTATGTGAAGGCCAAACTAATAACAGTCAGACGTGGTTAGGATATCTTCTTCTTCTTTCGGCTTCTTTGATTCCATTTCCAGTTCCAGTGACCAGTGTTCCTGTCCTTTTTTTCTCTTTAGATCTGTTTGGTTTATCCTAGCGTCCTACCTCTGGATGGAGTCCTTATCAATTGGAGACTGCTCTGTGCAGCTGGGGATGATTCCACATCCACAGTCTCAAGATCCATAAAGCCACTGAGCAATTCAAGAACTTTAAGGATTGAGTCAGACTGTAATTCTCTAATTCATTCTGCTACAATGGCTTAGGACCACAGGTTCCATGAACAGTTCTGCATTTATGCACCTATTACTACACACCTCAACAATAGGACTGCAATGAATGGACTATCGGTGCCACCCAGATGAGGAGAGTGTGAGTATATCTAAGTTAAATGCATGTAATTTTAACTTTACTATACAGTTGTGTTCAAAATTATTCAACCCCCAATGCTGTAAATGGTTTTAGGGAATTTAGTGTACATTTGTAATTGTATTCAGAATGAAATCCTACAAGGACTTCTTAAAGAACCATATGCAACTAAAATGACATCAATTAGTTTTGTAATACAGTAGTAAATGTTTCTTTTGTGAATTCTTCATTGACATAATTATTCAACCCCTTAAAGACTACCACTCTGAAGAACAGAGGTTCAATGAAGTGTTTTACAATCAGGTTTTGAAAACACCTGTGGATATCAGGGAGCAGCAATAGAGCCTAATAAGCACCATTTAGCAGCTTTAAAATGACTGTGATACTCAGCTCCTTCTAGACATTTACTGGTGTGGTTACAAACATGGTGAGGTCAAGAGAATGGTCCAGGAAGACAAGAGAACAGGTGATTACTCTTCACAGGAAGGGCAATGGCTATAAGAAGATTGCAAAGATGTTAAACATACCAAGAGACACCATAGGAAGCATCATTCGCAAATTCAAGGCAAAGGGCACTGTTGAAACGCTACCTGGTCGTGGCAGAAAGAAGATGCTGACTTCGACTGCTGTGCACTACCTGAAGTGTAGAGTGGAGAAAAGTCCCCGTGTGACTGCTGAGGAACTGAGAAAAGATTTGTCAGATGTGGGTACTGAAGTTTCTGCTCAGACAATACGGCGCACCCTGCGTACTGAAGGCCTTCATGCCAGAACTCCCAGGCGCACCCCCTTGCTGTCCCCAAAGAATAAGAAGAGTCGACTGCAGTATGCCAAAAGTCATGGGGACAAACCACAGAAGTTTTGGGATAGTGTTCTGTGGACTGATGAAACAAAATTAGAACTGTTTGGGCCCATGGATCAACGCTATGTTTGGAGGAGGAAGAACAAGGCCTATGAAGAAAAGAACACCTTGCCTACTGTGAAGCATGGCGGGGGGTCAATCATGCTTTGGGGCTGTTTTGCTTCTGCAGGTACTGGGAAGCTTCAGCGTGTGCAAGGTACCATGAATTCTCTTCAGTACCAGGAGATATTGGATGACAATGTGATGCAGTCCGTCACAAACCTGAGGCTTGGAAGACGTTGGACCTTTCAACAGGACAATGATCCCAAGCATACCTCCAAGTCCACTAGAGCATGGTTGCAGATTAAAGGCTGGAACATTTTGAAGTGGCCATCGCAGTCACCAGACTTAAATCCGATTGAGAACCTCTGGTGGGACTTAAAGAAAGCAGTTGCAGTGCGCAAGCCTAAGAATGTGACTGAACTGGAGGCTTTTGCCCATGATGAATGGGCGAAGATACCCGTAGATCGCTGCAAGACACTTGTGTCAAGCTATGCTTCACGTTTAAAAGCTGTTATAACTGTAAAAGGATGTTGTACTAAGTACTAAGATTGAATGTCACTTGGGCGTTGAATAAAACTGATAATGATGTGAGCTCAGAAAAGACATTTGTGGTTATTTCATTATAAATGTTATGTTATATTTGTCTGACCTTCACGTGCCTATTTGATTTAATTCTAAGCAGGATGACTGAATGATCATAATTAATGTCAAACCGACCAAAACAATCAATTTCAGTGGGGGTTGAATAATTTTGAACACAACTGTATATACGGACCCCCCCAACACACACACACACACACACACACACACACACACACACATAATTGAAATTGCCAGTTATAAAGTTTCCTATACAACACTGTGCTGTGTGGTAATTCTAATGCAATTGAACAATTATTTGTACGGTGATATTTTTTATTATCACAGATTTTGTTTAAATGTAACACAAGCTATAAAACACAAGCTGTATATAAAAACAATTTGCTATGAAACACAACCGACAGACTTAATATGTATTACAAAAAAATACTACATAATAGGGTAAATTATGTTTCCTCTCATACTCTTTAGAAAATGGATCTACCATAGCAAAGCAAAATGAACCATGCTGTGTTTTCCTGGATGTCTAATTCATTAACAGCTTCAAAATGAATTCCTTATGTCTCACATTTTTCATCATGTCAAATGTTGTAACAAACATTCCAACTTGTAATGGTCATTCTAAGTTGAGTGCCATTGCAACCGTGACATCATCCTAATTTCCACAGTAAGCGAGAAGCACTCATATATGGTTTCAGGACACATTAACAAGGCAAATGTATTATATAATCCTCAACATCACATTCCCCCAAGAGACAGACAAAAAGCAAACATCCTGCCAACTTTGTCATTTGTGCCCCAGCTGGAAATTATTGTGTTCCCCAACCAGCCAGATAGTTTCACCACATACCTGAACTTTCAGTTTGGCACAGTATTATACTTGTTACATGAATGCAAGGACAAGTGAAGAGTAACAATGTACATAATAGACAGAGATGTTCTGATATCCAAATCACAGAACATAAAAATAAAATTCCTTCAATCCATTGAAATATATATATATATATATGTATATATATATATATATAT
>MU575040.1:111596-169399 GCA_024362625.1 Silurus asotus
CAAAAAAAAAAAAAAAATGATGCAAGATGATGTCAAATATCTTCACATTTATATATCTTTAAAGTAAAAAAAAAAATCACTGAAAGTAGTGCGAAAAAGAACACAGTCCTTCAGAGGCAGAAAGTAGTGAGTAATAGTACGACCCTCCTAACGAGTTCTTATATAGCCCTCCAGCAGCGTTCACGGGGTGCTCGTGTATCTCAGTTTGGTGTGTGTGTGTGTGTGTGTGTGTGTGTGTGTGTGTGTGTGTGTGTGTGTGTGTGAAGATTTTTGAAAAGTGAGGTAGTGACAGCTTTATTTTATCTGGGCTGTTTATCTGACAAGTAATGTTGGCTCACTCTAAAATACTGTCATTAAGTTCCATGTGCCATCTGTTACACTACATTTGTTGTTATTACTAAATATCTTCTACTGAAAAGTGGTCTCTAACCTTTTTTTTCCCTCCCAAATTCCCTCCCTCCCCTGCCTTTCTTTCTGTCCTTCTCCCTCCACCCCTATTTTGTTATTTCTTCTCTTTCCTTGCAATTCAGTGGGGGGTAATCAGTAAGGACCAGCCCCCAGCTTCCCCTCAGGGCCACCCACCTTCCAGACATAGCTTATGACCTGTGGTAGTGACACTCTGGATTTTCACTCTGTTTCTTGTTTTTATTTATTCCTTTTTAAGTCTTCCACCCCCTTGTGATTACCCTTACCCTGATGGTCTTTGTTCGATGGTCTGGAGCTCATTTATCACTGGAAGGAGGTGCAAAAAATGGCAGAAGGAATGGCCGGAGATAAAAGAGGGTCACTGGTGAATGATTAGTTTGGAGCTGTTTTCCCTCAGACACGCATTGCTGGAATATCTAGAATATATGCTGCCATGTAACTACAACAAAAACAGACAAAACAATTAAAGAACAGGAAATTTAATTTTATGGGAAATAAGTTTTAGATCCACTGTTATGCACAAGACATTGGTGTGTATTTTCCCCATTCTCTGTTCGACTGATTGTAAACATTTGATTCTTTTTAATGCAGAGTAGCAGTTTAAAGGGAAATTTATAAAATTAAAAGGACTTTGAAATGACATGTAATATATATATATATATATATATAAAAAGGAATAATACTTTATGTGATTTACCTATTAAACTTGACAAATAAAATAAATCTGGAGGTTTTTTACCACATAAAGATCCATACCTGTAGCAAATAAAACTTTTTAACCCAATATAAATAAACAAACATGCTGAAAATCTAATTATTTGGAACACGTTATGTTTATTGTTGTTTCACATGACACCATGTACTATATCTGATAGAATAAGGCAGTGTTTTACTCAGATATTGTGATTTCTATGGTGGTAGGTATCATTAATGATATACACAAACCAACAAATACTTTGAGATTTTGTGTAATATAATCTTATAATGATTTTAAATAGATCTTTTGATAAACTGCGTTTCATTATATCTAATGGAATACATGTATCTGTGTTTAAATATTGTTTCATCACAAAACAAATCTATGATTTTTTTCCTGGATGTTTTTTTTCTATTCTTTCTGGGGTAGGTCTTTTTTTATTAATAAAAAAAGAGAGAACAACAACCAAAAAAAAAAAGAAAAAATCCAAAGAGTGTAATGGTTAAAAATATGAATATTGTTGTGAGGAAGCTTACAACAAATCAAAACTTTGCACATATATTCATTTTATAATTTCATTCCATGCTTTGCTGAGGGGCATAATTTATGCTCTGAATCTGAGCTATCGCAAGGATACATTAAAATACAAATACTTTAAAATCTTTTAGAATCTGTTCCTTGAACCTGATGGCTTGAAAGCAATCTAAAATAATTAGTCTCTAGAACAGTGTTGTCAGAAGTTTCCACTTATTTCACATATCACATTTTATTATGCTGTTTTCTATTTTAAAGTCCACCAATCAAAACCATGCAATTCTGTCTAAACTGCAGCTAACTGAAACCAACTTTAACATTCAACAAGACAATGAGCCGAAGTGCACGTCAAAGCTCTGTAAGCGTTATTTAGAGAGCAAACAGTCGTTTGCAGTGTTATGTATCATGGAATGACCTGCCCTTTTTAATGCACATAAATCCTATTGAGCTGCACTGTGATAAACTAAAATATTAGCAGAAAGAAATCTCCAGCTAGTGAAGAACACCTTTGGCAAGTCTTAAAAACATGACAAAGTATTTTAACCAAATGTATGAAAAAACTAACTGTCCGGATGCTGAGAGTGTGTAAAGCTGTTATTCATGCTAAAGAAGTTTTTTTTTGTTTTTGGACATTTACTTATTTCTTTGGTCACAGTAAATCCCCATACCATTACATTACTGGGTTTTCTGCATACCGAGTTACCAATTTGAAATTGAATCTATTAAGTAATATACAGTTGTTTGTGGTGCTATGCTAACTAAAATAAGATGTGTTGAAGTTTGAATTTAAATTGCGTAAGACTAACTTGAGGTCCCCTGGTGGTCTAGTGGTTAAGATGCCGCGCTCCCACCGCTGCGACCCGGGTTCGATTTCCGGTCAGGAAACCATCCCAAGGAACACTCGGTGCCTGTCCCAAGCCCGGATAAATTGGGGAGGGTTGTGTTAGGAAGGGCATCCAGCGTAAAACATGTGCCAAATCAAAAACGTGCGGAGGATCGGCTGTGGCGACCCCTAATGGAAGAAGCCAAAAGAAAGTTTAAGCAAGACTAACTTGAATGAATTTTCTTCATGGCAATGTTACCAATTAAGTTGAACGTATTAATTCCTTTTTACTACAACCAACTTTTTTCATTCTAGTTGCAACAACTTAATCCTTTGTTGTTTCTACTTAATTCATTTGAGGAAATGGATTGCCTAAACTATACACTGATAAAAATGTTCAGCATAATTTACTTAAATATGGTAAATTTTTTTGCTTAATATTATTAAGTAGATCAAATAAGACTAGTGTTTGTAGAAAAAACTTAATTTATATGTCTGTTGTAAGAAAGTTTGCAAATAAAGTAAAAATTTCTCTAGCCTTTTTACCTTTTTTTTTATCTACCTAACTTTAAGAATTCTAAATGTGTACTTTTGAATAATCCAATTAAAATTTTTAATTTCTAAATTACAAATTCCAAGTGGGATCTACAATGTTTTTCCAAACCTCAGCCATTAGGGTTGCACAAGCCAGTGCACTCTTAGTGGTGGTCTCAAGCCCGAATAAATGGGGAGGAAGATCATCCAGCGTAAAAACATGACAAATCGAACATGCGGATTATGAATAAGGATGATCCGCTGTGGCGAACCCTAATGGGAGAAGCCGAAAGAAAGTATTAGTGTATTTTAAATATACAGTGAGGAAAATAGGTATTTGAACATGCTGCTATTTTGCAAGTTCTCCCACTTAGAAATCATGGAGTGGTCTGAAATGTTCATCGTAGGTGCATGTCCACTGTGAGAGACATAATCTAAAAAAAAAATCCAGAAGTCACAATATATGATTTTTAAACTATTTATTTGTATGATACAGCTGCAAATAAGTATTTAAACACCTGTCTATCAGCTAGAATTCTGACCCTCAAAGACCTGTTAGTCTGCCTTTAAAATGTCCACCTCCACTACATTTATTATCCTAAATTAGATGCACCTGTTTGAGGTCGTTAGCTGCATAAAGACACTTGTCCACCCCATACAATCAGTAAGAATCCAACCACTAACATGGCCAAGACCAAAGAGCTGTCCAAAGACACTAGAGACAAAATTGTACACCTCCACAAGGCTGGAAAGGGCTACAGGGAAATTGGCAAGCAGCTTGGTGAAAAAAGGTCCACTGTTGGAGCAATCATTAGAAAATGTAAGAAGCTAAACATGACTGTCAATCTCCCTCGGACTGGGGCTCCAAGCAAGATCTCATCTTGTGGGGTCTCAATGATCCTAAGGAAGGTAAGAAATCAGCCCAGAACTACACGGGAAGAGCTGGTCAATGACCTGAAAGGAGCTGGGACCACCGTTTCCAAGGTTACTGTTGGTAATACAGTAAGACGTCATGGTTTGAAATCATGCATGTCACGGAAGGTTCCCCTGCTTAAACCAGCACATGTCCAGGTACGTTTTAAGTTTGCCAATGACCATTTGGATGATCCAGAGGAGTCATAGGAGAAAATCATGTGGTCAGATGAGACCAAAATAGAACTTTTTGGTCATCATTTCACTAAACGTGTTTAGAGGAAGAAGAATGATAAGTACCATCCCAAGAACACCATCCCTACTGTGAAGCAGTAGCCAGTCTCCAGACCTAAACCCATTAGAGAATCTTTGTAGGGAGCTCAAACTCTGTGTTTCTCAGTGACAGGCCAGAAACCTGACTGATCTAGAGAAGATCTGTGTGGAGGAGTGGGCCAAAATCCCTCCTGCAGTGTGTGCAAACTTGGTGAAAAACTACAGGAAACGTTTGACCTCTGTAATTGCAAACGAAGGCTACTGTACCAAATATTAACATTGATTTCTCAGGTGTTACTTATTTGCAGCTGTATCATACAAATAAATGGTTTAAAAATCATATATTGTGATTTCTGGATTTTTTTTTTTTAGATTACATCTCTCACAGTGGACATGCACCTACAATGACAATTGCAGACCCCTCCACGACTTCTAAGTAGGAGAACTTAAGCAAAATAACAGGGAGCAAAATAACAGGGTGTTCAAATACTTATTTTCCTCACTGTACATGTACTAAAATTTTCAAACTAGCAACTGAGTAATTCTACTTTAAATTTAATTGCAGACATTTCCTTTTATTTAAAAACTATTTACTATATCACCATTAGTACTTGTCAATGGAATGTCAGTAGAATGTACTCATCAAATATAGAAATCTAGTTTTTACAAAAAGCTGACATTTTGGCTAATTAATAGTAAAAATTGACAGGGTCAGTAAAGGAAATATATAACCCTTTCACAGATTTTGACATTGAATACAACAGAAAAAAATGCTTTATAGTGGTGTGAGAGTAAAGCTTTTTAAGTAAAAGCTTACTAGTCACAAGATTTTCCCTTAATCCATTTAATCCATTTCAACATATGCATGCTGTTGGCAAGGGTTGACCTTGATATTAAATGCATTTGTCAGTCTCAACCTAATAACTGGATGTTTAACTTATTTTTTTATTGAAATAAATTGTAAGAAATTCACATTGTGCAAAATATTTTATAAGTCACATTTCTCACTTCTTAACAGCTATTTGTACTTCAAATGCATGGAAAACATTGGTAGTAAAATGTAGTAGTGCAACCTAATAAAGTGCATTAGGAGAACCTGAAAAATTAAACTAGACATTAAAGAGACTTAACAGAGGAACCTAACTTAAACCCTCTACCTTCAACAATGTCTGTAAGACTTTTAGGTCAATAAGCTGACCTTGAGATTGTGAAGGAAGTTTTTTTTGTTAACGTCCAGCTCCAGGAAGATCTTCTGAAACACCTCAAAGGTGTAGTTCAGTTTCTTTAGATAGCTTAGATCAAATGCATAAATAAGGCCTATTATGTAGGTGCAAGCATTTGCCACATTGGGAATACCAAAAAGGACTTTGTTTCCTCAATGGCTATTCCAGCTTGTTTTTCGAAACCTCCATCCCTGGCTTTGCTAACCACAAAGATATTGAGTACAAATGAAGTGAGGTTGTCTTGGATGGCTACAGCATCACCATCAGCATCAGCATCATCATCATCATCATCATCTTAATCACAAACCTGTGAAATATACCATATTTATAATTTTATTATAATTAATTATAATATACCATATATTCATTTTTGTTTGCTAATGTGAATAATGCAGCACTTTGCTCTACCTCTGACAATGGTTGCTGTGGTAGTCTTAATCTATATACTTATGTACAATTTGTGGCAGAAAGTCACTCAAAGATTATTGTTGTCAAGAAATGTGTGCGCATCAGAAATGCATTTGAAACTTAATTGTGTGAATTAAAAAATATTTATGTGGAGAGAGTCATGTATGTAGTATATGTATATGTATATGTACGAAATGAAGAGAATAAACTGTTGGGAATAAATTAATATAATTTTATGGAACAAATATTAGAATTTAGGTTGTAAATGTAGGTCAGTGCTTCTAATAGTGTTTATGCCAGCAGAGACGGCTATGCTGGCCCTGACCGCCCACCACTGATATAGATAGATATATGTGTGTGTATGTGTGTATGTGTATGTGTATGTATGTATATACACATACACACACAAACCCCCTTGATGGTGTCTTTGTCCTTTTATAAATTATTATTATAACCGACCATTGAAATCTTGGTTTTGAAATTGCAAACTAAAATTTTGTTTAATTAAAAAAGTCTCTTGTACAATATGCTTCAATTCCTCTACAGTCTAAGGTATTCCTGATGGCAAGGAAAGCTTGCGTATTTTCTCCTGCAGAATGACAGTCTGGCAGACATGATGGTTCTGCAGAACGTAAAAAAAAATACATTGGATAAGCTGAATTTAGGCATGCAAGTAATCAAAAAAAAAAAAAAAAAAAAAAAAAAAAATCAGATATATATCACTCCTAGGAGGCTTAATGTTAGGTATTACTTTCAATTTTTCTTTTTGTATGCGTTTTTTTCGTATTTGTCATCCTACTGGTGTCATCCTCTGAATTGTTAAAATAAAATAAAATTTAATAAAAACTTTAAATGCATGCTACTAATGAAAAATCAAACCCAATCTGAAATTTTTTGACGGATGAACATTTTAGAGGCAGTGTGTAAACATAAAGATGTTGGATATGCAGCGATATGAAATTAAACACAAACTATGTGAAACAAATTATATTTAGTTTTTATAGTTAAATTTTTTTTATATTGTACCATCCAGGGTTTTACATAGAATAATATACAAAATAGAATTTTTTTGTTATAAAGTTCTAAATCATATTGTCATGAATTGTTCTACAATGTAGTATTTTCAACATATAAAATTAATATAAGAGATTTATGGGATGTTGTCAGGGTGGCGATAACGAAGCGGAAGCGGAAGTAACTCAATCATTCTTTATTAGTCTCTTTACTAAAAAAACACAGATACGTCTTGAGTTACAAACGCGTTTGTAAAGGAAAGTAATATCCGAAAGGAAAGTAATATCCGAAAGGAAAGGAAACTCCAATGCAAAAGAGTAATCCACAAGGAAAGGATAACCCTAGGAGATGGAGTCAGGAGACGGAGCCAGCGGGGAATGCTGGCAGTACAGAATCCAGGCAATCACCAACATGACCTTCAAGAACCGACAGCCTGTGACTCGGGAACGTGAGTTTATATAGTTGTTTGGTTAATGAGTCACAGGTGTCGGGAATCAAAACGGCAAATGAAAACGGCAGAGCGAACGGCAGCATGACCGCTAGCGAGGAGGGCATGGCAGGTGGAACCCAGACAGATGTATTATTGCTCTTTGTTTGTTCTTCGATATAATGGGGTGCAATTGTAGTCTAAATGTTTTTACCAATATTTATAGCAATGCTTACCTCAGAATATTCAGTAATTATACTTGCAAATATGTAAAAAGAAAATAACAATACCTCTCAAATTTCAAAGATCTGTTAGGAGTCCTTCTTTAGGTAAAGTGAAAGGCCTGCCAGGACTCCTGGATACATTGATGTATTTCTTGTGCTGTTGCAGAAACAAATACATTGCATAAAGGGTCAAGGTCACATTTACCCAGGGTCCCAGGGTCGAGTGTTTACATTTAGTATTATGTAATGTAATGCACTAAAATATATTTACCTGTTCTTCCTATGCCATTTAATCCTCTTCCACCTTCTCACCAAAATATCCTATTTTTCTTTTTTTGTACAATTTAAGCAGGTAAGGTGTATATTTGTCAAGAGCAGCATAGAATGAAAATGGCAGATTTTGAAAGAAACAGTGCTGTGAAGATGAGTAGCACTGTGTGGTCCTAGTAAATGTTTTTTTTTTTACTTACTTGAGCTTTACAAAATAGTGCAGGCCATCTATCTTTTAGTTCAGTAATGGAAGACCCGAATTCACAATATCTTCATGCCTGAGATCAAAGGTGTGTTGCATATGGTGATGGATGAGAGTCATGTCTCTTTCTGCTACAGCCTTCTTAAACTTACCCACCATCTCAAGCCTGTTGGTTTCCAAAATGTTCTTAGTCTGTCCACGGTAATAACTGGGAAGGAAATAGATTTTTTACATGCAATACAGGTTCTTAATTTACTCATACTTTTCAATATTGCATATCCAGTTCTCATGTTAAAGTACTGCACGAAGCTAATAAATAATTTGAGAAAATGTTTGCCATTCTGAGAAATTTAACTGCATTTTCATGTTTTTACAGTAAATATAAACAGCAGCAATCAGTCAGCTCAGATCAGGAATAAACGTAAACATGTCACAATATTTCTACAAAAACACACACACACACACACACACACACACACACACACACACACACACACACACACACACACACACACATATATATATCTCCAGAATCCAGAAATCACAATATATTTTTAAATAAATTGTTAAAAAAACACAATATATAGTTAAAAAAAGATTTATTTGTAATCCTGGCTGTGTGCTTCGGGTCATTGTCATGTTGGAAGACCCAGCCTCGACCCATCTTCAGTGCTCTAACTGAGGGAAGGAGGTTGCTCCCCAAAATCTCGCAATACATGTCCCCGGTCATCCTCTCCTTAATACAGCGCAGTCGCCCTGTCCCATGTGCAGAAAAACACCCCCAAAGCATAATGCTACCACCCCCATGCTTCACAGAGGGGATGGTGTTCTTGGGATGGTATTCATCATTCTTCTTCCTCCAAACACATTTAGTGGAATTATGACCCAAAAGTTCTATTTTGGTCTCATCTGACAATATGATTTTCTCCCATGACTCCTCTGGATCATCAAAATGGTCATTGGCAAAGATGTACCTGGACATGTGCTGATTTAAGCAGGGGAACCTTTCGTGACATGCATGATTTCAAACCATGACGTCTTAGTGTATTACCAACAGTAACCTTGGAAACGGTGGTCCCAGCTCTTTTCAGGTCATTGACCAGCTCCTCCCGTGTAGTTCTGGGCTGATTTCTCACCCTCCTTAGGATCATTGAAACCCCACGAGATGAGATCTTGCATGGAGCCCCAGTCCGAGGGCGATTGACAGTCATGTTTAGCTTCTTACATTTTCTAATGATTGCTCCAACAGTGGACCTTTTTTCACCAAGCTGCTTGCCAATTTCCCCGTAGCCCTTTCCAGCCTTGTGGAGGTGTACAATTTTGTCTCTAGTGTCTTTGGACAGCTCTTTGGTCTTGGCCATGTTAGTGGTTGGATTCTTACTGATTGTATGGGGTGGACAAGTGTCTTTATGCAGCTAACGACCTCAAACAGGTGCATCTAATTTAGGATAATAAATGTAGTGGAGGTGGACATTTTAAAGGCAGACTAACAGGTCTTTGAGGGTCAGAATTCTAGCTAATAGACAGGTGTTCAAATACTTATTTGCAGCTGTATCATACAAATAAATAGTTTAAAAATCATATATTGTGATTTCTGGATTTTATTTATTAGATTATGTCTCTCACAGTGGACATGCACCTACGATGAAAATTTCTAAGTGGGAGAACTTGCAAAATAGCAGGGTGTTCAAATACCTATTTTCCTCATTGTATATATATATATATACAGGGAGTGCAGAATTATTAGGCAAATGAGTATTTTGACCACATCATCCTCGTTATGCATGTTGTCTTACTCCAAGCTGTATAGGCTGGAAAGCCTACTACCAATTAAGCATATTAGGTGATGTGCATCTCTGTAATGAGAAGGGGTGTGGTCTAATGACATCAACACCCTATATCAGGTGTGCATAATTATTAGGCAACTTCCTTTCCTTTGGCAAAATGGGTCAAAAGAAGGACTTGACAGGCTCAGAAAAGTCAAAAATAGTGCGATATATTGCAGAGGGATGCAGCAGTCTTAAAATAGCCAAGCTTCTGAAGCGTGATCATCGAACAATCAAGCGTTTCATTCAAAATAGTCAACAGGGTCGCAAGAAGCGTGTGGAAAAACCAAGGCGCAAAATAACTGCCCGTGAACTGAGAAAAGTCAAGCGTGCAGCTGCCAAGATGCCACTTGCCACCAGTTTGGCCATATTTCAGAGCTGCAACATCACTGGAGTGCCCAAAAGCACAAGGTGTGCAATACTCAGAGACATGGCCAAGGTAAGAAAGGCAGAAAGTCGACCACCACTGAACAAGACACACAAGCTGAAACGTCAAGACTGGGCCAAGAAATATCTCAAGACTGATTTTTCTAAGGTTTTATGGACTGATGAAATGAGAGTGAGTCTTGATGGGCCAGATGGATGGGCCCGTGGCTGGATTGGTAAAGGGCAGAGAGCTCCAGTCCGACTCAGACGCCAGCAAGGTGGAGGTGGAGTACTGGTTTGGGCTGGTATCATCAAAGATGAGCTTGTGGGGCCTTTTCGGGTTGAGGATGGAGTCAAGCTGAACTCCCAGTCCTACTGCCAGTTTCTGGAAGACACCTTCTTCAAGCAGTGGTACAGGAAGAAGTCTGCATCCTTCAAGAAAAACATGATTTTCATGCAGGACAATGCTCCATCACACACGTCCAAGTACTCCACAGCGTGGCTGGCAAGAAAGGGTATAAAAGAAGAAAATCTAATGATATGGCCTCCTTGTTCACCTGATCTGAACCCCATTGAGAACCTGTGGTCCATCATCAAATGTGCGATTTACAAGGAGGGAAAACAGTACACCTCTCTGAACAGTGTCTGGGAGGCTGTGGTTGCTGCTGCACGCAATGTTGATGGTGAACAGATCAAAACACTGACAGAATCCATGGATGGCAGGCTTTTGAGTGTCCTTGCAAAGAAAGGTGGCTATATTGGTCACTGATTTGTTTTTGTTTGGTTTTTGAATGTCAGAAATGTATATTTGTGAATGTTGAGATGTTATATTGGTTTCACTGGTAAAAATAAATAATTAAAATGGGTATAAATTTGTTTTTTGTTAAGTTGCCTAATAATTATGCACAGTAATAGTCACCTGCACACACAGATATCCCCCTAAAATAGCTAAAACTAAAAACTACTTCCAAAAATATTCAGCTTTGATATTAATGAGTTTTTTGTGTTCATTGAGAACATGGTTGTTGTTCAAATTAAATCCTCAAATAAAATTAATCCTCACACACATGTAGCGGGATCCAATTGACACTGGTACGTCTCTAGATGGTTCGGGATGTTTGCGAGTTCGGCATCTACTTCTTCAAAGGTCCGTAATCACCAAGAGGTGGGAGGTGACTGGAGCTGGCCAACCTCAGGGTGTCTCGGGATGGGGAGAGAAAGAGAAGCAGTGGAGAGGAATTAGCGTAGCTGCTGTTCATGATATTAACAGCACAAGTTGATAATGTGCATGTGATCAGATGTTCTGGAGCACAAGGTTATGATGTGATGTGTGTTATGTGTAGGCTTCACTGGTAAAAATAAATAATTGAAATGGGTATAAATTTGTTTTTTGTTAAGTTGCCTAATAATTATGCACAGTAATAGTCACCTGCACACACAGATATCCCCCTAAAATAGCTAAAACTAAAAACTACTTCCAAAAATATTCAGCTTTGATATTAATGAGTTTTTTGTGTTCATTGAGAACATGGTTGTTGTTCAAATTAAATCCTCAAATAAAATTAATCCTCAAAAATACAACTTGCCTAATAATTCTGCACTCCCTGTATATACAATGTTTGATGTATGATTTGAAATCTCACAAGCCATGTACTGAATAGTTTAATCTGTGAAAGTATGAGACACAGCAAGCTCTACTATACAGTATCTTTCAAATCCATTAGACCTTCCGAAAATGTATCACCTTCTGGGACTTTAAACCCAATAAGAACAGGCAGCTGTCTAAAAAGAGTGTGGTTCTCATGCCCACTCCCTCCTATTGTTCCACGACGGACATAATATTGGGAAATCTTATCTGAATGCTGGAAGGGAAAAGACAGTATTGCCACATTAGGCTAAAGTAAAAAATATATATTTTTATTCAAACCATTTAAACAATGTGCCAACTCCACAGGAACAACACCTTCTAGATATCAGGTGAAAATCCTGTGACAGGGTGGAAATAGGAATAGGTCAGACAAAACACAACTGTGTTTTACACCATAATTACAATCACAGTCTTTGTTTTGTATTTTTTAAATAAGGTTAACATGCTGATCTTTTGTTCGCATTTCAAATACCAGCAATTGCATCTGAGTTTTGCATTTCTGTTTGAATGGTGAGAAAAAATCTACAGAAATAATTTGATCTAAAACTCTCACTGAAACCAGCTAGCCTGTGAGCAGCAGGGTTATCAGCTACAACAGAATCATCTGTGCCTTTGAGGAAGTCACCAGATGTTTCAATGTTAACACCCACTTCTTCAAGATTTTTTAAGTTATTCAGGAGAGTTCAAAAAACTTTTCATATCCAAACTGCCGTACATCCTTTGAATTGCCTAAAAAGAGCCAGCTGAGTAGAGTGGAGGACAGAACAATATTTTACTGGAAGCTTAGTAAATATTCAATAAACCGCACAGACTTTGTCATCAACAAATTTTAAGTCAACATAAAGAATTATTGCAAATTTCTGGCCCTTAACTGATAACAGCAAATTTTCTGGGTAGTGTGAGAAAATACTAGCAAACCACTTCACAGTCACCTGGACAGTATCAGTCATACAGCAATATGATAGATACTGTCCAGGTGACTGTGAAGTGGTTGCTTGTATTTTCTCAAGTACAGCCTGTATTTCAAGCAACAACTGCAAAGATTATGGAATTGGCACATAATGGTACACTGGATTACAAATGAAAACTTCTCAAAATAGGATTGTTTCCATTTACTCAATGATTTTCTGTGTTGCCCTCTGTGACACATGGAGAATAGTTTGCATTTTCAAGATGAATGCAACCAAATTGTACTGTACCTGCTCTCCCAATCCCTAACTGCTACTGGGACAGATTTTTCATTTTAACCTGAAAGTTGCACTGCATGATGTTCAATGTCTTTATACTGGGAAATATTTGAGACATTCTGGAGCACAACTGATGAATAAAAAATCTGTGTTCTCTGCATTTGTGTGCATTATATGTGGAATACACTTTGGTTTGAAATTTGAAATTTCCCTAAATGAATGTCCCTCTTCACACATGGCTGCATAAAATCACACATAGGGCAATAAAATGCATAATTAATTGCCAAAGTTTACAGTCTTCAACTACATTTTTTTCTGAATGTATTCCTGACAAATATATCAATAAATTAAAAGTCATAAATGAGCACATGCAATTATTTAACCGGCAAGGTAAAAGTGAGATTTTGGAATACTGTCCATAATTTAGTTGTGAACATTCGTGTTTTTAAGGCAAATTCAAACAGTTTACATTTCCATATAGGAACTCAAGCTGCGTCGAAACACTTTGGAAACGGCCCACGTTGTCCATGCTCTGAAATCATCCCCGTGAAGTCATCAGTGGGCGACGTCGCGTACAGCAGGAAGCTACAAGATGGCTCAGGTTCTGCTCCCCGAGGGGTTGGTTCCACAATCGGATGCCTTGGTACAGGAGGCCAGGCTGTTAGCCCTACCACAGGATGTGCTTTGAGGGGGCAGCCTCCCTCAAGCGGGTGTCTCTCTCTATTCCCGCTCGAGAGATCGCGGCGGATGGAGGAGACCCGTCACCTCTCAGGAGGTTCCAACGGCTGCAGGGCACCGCTCTGGGAGGGTCAGAGGCCAGCCTCAAGAAGCTGGTTCCCTTGAGAGAGCTTGGGAAGAGCTGCCAGACGTATCTCGTCCTGCGTACGATTAAGAGGGACTACTCGATTTAATTTGGGTCCTCTCTTTCCCGGTTCAACGGATCCCTGGTGGGACCCAACCAGGCTCTGGTCCTGGAGCAAGAAGTACGCACCCTCCTGAGGGAAGGAGCCATCGAATTGGTTCCTCCCTCAGTCAGAGAGTCAGGCTAATATGGGCAGTTCTTCTTGTTCTGAAGAAGGATGGCGGATTGAGGCCAATCCTAGATTTATGCTTCTTGCAGCTCAGGTTCAGGATGCTTACCCTCAAACAGGTCATGTCACAGATCAAGTTCAAGGACTGGTTTGTCACAATAAATCTAAGGGATGCCTATTTCTGCATAGCCATCCTTCATGCTCACATGAGGTTTCTGAGGTTTGCTTTTGGGGGCGAAGCTTACAGGTACCATTCCTTCCCTTCGGCCTAGCACTCTCACAAAGTGCATGAATGCAGGTTTAGCCCCACCACGGCTTCAGAGCATTCTGAACTATATCGACAACTGGTTGATATTAGCTTGATCAGAGCTTCCGGTGGTCCAGCATCAAGATGTCATTCTCACCTGCATGAAGGAACTGAGGTTAAGACTGAACGCAGGGAAGAGGTGTGCTTTCTTCGTTGCAGAGAACCACCTTCTTGGACGTAGTGTGGGACTCGACCGTGTTGCGGGCACAATTGTCTCCAGCCTGGATTGCAACCATTCTCACAACAGTCGGGAGAGTAAGAGAAGGCCAACCACTCACTGTGAAGCAGTTCCAGAGGCTGCTGGGTCTCATGGTGGCAGCATCCAACGTGATTCCACTTGGCATCCTCCATATGAGACCCCCCAATAGTGGTTTAGAGACAGAGGGTTCTCCCTAGGGGGCAGCCCACTCCGTACTATCAAGGAGGTGGGCTCTTCAAACCTTAAATATGGAGAGAACACGTGTTGCTGTCTCAAGGCCCCGTCCTCTAAGCGCCTTGTCGTTGCGTAACACTAACGAGGGACGCATCCTTCATGGGGTGGGGAGCGGTCATGAGTGGACATATAAACTGCCTGGAGATGATGGCTGTGTTTATAGCACTCAAACACTTCCAGGGGGGGGGGGGGGGGGGGGGGGGGGGTCTGTGGCCGAGGCTATGTCTGTATGCCTTCTCTCCTATCGTGCTGCTGCTGGGAGTTCTGGAAAGAATCAGCAAGGAATACGTCTACACCTGGTGGCACTTTGTTTCCCGGCAGACCATGGTTTACGGACCTGCTATCCCTCTTTGAGGGCCCTCCTTGGGAAATTCCTCCCAGGAGAGATCTCCTCTCGCAAGCAGGGGTAACCCTAGTTCACCCCATCCAGAGTTATGGAAGCTTTGGCTGTGGCCACTGAGGGGGCACAGTTTCTAGCAGCTGGTCTCTCTACTTAGATCGTTGAGACCATCCTCCATTCCAGAGCTCCCTTTATGAGGAGGTTGTATTCTACTAGATGGCAGCTGTTTTCCATGTCATGTGAGCACCACCAGTTAGACCCAGTCAACTGCCCGGTTGGCTCAGTTCTGGAGTTCTTGCAGGTACAGTTTGCCATAGGGTTGGTTCCGTCAACCCTGAAGGTTTACGTGTCCCCCGCCTGTGGGGTAGTCACTGGGGAAACACCATCATGTGACATGTTTACTATGCGGTACCTGGAGGCTGAGGAGAGGGATACGACACAGAGTGCCTGTGTGATATTTCAAAATCTTTCTTCATGCCTTGGGCTAAGGTGGCTCTTAGGTACCTGTTGGTAAAGACTTTCTTAAAAGGATCGGGGATCAACAGGCTCTGTCTGTGGCCACGTCTCTCCTGGAGTTTGCCCCTGGCATAGCCAGTGCTTTTCTCTACCCCAATACTGGGTATGTGTCTAAGGTGCCTGTGGCTCCCTCCCGACCTGTTTTTTTGCCACATGTTATGAGTCCTCTGGTCTTCCCACTCCTTTCGGAGTCAACGCTCATTCAACTCAGAGTAGGGGCCTCTACGGTCTAGGTTCCCCTACAGGACACATGTAATGGTCCGGGCTTGTCCACCCCTTTTTGACCTTCGTCAGGTTTTATGACCTCAATGTCAAAGCCACTCCTGGTTTCTCTATCCTGCACTCTGGTGGTACCCAGACACACTAGGCAGGAACTGGTTAGTATTGCGTGATTGGACACTCGTTCCCAAAGCGTTTGGACGCTGCGTCAACAGGTCACTTATCTTCTCTTTTTTAGAAGCAAATGTCGCTACCATCGCTCAGCCATTTCCAGCCAAAACTCCCCGAGATGGCATATGGAAAAATCCCTGAGAGGAACCAGACTCAAGAGGGAACCCATCCTCATCTGGGTTGCACCGAATGTCCATTTATTGCAGATATACGATGTTGTGGGGTACAGTGATGATCATCAGAAGCGAAAAGTAGTCCTGAGTCAATGTAGCAGACTGTTGACTTCAGCTACAGTCCAATCCATCCTCAAAGCTCCTGTTCTTAATCCGGAATTTCATGGAATCACCCAAGGCGTTGATGAGAAGCTGCACAGAGTTGCCTCCAGTCGAAGTGAGAAGATCCACGGAGGGGATCTTCCAGTGACCACAGAAACAGTGGTCACTTGAACCTCAAGAGCATGTTTAACTCCATTATTATCTATTATTATTATTATTACGTGTCCTTATTGTTGTATGAAAGTTAATGTCACTGTGCAATTTGGACTCCCTTCCTGATTTTTCCTTTTTTTTGGCTGATCTAAAACATTAAAGAGTGATAAACATCGAAAAGAATAAACAAATCAGGAAAGAGGCAAACACTTTTTCACACCACTGTATGTTGCAAATTATTAAGTAGGTGTCCATTTAAAATAATCTTTCATTGTAGGGGGAAAAAGTACTTTTTATATCTCATTGTAGTTTGTTTGTTTAACATAATTTAATTTTCCAATTTTAAAAATGTTGCATTGCATTTGTGTTAGAAGATTTGTTTTTTGTTTTTTGGAGTGTAGGTTTGTAAGGAATTTATCTTTAAAGTCATCTTTTTAGATGACTTTAAAGATAAATTCTTAAGATCTTTCAACACATAATTCATAATCAAATCAAAATCCATAGCTGTCACCCTACTCACAACACTAGATAGCTATGAGTAAGGCTGCAGATATAAGAAGTATAAGAAATACTATTTCTTTATTAAAGAGCAGTACTGAAAATACAAGAGAAAAATACAGAGCTATATTAAAATATAAAAGTAATTTGTTTTCTTTTTAGAAACATTAACATTTTATTTCTGAAATTGCATACAAGAATATCTCTGAAAACCAAACCACTTTAGTGCATTTAATTGCCATATTACAATAAAATGCAAATGCAAATACAAATATATAAATATTTTTATTTCTCGGAATTGCGATGAGACATTTCAGAGGAAACACAATCCTCTGTGTATAGTTAACTAATAAACTGAGCAAATAATTTGCCTTGATGATATTTTTGTATTTTTAATTACTCAAATTATTAAAGTTATTTAAGGAATTAAAGAAATGGCAAAAAGTGTGCGAGATCTGAACAAACAGCAAAGTGCAAGCATAACTCTAACATTTATGAGCTCACCATCTGCTTTAAACTTAGAAATGCCTTGCAACATTATTAGGTTGGAATTTTTATTAGTCCTATATGGCCTGGTCTTGAAACAAGTATTTATTTCCTCACCTATAAACCCACATTGAACAGTTTGAGTTTATTTGTTTCAGTTGACTTAGTGCAGTACCAGTCTAAGGCCAATTTATCAGTAGCTGTTGATGGGATATTCAAAGTCCTAACAGTTTTATGTTCAGAAACATTATTCAGTAATTGTTCCAATTCTATGAAACTCTGCCTCTCTAAGATATACTTTTTATACCCAGTCATGTTACTGACTTGCTGCCAATCAATCCAATTAGTTGCAAAATGTTCCTCCAGCTGTTTCTTTTTAGTAAGACTCACGTTTGCAGACTTTTATATTAAATTTATCTTCAGAATCAGAGAATACTACAAAAGCGATATTTTCATGCCATCAGTTAAAAGTGATGCCATCAGGTATAAGTGATTTAACATAATGACCACAAAATCTATATAAGACTGTAATATGATGATACTGATTGTGATATTAATTTAGCTTCACACCTCCACTTGGTGGGCAGAACACTTGGTTGCTGTTTATAAGTACAGCAGCAGGGCGTTGTGGGAGAACTTTGGCGCAGCTGCATTTTGGATCATTTGCAGTGGACGAATAGCGTTCAGAAGTTGACATGCCATTAGAGAGTTGCAATAGTTATGTCTTTAAAAGACAAGATAATGAACAAGCACCAGAGCAGCCTGTGTGGACAGAAATGGTCAAGTCCTTCTGATGTTGGAGAGAAGAAACCGACAAGGAAGAAGTCACATTAGCAACATGTGAGAATAAGGACACTTTTTTTTAGATTAGATTAGATTCAACTTTATTGTCATTACACATGTACAAGTACAAGGCAACGAAATGCAGTTTGGGTCTAACCAGAGTGCAATAACAGCAAGTGCAGGATATATAGTTAACATGAATTTACATAGTTAAATAAAACAAAGACTATAAACAGTAATTTAAAGATGAATATGTACTATATGTAAAACACAATATACAGAGTAGTGTGTATATATATATATATATATACTATAATACTAAAATATATATATAATTACAGATGAATATATGTACTATGAACATGCTATACAGATGCCTATTACTATACACAGAGATTTACAGAAGGATGTGAGCGGTGAACATAATAATATTGCTATAGCTGTAAACAGAGAACGGGTATATGTACAATGGTGGTGGTTTATTGTGAGCAGCAATAAAAAAAAGAGCAGTGTGCAAATAAGCATATTGTGCAAATAAGCATATTTGTGTAACAGTCCGTGCAACAACAAAGTGTAAGGTGAGAGATAATCAGTGTCTTGGTGAGCATAAGTTTTTGTTTAGAGAGTCCATTAGCAAAGAGTGTGAGGTGTGGGGGGAATGTAGTAGTGTATCAGTGAGTGTCAGAGTTCACTAGAGAGACAGCTCTAGGAAAAAAGCTGTTCTTTAGTCTGCTGGTCCTGGTCCGGAGGCACCTGTAACGCCTGCCGGAGGGCAGAAGAGTGAACAGTCTGTGAGCGGGGTGAGAGGAGTCCTTAAGAATGCTGCGAGCTCGACGCAGACAGCGTTTCTTCTGGATGTCCTCCATGGCTGGGAGTGGAGTCCCTGTGATGCGCTGGGCAGTTTTCACCACCCGCTGCAGTGCCTTACGCTCAGCAGCAGAGCAGCTCCCATACCAGACTGTGACACAGCTGGTCAGGATGCTTTCTACTGCGCAGCGGTAGAAGTTCACCAGGATATCCGAGGAGAGCTGATTTTTTTTAAGTGTCCTCAGGAAAAAGAGGCGCTGGTGAGCCTTCTTGACCAGGCTGGAGGTGTTGATGTTCCAAGACAGGTCTGCCGAGATGTGGATCCCCAGGAACTTGAAACTGGAGACACGCTCAACAGCCATCCCGTTGATGTGGGTGGTGTCATGTGTGCCTCTTTCCTCCTTCCTGAAGTCCACAATAAGCTCCTTTGTCTTGGAGGTGTTAAGGAGCTTGGGGTAACTATGGAGGTGTTAAGGAGCTTGGGGTAACTATGGACTTGACAGTCCATAGTTACCCCAAGGTTGATAGCAATGGCTTAAGGGGAGAACATAGAGTTATAAAGAGTTAATCTGTGATCCTGACCTGGAGATGACCAGCAGTTTGGTTTTGCTGTGGTTGAGTTTTAGTTGTTAAGCACTGATCAACGAAGATATGTCCAAGCGGAAGTTGTGGTATAAGATAAATTGAGTGTCATCAGCATAGCTGTGGTAAGAAAACTCATGTAAGGACATAACATAACTTCACCAAGAGAGTGAGGAAGCTCAGTGGTTAAGGCATCGGGCTTTGGATCAGAAGATCACAGGTTCAAATCCCACCACCACCAAGCTGCCACACCTAGAGCAAAACCTTAAAACCCTCCCCTGCTCAGTTGAATGTCGCTCTGGACAAGGGCATCTGCCAAATGCCGCAAATGTGCGTATAGAGAGAGAAAAGGAGAAGAACAAGTACTGAGCCTTGTGGGACACTAGTGTAGAGTGGACCCTCTCCATGTTACCTGGTATGAGCGAACTTCCAGGTAGGAAGGAAACCATTACCATGCTGCTATATAGACTCCTGAGAGCTGAATGCTGCTAAAAGGTCAAGGAGAATGAGGACAGATGTTATAGGTTTAGAAGTTGTATAAGTATTTGAATGGCAGTTAAAATAAGTAGTTGAAAAGAAGATTTTGGACACGATACATATAAATCAGTGTTTGACTCATTCATATAATTCTATTATTAAATTGGTGTATTAAGAGTAACATTTTCCACATAAACAGTTGATTAAGTGTGACAAATTAAACTTGTGACAAATGATAATAGGAACATTATAGCCATAATAAATCGTAGTACATTGGATACTTAAGTTGATTTTGAAGGCAAATACATTTGTACATTTACTCAAGTCGAAAAATTTAAAGTGAGCAATTTTACATTTATTGGGGTAATATTTTACCAAATTTATCGCTACTTTAACTTAACTACATGGTTAGTGTACTCCGTCCAACACTGATCATAATAATAGTATAATGCAAGCATTAATAACTGCTTGATAGTGAGATGACGTTTTAATCATCCTCTCCATGCTCAATATACACCTTTTTGTGACGGAACCCAGGCGTGAAACATTTCTAAATGGAACCTGTAAACGTATTACCTTGCAATTCATTTCTTTAATAGATGTTTTTACAAGGTCGAGGCGCGTGCTCATCTGTAGTATCGCGAGAGATCGTTGTCTCGCGTGACGTTAGAGACACGTGTACAGGGAAGCAGGAAGTAAATACAGCGCTCTTTGGACGCTTCGAGTCTCCATAGGCAGTAAGTATCATGGGCTGGTTGTGTGGCATAAATCGGCAAATTATAAATTAAGCATTATTCTATAAACATCTCGCAAATTAGTAAAGTCTATTTCGAGATAAACATCTGTTTTCTCACTTGTCACGATATGCAGTAGATATTTAATGTAACATGTAAATGAAAGTGAATGCACAGGAAACCCCATTTAACAGGTTCTGTTTGCATCGCCTAAATGCAGTTAACGTTTTAAAAGCAAGTAGATCAATCAGTTATTCCGTGTCAGCATTTACTGCTTATATTAATGAGAAGGTTTGTTGTCTAGTCTCTTGTGGCACCTAGCTGCAGAACTCACTCCCTACTGACACTCATGACAGCCACCTCTGTTTATGAATATAAATCTTAGCTTAAAACTGCAAAAATATTTATTTTCTTACTTTTATTGGTCATAATGTATATTTTTACCATGTACTGTTTATTGTGTTTGTGTGCTTGCATTGCTTATGCTTTCTAAACTTTTTATATGATGTGTTCGTTGTAATGGATTTGATTGTACACTTCAATAGAAATACTGTATGCAACAGCATTTTCTTTTGTTCTGGTCTGGACAAATGTCCACATCCATATGTTTAACTGTTTAATGCTTTTATATTGTTTCTTATTGCGAAGCATCATTGAGCTTAGGAAAGGTGCTATATAACTGAAACAGATTATTATTGTTTATTATTGTTATTATATTAATATTGTTTTGTGTCAGGTGAAGCAGCATGCTTGCAGACTGCAGTCCAGTGGTGCAGACTCTGCTGGGGACGCTCTTCACTTGGGGTCTCACAGCTGCAGGAGCTGCACTGGTCTTCATCTTTCCCAGCACAAAGGTAGGACATGCTTCTTACCCAAAGCATGACTTGTTATTTTTTAAACATGTATTATTGTGTATACAGTGAAGCTTTGTTAATTCAATGTAAAAGGAGGCTCCAGTGCCAGTAATCATTCCTCCATGAGAAAGCCTTGAGGACAGAGGAGTTTGTGCTTTCCGTCTTTTCCATGACATAAACATTTTTTTCTCTCAAAGTACTAAGACAAAATAATGTAGTAACAGGTGCTCTTAGAAAAGAAACTAATTTGTTTAACTTTTAACATTTCTAATAACTTAATAAATAATTGTTGTTGACAAATTGCTGCCCACAAATTTCAAGCATTTCTTTTTTCTGATAGTGATAAGTCCTGCCCTGTTTTATGTTTCTATTATTTTGGTTCCATAGTTATAGCATAAGCTATAGTTTGTTTACTTTCATTTGACAGAGAAGTTGTTGATGGTGAGGATCTCCCAATCATCCAACCTTTTTTAAATCACTTCTGATTGTGGAATAATTTTCAGTTCTTAATTCTAATTTTACATTTTAAGTAGTGTTTGACTTTACATGTAGGAAAGATATAAAGATACAGTTAACAAGGACTGTATGTGTTAATTGTTATAATTGTTTTTCTTGTATATATTAATTCAGCAGTTGCTATCAATCATTTTAAAACAACAAATACATTGTTGTTGTTGTTTTTTTTTTTTTTTACAGATAATTGTTTTTTTTTTTTTTTTTTTTTTTTTGTATAAGCCACCATCTGATGCTGTCTAGCTACAATGTCCCCTGCCAACACCTTGCAACTCCTACATAGAACATAGTCCACCTGTGTGCATACATGTGATACATGCAGGACAAAGATACAGAACAAAACACTAAATACACAGAACATGGGCTGTTGTCTAAGGGAGTTTTTTTGCTTGCCACAGTCACCATGGCTTGTTCAGGGATAAATACACATCATTAACCCTAACTCTTAAATTCTGTAAAGCTGCGTTGAGACACTGTCCGTTGTAAAAAGCACTATAGAAATAAACTTGACTTGACTTAAAACTTGACTGGTGTATCAGCAATTATATGGATTTTTCTATAGTTTACATGTCACTGTAATCATGATAGCAAGTACTTATTTCATTATTTCACATGATTAAAAATATTAGTACACATTGTAATTGTTTTGTTATTTTGCTCCTTTCAGAAGCAGATCTTGGATGGAAGCCTGGGGTTTGCTGCAGGGGTAAGAGAACATCTAAATGAACATTCTATTATTACACTTGATCCCTTCTGTCTTTGAATTTTAATATTTCTATTTTACAATAAGAATAAAAATACTGGTGGTAGGGTGTGGAGCTAAGATTAAAACACAAGTTAGATAATGGAAATGAACAGTTCAGTAGGCTACTTGCACAAAAACTTAAATATTACTTAGAAGTCATTGCTTCCAGCTTCTAATGGCAGTGGTGCTTTCAGCTTGTAATAGCAATTTACAGTACGCAGGTGAGATTATTCAAGGATATTAAATAAAAAAAAACATTACAGCACTCAAATCACAGCTGTCTTAATGGTAGGTTTTTTTGTGATGCCAAAAAATGAAACCAAGAGAAAACAGAACTTTTTCAACTGTTTCTGTAAAATTAAAACAAAAATTAAGTGGAAAGTAATCAGAAACATTTTAGGGACAAATTGGAAAAACCTTAAATGTAAAGTACTTTCAGTACTTTGTTTAAACACTGTTTATTATACCACTTTTTGAAGCAGAGTCCATTAAAGTTGACATTAGAGTTGATATTTTGATCAAAAACATATCCTGTATATAGCTTGCTTCATGTCATCCCACAGATCCTTCAGGGACACATTCTTTGTTTATTTTGTTTATTTGTATATATGCTTTGGGTCTTTGTCATGCTGAAAGGCAGAACTCTCAACCTCACCCATATGCTTTCCATCAAATTATGTTTTTACCACTATGCTTCAATATGAGTTTGTTGTTTTTTTGTTTTTTTTTACATTATATATTTTAAAATGGTCATCAGACATTCTTCCACATGGTTTTTGAGGTTTTTAACTCATTGCCCAGATATTTGAAGAATATATGAAACAGTCCCATTTCACATATGGTCCCCATTTCCTGTTATGTTTCCATTAGATGTTATAGTGTAAATGTGGAGATTTGTGTTTATTCAACCACAAGGGTGTTAGTAAAAGGGTGTCAGCTACTGATGCAGGGTGAGGAGGACTTGGGTGGAGTCAGCGTTTCAACTGAATGGATTCACCTTTCCAGCTGGATTTATTCACACTGCTGTCATCAGCATTAATAGGGCTTATTAATTACCACTGTTATCGTGCATGCAATCTGACACCTCGTTCTGCAAACTGATCCTGTAGATAAACCGTAGACTGACAAACCAAATTACACAAACAGTTCTGTTTTCTGCAGAAACAGTGGATACCGCCACCAGCTCGCTCATCAGCGACAAATGAACACTTATAAAGAACCTATTCTTTATATATAACACCTATTCATTTTTATTACCACATTATCTGTGTAAAGCTGCTTTGAGACAATGTTCATTATTAAAAGCGCAATAAAATAAAAAAAATGAATTGAATTGAATTAAATGGATATTGACTATCCATTTAATTCAATTCAATCCAATTCATTTTTTTATTTTATTGCGCAATGTACGTTTGGAGATAAAAAAATGGTAACTAACATGATGCTTTTAAATGAGTCATCTGAAATACTTTTATAAAAGTAATGTTATTTTTAGCATGTACACTTTTGACATTGCTTTATACCTCAATATTTATTACTTTGTAATACATTTAAAACAACATTAATAATTTATTTTCTTTTATTGATGGCTCATGGGTATTTCTTTATTTATTTTTCCAGATTTTAATGCATTGGGCAGTTCTTAACTGAATTTTAGAAGTTGCAGTTTTTAGTTGTTTTCTTTGCTTGATGCAGGCCAATAATTTGACTCTTCTGAAACAGAGAATCTGTTTTTAACATGTTTAAAAAATATAAGACAACACATTGTATTAGTCAGAGTTAAAAAACTTGTTGCAGCTGGAACCTATTAATCACTACAATAATTATGCAATAGTTCTTACCTCTTTTCTTACCTGTTTGCTCAGTGAAATCTAGGTGGTGATGTTTTTTGTTCAGGCAGTGTACATTAGGAATCTAGAGTATAACTGCAGTTAAGCCTAACTAATGAAAAAGAGCACAATACACATTTTTCCCTATTTTATTTTATTTCTTGTAAATTACAAGCGGGCTTTAATGTGTCTTACACTAAGGAGAGAAGGGCAACCACTCTGAGTTGTTCCAACCTTTTTTGGTGTTGGAATTTTTAAGTCCACTGTGCTCTTGGACTTCTTCAGTGCTACAGAATTTTTTGTGGCCTTTCCCCAGACCTGTGCTTGGATGCAAATCTAAAAGGTTTTGAAACAACTCTAAAATGATTAATCAGGGTTAGTTAACATTCACTAAGCAGGTGTACTGTTGGTCATTATAAACTGGTTTGATTAAGTATGTAAAAAAAAAAAAAAATCTTGTTAGCATCTATTAGTGCTATAGCTAAATAGTTTCCTTTCAAAGAATCAAACAGGCAACCGACTGTACAGTGGGGAAAATAAGTATTTGATCCTCTGCTGAGTTTGTAAATTTACCACCTTACTCAGGAATGAACAGTCTAGAATTTTGAATAGTGGGTTTATTTTAACCATATATATATATATATATATATATATATATATATAATCGGTGACTGGCCGTGCATTTGGTACCTTTCAGTGGGGATTTGAACCATCTCTTAATACCCCCACTATCATGTTGCAATTATAGAAACCATTAATACAATGCAAAAACGCAATTGAACATTGTGTGGCATTACAGAGAGAGAGGAATTTTACATATGGAGGGGGAATGCCATTTTATTAAAGCAAGAAACCCAGTTAAACTTCAAACCTCTACACTACAACCGCAACTGTGCACCTACATGGCAAATACATAAAAAATTAAATAAAATACAACCTACTCACCAGAGATGAAAAATCATAATTTGCACCGCTCCTCAGAGGCAGTAATCCAGTGAAACCGCTTGTATGCACTGGTCTGGAAGTGGCGAACAAACCCTTTTGAGACAAACTTGAAATGTCTAGCTTTTCTTGAGAATGGATTTTTAAGTATGACCAAATCAAATTCTCTTCCTCTGTAGGCATAAAAAAAGTAATTCAATTGTATTAATGTGTGCAGAGCTGCACACATGTTGTGCAGTCGAACTTGGCTGTATCAGTTTCCCTCTGACCAACCAATCAGAGGACGGAAAAATGCTAATGCTATTCTGGGCCAGCACGCTGCCCTGTGAGGCGAATATGGAATCTGATTGGTTAAAGAAACAGATTTATTTCTTTTTGAGACAAAGGTAAAAAAAAAATCCAGCAGTATTGACTCTGAAGGCCCTGGGCAGATTAGATTGAAATGGTAGCACCTAGAGGCTGAAATCTGATTGGACAAAAATCTAACATCCACGTACACGTACTGGAAGCAGTGCAGCCAAGAGAAATAAAGAGAATAAACTGATCTCCTAATAACTCATTATGTGTATTAAAGGTTGTGACACCCGTCACAACATCTTCCATTCAAACCTCTTCACCACCATGAGAAAGACCAAAGGGCTGTCAAAGGATGTCAGGGACAAGATTGTAGACCTGCACAAGGCTGGAATGGGCTACAAGACCATTAGCAAGAAGCTTGTTGAGAACGAGACCACTGTTGGTGCGATAATTCAAGAATGGAAGAAATAAAAGAAAATTTAATCACCCTCGATCTGGAGCTCCATGCAAAATCTCACCTCATGGGGTGAGGATGATTCTGAGAAAGGTGAGGAATCAGCCCAGAATTACACGGAAGGAGTAATTTGTTAATGATTTCAAGGCAGCTGGGAGCACAGTCACTAAGAACACCATTGGTAACACACCAATGTCTCACTGTTCAAGAATGCACATGAACAGGCCTGTCTGAAATTTGCCAACGAACACCTGAATAATTCAGAGAAGACTTGAGAGATTGTGATGTGGTCAGATGAGACCAAAATTCAGCTCTTTGGGCATCAACTCGACTTGCCGTGTTTAGAGGCAAAGAAACGCTGAATATGACCCCAAGAACACCGTTGCCATTGTCAAACATGGAGGAGGAAACATTCTGCTTTGGGGCTGTTTAAGGGTACAGGAAGACTTCACCACATCAGCACTGTAGAATCTTGGATGAGAACCTCCCGGCATCAGCCCAAACACTGAAGATGGGTCATGGATAGATCCTCCAGCATGACAATAAGCAAAAACATGCAGGCAATGCTGGATCAAATCTGATGGTCTTGTAGCCTATTCCAGCCTTGTGCAGGTCAACAATCTTGTCTTTGATGTCCTTTGGTAGCTCTTTTCTCTATGATTTTTGGTGGAGATGTTTGATTGGAAGAGGTTGATTCTGTGACTGGTGTCTTATATACAGTTAATATTAGGAGCACTTTCCTAAAGGGACAGAATTAATTTGGGTCTGTTAAAGTTTGAATTCTTGCTAATTTGGTACGATCAAATACAAATTAATTTATATTTCTTTTATGTTTTTCTTTAAAAGTTTTTATTTTTTTTTATTTTGTCTCTCTCTTAAAACAAGCCTAATAAATAAGTTCTAGACTGTTCATTTCATTGTAATGGGCTGACTAAAAATCAGAAGGGGATCATATATTTATTTTCCCCACTGTATTCTTTAGTCTAGTAATATTTAACTTTTGGAATTTCCTAGTATAAACACTATAAGAAACATCTGCAAATCTCACTTTCAGACTCTTGACATTCTGCAAGCATCCTCTGCTAATCAGTATATTAAGTGTATTGAACTGGTGTGCTGATTTGCTAAATGAATTTTAAGTAAACAGGATGTGAACACAGCCTTCATCCCAGTTATGAACATGTCAGATGAATAAACCTTATTATCATGAGGTCTTTGCTACGGTCAACCAGCCAGTTCTCAATTTCCCTATTGGGAAAAATGCACACACGATCTGTGGATAATGTTAGGCTTTGGGGTTTATATCTGTTCAAACTAATTTTTTAAGGATCTAACATTGTGCTATTAGACTGTAATTCTGTAGAACATAAGTCTCTTCTTATAAATTTCAACAATGTTTTTAGTGTAGTTAGTGGACAGTTTAATACTGCACTGGCTACTGTGTTATTTGTTTGATAGATTTTAAACACAAGCTACAGCTTTTATCTAAAAGCATCTACTTGCTGTCCTAATGAAATGCAGTAAGTCCAGAGTGGTGAAGAGAAATAAATGTTCTTTTATTTTCAGAAATGTAGAGCTGATTATATCTATTTTAGATAGTAACAGAACACTGGCCTAATGTTTGGTGTGTCTCCATGTTCATGCAAGAAAAACATATCTGTGTTGAACTGGTGATAAATCTGGTTTGTCATTAATAGAAACATTTATATTAATATATTATAAAAACCTTGAAAGCTTTATTGTCTGTGAAATAATTATTCTATTGAAGGAAAAGGGTTGTTTAATAAATTTCTTTCCTTTTTCCTAGAGCAGTTAGGCTCTAATAACTTCCGGGCTTAATGAGAACTGATATTCTATTATAGTGAAATTGAAGAGCAATTAAGTGAATTAATACATACCTGCAAATACATTTGTCTGAAAATTGTTCTGGAAGAGAAAGTCATGTTGACATTGTTGCATGTTATTGCTACAGATTTGTGATCAACATATTAATGGCATAAAATCTTTTCTACCCCATCGAAATGGTGTTGGATTCAGATCTTGGTGATTGGGGAGTCCACGGAAGGTGATTGGGGAGTCCACGGAAGTCAGTGAAGGCCTTTTCAAATACTGTGGTGGTTCATTGTGATAGCATGCTAGTTTGGCTACTTTTATGCTTTGTACTTTGCTGTGCTCTGGATGTCAAGCTTCCAGTTGGTTTAAATAAGACCTATCATAAGAAGTACTTCTGCAATCTCAAATCAAATAGACAACTGTTCTGTAACAATATCATATGTACTTTTTTGCATAATCAACCCGATAGCAAAGACAAAATCTGGCTTTTTTTTAGGCAGATGTTAAGGGATTTTTGGTGAGCGTTTGATCTAAACATCTCCTGGAGTGTAACTAGATTAGTCCAACATCACTATGTCTTCATCTGTCTCATTCCAGGTGATATGATTTTTATTATGTAATAGTGCATTATTGTTTCACTTTTTAACAGTACACGGGCATTCAGTTCGGTACAACTGTGTAATTCTTTTTACATGAGGAACATAGTTAAAATCAGAGTTTCCTCAGGAATGTATTTGTGGTTTAGAGCCTGCCCCGCACTTTCAGCAAATTATTTTAAAAATTATTATAAATTTTGAAAATGTACACAACTTTGCCAGGGGTAGATTAATAAAAATAATAATAAAAAAAAAAAACCAGGAGATATTATTAGTTATGTCATTTTTTATATTATTTAGCCAAGCAGCCATTTTATTTTTTAATTATTTTTAAAATGTAGTGTTCAAATGTTGATGATTACAAATGGTACCAATAACAAACTGCGTTAAACTAAAAGGTGACAAGCAATTTTATGTGTTGCATTTCTTCCCCATAACTGTAGAGAAATTCAACCCAACCGTGAATTAAAAACAAAGTTACGTACCAAACCGGGAATTTTGTGTACAGTTACACCCCTAGTAAACACATATTTTGTAAAACAATAAGCCACTTTGTGCTAGAGACCAGGGTTGTGCTGTTAGATGATAGGCTCTTGAATTGATGATCGACAGAGATATCACCGAAAGCTGAGGAATATGGTGATTTCAAGATGATATTTGGCTTATCATTATTATTATTATTAATAATTATATTCTTCTTCTTCTTTATAATAAATCAGGTGTGCTCCCACTGAATCGGGCTGCACCACATCATAAATATGGATGAGGTTCCTCTGACATTTGACCTGCCTCTCACTCGGACTGTCAACAGGAAATGCAAATCATTCGTCACACTGAAAACAACCGGGAATGAAAAAACACACTTCACCTGTGTTCTGAGCTGCACAGCATCGAAAAGCTTCACCGATGGTGATTTTTAAACGCACGACGATGCCAAAAGAAAAACTCCCGAGAGAAATAGTTGTGAAAGGAAGAAAGAAGACAGTGAACCATGACTTTCTTGGTAGGCTACTGTTTAGATACAAGCCTTGTAACAGACACTGTCTTTTAGTTAAAGCCTGTGTAAAGTTCATTATTTTCAATGTAAACAGGTGCGGCTTATTTATGTTAAAAATAAAAATCTTTGTCAGATTCAGTGGGTGCGGCTTATATTTGGGTGCGTTTAATAGTCCGGAAATTACGGTATGTCAATTAAGTAAATGAATAAATAAGTAAAATATGTAGACAAGTAAATAAATTAGTTAAAGAATATTATATACGTAAACAAATTATTAAATACATGAAAAAATAAGTAAACTATTGCAATGCCCCGGCGCATACAATGGATTTGTGTATCCAGAATATCACAGGCGGAGGATATGCCAATCTGAAAATTAGGTATATCACCCAAAACTATTAGATACAGACAGTGTGTAAAAAAAGGTGGTGCCAGTACGGTAATTTCCGGACTATTAAGCGCACCAATATATAAGCCGCACCCACTGAATTTTACACTGAAACTAATGAACTTTACACAGGCTTTAACAGAAGACAGTGTCACAGTGTAACTGGTAAAATATGTTGTGGCTCCTTTAAGATTTGTTGCCAAGAAAACAAAAAAAACAAATAGTTTTGGAAACCTGTCTGTGCTTATATGATTTCTGTTGCAGTTAGCGAGCTATCCCTTGACCCAGACTCAACACGTTACAACGGCTTGTATCTAAACAGTAGCCGACCAAGAAAGTAATTGTTCACTGTCTTCTTCCTTCCTTTCACAACTATTTCTCTCGAGAGTTTTTCTTTTGGCACCGTCGTGCGTTTAAAAATCACCATCGCTAAAGCTTTTCTCTCGATGCCGTGCAGATCAGAACACAGGTAAAGTGCGTATTTTCTTGCCCGTTCGGTAATTTCATTGGTCTAATGTTATGGGGTTCAGTTTTTTGGCATGAAGCCTGTGAAACTGGAAAAACCCAGAACAAATCCATAAATTAGCCACTTAGTTGTTTAAGCCGCGGGGTTCAAAACCTGGAAAAAAAATAGCAGCGCATAGAAATATGTTAATTAAAAGGTAATTTTCCCGGTAATGTTCAGTGCCATACATACATCACTGTCCATAAAAAGCACTAATAGGGAGGCACATTACCTATAACTGTAAAAGTTCACAGTGCAAGTCGGTATATACAGTGGTGTAAAAGTGTTTTCTGATTTCTTATTTTTTTGCATGTTTGTCACACTTTTAGATCATCAAACTAATTTAAATATTACTAAAAGATAACACAAGTGAACACAACATGCAGTTTTAAAATAAAGGTTTTTATTATTGAGGAAAAAACAAAATCCAAAACTATAGAACAGTGGAGAACCTTTCCAGGAGTGGCTGGCCGACCAAAATTACCCCAAAAGCACAGCGACAACTCATCCAAGAGGTCACAAAAGACCGCACAAAAACACCCAAGGAACTGAAGGCCTCACTTGCCTCAGTTAAGGTCAGTGTTTAAGACTCCATGGTCTGCATGCCAGAGTTCCAAGACGAAAACTGCTACTGAGCAAAAAGAACATAAAGGCACCTCGTAGTTTTGCCAGAAAACATCTGAATGATCCCCAAGACTTTTGGGAAAATACTCTGTGGACTGACGAGACGAAAGTTTAACTTTTTGGAAGGTGTGTGTCCCATTACATCTGGCGTAAAAGTAACACCGCATTTCAGAAAAAGAACATCATACCAACAGTAAAATATGGTGGTGGTAGTGTGATGGTCTGGGGCTGTTTTGCTGCATCAGGACCTGGAAGACTTGCTGTGATAAATGGAACCATGAATTCTGGTGTTTACCAAAAAATCCTGAAGGAGGATGTCTGGCCATCTGTTTGTGACCCCAAGCTGAAGCGAACTTGGGTTGTGCAGCAGGACAATGATCCAAAACACACCAGCAAGTCCACCTCTGAATGGCTGAAGAAAAACAAAATGAAGACTTTGGAGTGGTTTAGTCAAAGTTATGACCTGAATCCTATTATTGTGTAACAGGAATAACATTTTCATGGATAACCTTTGACACCTTAGGATAACCTTTCTTTGTGTCTTTTGTGGAAGAGTTTAACTGCTTCTCAAGCTAAATCTTTTAACAGTCTTAAATTAAACATAAAAAGTTGCTTTGTCTGTAATAGGCATTTGTATATTTTAATTCATATGGAAGTATGAATCCAAACAGCAAAGAATGTCCAAATAGAGTTCAATCTTATTGAATAAAGGCGCACAAATAATTTGTCTTTAAGACCTTTAGGATTTTCTTAGAACTTGATTCATGTGGCACAGCAGAGATAATCCTGAAGATAAATATGAAGTATAATGCCGGATTGTCATTGGAGGTATGTTATGGATGATTTTAATGTCCATTGGCCCTTTTATTGTGTTTTTTTTTTTTTTCTTTTTCATCCAGTTGTTGTTCTGGCCGAAATGTACATATTTAATGATGTTAAGAGACTGTAACAAACCCAATTAATTTAATTGTTATTTGTATAGCGCTTTTAACAATGAACATTGATTTAAAGCAGTTTTACACAGATAATGTGGTGATAAAAATGAATAAGATGTTCTTTATAAGTGTAAGTTTGTCCCTGATGAGCGAGCCGGAAAAGCAAGGAAAAACTCCCAGAGATAACATAAAGGAGAAACATTGAAAGAAACCAGACTCAAAGCTAACCCATCCTCATCTGGGTTGCACCAAATGTCCATTTATTACAGCTAAACAATGTTGCGGGGTGCAGTGATGGTGATCAGAAGCAAACCGTAGTCCTGAGTCATTGTAGCAGACTGTTGACATTAACTACAGTCCAAATCCATCCTCGAAGCTACCGTTCTTACTCCGTAATTTCATGGAACCACCCAAGACTCAAAGCACTTCTGTACGTTGCTCTGGATAAGGACGTCTGCTAAATGACGTAAATGTAAATGTAAGGCTTTAATGAGAAACTGTCCCCAGCACACTATTTAGAGGCAGGCCTGGACAAAGTGGGAAGAAGGGCAGAAACACTGGTCACTGAAGCACTTGAACACTTAGACTGTGTATAAGTCCCGAACACTGATTAGAAGGCTGTTCCATAACTGTGGGGCTTTATAGGGAAAAGATCTGCCCCCTGCTGTAGTTTCAATTATTTGAGGTACCAAAAATCGCTTGCACCTTTTGATCTAAGTAGGCATGGAGGATCATATTGGTACAGAAGTTCACTCAGATACTACGGTGTGAGGCCTTTAAGTGCTTTATACGTCAATGCGCAATGCGCAATTTAATTGGGAGCCAGTGTAGACTGATTAAAACAGGGGTGATGTGGTCAAATTTGCTTGTTCTAGTAAGGACCCTTGCTGCTGCATTCTGAACTAACACTCAGACAGTAAAGCATTATAGTAGTCTAATCTAGATGTAACAAAAATATGAACTAGTTTTTCTGCATCTAGATTAGACTACTGTAATGCTTTACTGTCTGGGTGTTCCAAAGATGCTATGTAATTGGAAAGTTTAAGTCTAGCTGCATGTGGTCCTAGTAAAAGTACTTCCGTCTTATCCAAGTTGAGCAGAAGGAAGTTATCAAACATCCACTGTTGAATGTCCTTTACACACTCCTCAACATTTTTAAGATGTTCTCGCTTATCTGGCTTTGCTGAAATATACAGCTGTGTATCATCAGCATAGCAATGGCAATGAATACCATGTTTATGTATAATTTTATCCAGAGGCAACATATATACAGAGAAAAGCAGTGGGCCTAAGTCAGATCCTTGCGGAACAACAAACTTTACCTCAGAGAGTTTGGAGAACTCACTATCGCATCAACAAACTGATAGCGATCAGTCAAATAAAACCTAAGCCAGGAGAGAGCTGTTCCCTTTATTCCAACAACGTTCTCAAGTCTAGCAAGCAGGATATTATGATCTATTGTGTCAAAAGCTGCACTAAGGTCAAGCAAAACAATTAAAGAACTCACTGGAAGAAAGCAAGACAGACAAAAGGGTACTAAGTACAGCTTTTTGTTAATTTACTTAAGTTTTCACCCTGGCGCTTTCCTTTCCAGTCCTTATGCCGGCTCACCCACACTCACGGTTCGAGACACCTCTCAGTCTTGACGTCCACCAGCGGCCAATCTCTGATTGGCCCGTCTTCCTCCAGCATCTGCCCATCTCACGGTTTCCCTTTTAGCGCCCGACTGAGTTTCCTTGCCGACCGCCACGGTATTCCCTGGCATTCACCCGAGTGCACTCGCTGGCTGAATGTTTTTCACTGGCGTCCGCCCGTGCTTAGTCACTGTTTGTCACCCTTCCGCTTTTCAGGATGAAACCCTGAGACTAACCAGAATTAATAGGGGAACCCATCCTCATCTGGGTGACACCAAGAGTGTAATTGTAAATTTTTTAAACATTAAAAACACCAGAGAGTGAGAAATGTCATGAGCACCAAAGTGTGTAATTATGGGTAAGGAGCTCCTGTGCAACTCATAAACTAGCTCAACATCTGATTCAATACTATCTTCGTCATGCCAGAGACTTGAAATGTTCAATTATTTAGGAACAGCATATGTAAAATTTTATTTTGATACTTGTTTAAGTGGTTATTTATCCTCAAAATCCAATGTTCGAAGTCTTCATGAAGTGGGATCCAACTATAGCTGGTGCAGCCTCTTAATGGCTCAGCATCCTCGCGTGGGTTGGCATGTTCTCTTTGAAGGTCCAAAATCTTCATGAACATGTTTGATTAAATATACTACTGTGTTGCATGTGAATGGTTTTGTGGGTAGTTGTTAGTCTAGTGAAATAGGTAGCTGATTGCTGAAACAACAATTACTTTTTTACACAAATGGCTAATAATCGATCTGTTCAAGGCATTGGAGTCTAGACATGTTTTTCCACGGATGCACATTATGCACACACTACAGGAAGCATCTGATTAAACAATCACAGTTATTCATCAATCACTTTATTCCAGAGGGAACAGGATGTTAAAAAAAATGAAAAAACTTTGCACCTCTCAGCTAGGTGACTTTCATTGACCTGAAATGCTTCTTAGATTCTAGCTTCTTTTTCTACTCCATACAACTAGAGGATAATGAAAAGCTCATTATGAAGGTTGAAATGTCACATTGGTCTGAGTTTTGCAGTGATGGTGTAAATACTGTTTTCTGGGTCATGTGAGAGTATGAGGTATCTACTGTACCTGTAAATGTATTTTCTGTTATGTAGCTTTTTGACTGCAACATGTTTCCCAAGATTCACATGTTTGTTAGAGGTGTTTGGGAGATATGTTTGGGAAGTGTTAGTTTGTCTTACTGAGTTTATAATAAGCACTGAACTGATACTGACATCCTGCTAGCGTGGCCTCATTAATTCTTTTAGTGGACTTGCTGCAGGCAGTGAAAGTGCAATTAATCTTTACTTTTTATGCAGAGAAAATAAGTTTCACAAACTGAGTTTATGAATCGGTTTTTAATGTTTTCACTGTAGCCCCACAAACAGAACTTACAACAACCAAAAGAAGGACAAGGCGCTCTACAATTAAAACATCAGTAGACAACAAAATCTAACAACACAATGTACATAAAATAGCAGTCGAATCAGGGCACTCCACCCTAAGCCGCACTGGAAGCCAGTGAAGCGAGCTGAGGACAGGGGTGATGTGTAAGCGTTCGGAGGTGTTGGAGAGAAGACGTGCTGCCGTGCTTTGTACCAATTGAAGCTGATTGAGGAGTGATTGATTAAGTCCAGTGTAGAGCGCATTAAAGTATTACATTGTATGTGTAAACATACTTGGTAATAAAGCTTTTTCTGATTCTAATTTTAAGATTTATACAAATAAAAATAAGAAAACAATTTAGTATCTGTGCCAATTGTTGGATTGCTAGATAGGCTTATATGGTGATGGCCGTAAAACACTACTCCGACTTTTATTTATTTTTTATTAAAGGTGGATGTTTTTTTTTTTTTTTTTACCTTTTCTTAGCTCAGATTTTGAGCACAGTTCTTTAGGTATTAGTCAATAGTTGTGTGTAGTGGGTTATTTGTCAAGAAAAGGGCATGTGTTTGAGTGAGATGTATTGGTGGTGTCTTCTTTTAGGGTTGTTCTTTCATTAATCAGTGGTCTTTGGGACAAACAAGCACAGCTCTGCCAGAGGGTCTGGGTTCTGTAGAGAAAACTGTGAGGTGTTTCTATTAGATGTTGTGTCTGTAGCTTTAATAAATCAGACCTAATATATGAAGCAGTCTTTACACATGCCTCCTGAGGATTATTTTTTATATTTTTTGCCTTACCACTCTCTCTGCTTTAACTGATTTATAGTTATATAGACTGCATTTCGGTAATCATTGTGGATGTAGTTAAAATAGAACACAGGGTGTATAGAGACACAGAAGTGTTAATAAAAGTCATCTGGGCTTTTTTACTTCCTAGCCAAAAGAAATCACACAATATTTTGCTGGATCGCCTGTAACTTTGATTACAGCATACATTTGCTGTGGCATTGTTTTGATAATCTTATGTAATATCACATTAATTTCAATTCAAAATTGCATTAGTTTCTGCTCAATCTGAAAGCTGTGTAAAGTCTTCTCCAGCACATTCGAAATATTATCAGTTACGTTAAGAACTCTGTGGTGGCCAATTCATGTGCCATCAGGAAAGAAAAAAAATTAATTGCTTGGAAAACTTTGGTCATTTACTATATTCTGGTATTCCTTATTTTTTGGCACATAATGTTGCTTAACTTGGACTTGATCAACAAAAGTAACCCCAGATCATAACACTACCCACATAGGCTTGTACTAGGCACTAGGCATGATGGGGTGCATCACCTAATCCACTTATCTTCTTCTGATGCACCCATCGCTGTAACAGGGTAAATCTGGAAGGCCACATCACAATTTTTTCCAGTGCTCCAAAGTCCAATGTTTATGCTTGATGGGAAATTTAAGATTAATTATATATTACGTAAATTATTGTATTAATTTCTTTGATTAGTGCACTGATAATTGGTATTTTTGAGGCTCCACAGCAGTTTAGTTTTAATCCCTTGAAGTCTCTTCACATTGTGCATGTGGAAATGCTCTTGCTTTCACTACTGTGTTTTTTTGTTTTGTTTTTTTAACCAAATGTTTGTGATCTGTAATCATGATCATTCAAAATATTTTACTGATCACACTTTATTCTTGCAGATCGTTTACCACTATCCTTAAAGGCTTTAATAATGAGCTGGGCAGTTCTCAACCCATTTTAGTAGCAGTTTCCTTAGTTATTTTCTTTGCTTGATGCAAGCCAATAATCGAGTAATCGGATAGAAAGTACTTTTTCTTTATTAAAGAGCAATATAAAATATTCAAAAGAAAATAAGAAAGTTCTTTTAAAATAAACAAATAATTTGTTTCCTTTAAAATAAAAATATTTATTGCTGCAGTTGCAGGAGAACATCTGTAAAATCTAAACCCATTTGATGCATTTAATTGCCATTAATTTTACATCAAAATGCAAATATAAACATAAATGTATAAAAATCATACATAAAAATATTAAAATCAATTTCAAAAGACAATATAAAAGGGCAAAATCACTGTATTGGGGTTTCTTCATATTTTACTTCCCAGACTTTTAAAACTTTTAGTAATTTTCTTTGGCCTGAATCTTCTCTGCACCTGTTGCAAGTTGGAATCAGGCAAACTTTTTTGTATATGCCAGAAACCTGTTCAAAGTGCCCTAGAGTTTAGGGGATGGTGTTTCAGCAGTGGCAGGCCGTGCATTTGGTACCTGAACCTTTAGTGGGGATGTAACGGACTTAATCCACCTCTTAATTCCACCACTATCACATCGCAGTTATAGAATCCACTAATACAATACAAAAACGCAATTTTACAACGCTGCGCTCGCGCGCGCGCGCGCGAGAGAGAGAGAGAGAGAGAGAGAGAGAGAGAGAGTAAATACCATTTTTCACATATGGAGGGTGAATACCATTTTACTAAAGCAAGAAACCCAGATAAGACTCCAAACCTCTACACTACAACCACAACTGTGCACCAACATCATCTGGAGCAGTTCAGAATCAATATTTGTCTAATAACATGACAAAAACATTTAAAATGTAAATAAAATACAACCTACTCACCAGAGATGCCGAACGCTCATATTCAGTGGTCTGGAAGTGGTGAACAAACCCTTTCCCGGGCTAAGACACACTAGCTAGCTTCAGGGTTGGTTGACCTCCTCACCAGGCCTAGCTTTTCTTGAAAATGTATTTTTAAGTAAGCCTGAGACCAAATCATTTTCTCTTTGTCCGTACACATAAAAAAGTCTAACTCGGATGTATCAATGTGTGCAGAGCTACACACATGTTTTGCCAGTCGAACTTGGCTGTAACATTTTCACTCTGACCAACCAATCAGAGGACAGAAAAATGCTGACGCTATTTTGGGCCAGCACGCTGCCCTGTGAGGCGAATTTGAAATCTGATTGGTTAAAGAAACAGGGCTTTTTCTTCAGGAGACTATGGTAAAAAAAAAGACCTGCAGAACAGACTTTGCAGGCCCTGGGCAGATTAGATTGACATAGCAGCACATAGAGGCTGAAATCTGATTGGACAAAAAATCTAACATACACGTTCTGGAAGCAGTGTTTCCGATTCAGAGAAGGCTTTGCTGGTCCTGACCTCCCACCCCACCACTGTGCTTCAGTAATAATGGTTAAATGGACTAAATTAAATAAATTACACCTCAGACATTCCAAGGTTTCTCATGGTTGTGCAAAAAATTGTTTTCCTCTAGTGATCTAAGACAGAAAAATAATTATGTGATGGAATAAAATCTTACCACAAAAACAGTTAAACCTACACTAATATACCTAATTTGATGTTAATGAAAATCAAAACATTTATTATTTATCATAGACTAATGTGAGCATGTCTGTGCACCCAGTCTACAGCTGAAGCTTTCTGGTGTTGCTAGCTTCAATGCAAAATGTAAATAAGATGGCATATTGGGTAATCAGAGTGGCAACCGAATGGCAGTGGAAGTGCATATCATGCATGAATGATTAAATCACAGTATTGCACAAAGTGAATATAGAGTTTAAATATCATTAATGCTTTAATTCATGAATTGGGTAAACATGTTCTCTTGGTTAACAGTTGCATTCTGTGATTCTGTGAATTATTATTTTTTATATATTATTCCTTCATATAGATGTTAAAATTCTTCTGTATTTAGTCATTATTGTGTTTTTATGTCTTATACACAGGTGATGTTGGCAGCCTCATACTGGTCTCTGCTGGCCCCTGCTATTGAAATGGCAGAAGAATCTGGAAAATATGGGGCGTTTTCATTTCTCCCTGTTGCCATTGGTTTTGTCCTGGGAGCAGCATTTGTGTATTTTGCTGACCTGATGTTGCCACTTATGGTGAGCACGTATTTGTTCTTTTGACACAGGTGATTCTTTGGGCTAAGACTTGAATGTGCATTAGAAATCTCCTGGAGTGCATCTGATGGTTGGATGGAAAATGATTCATAATGGGATGCTTTAGTTTTTTTACTTAAAGGGAACTGATGTTGTACATAATATTATAGGCAATTTCAGTTCTATTTACATGTATATTTACTGCATTTAGCAGATGCCCTTATACAGAGTCTCTAGCAATGAATAAATCAACACTGGTTCACTAGATTATAAACTAAAGATACCATCAGCCTATAACTCAGGATTTATTATTTTTTTTAAACGAAGGCTAGTTTCAGTGTTTCTGGAAGTGGTAGGTCTTCACCCATAACTCGAAGATAGCCAGTGACTCCAGTCTTAAGAGATTTAGAGAAAGTTTATTTCACCACCTCTGTGCCAGAACAGAGAAGAGCCTTGACAATACCTCTCTTAACTTAAGAGAAGGTGGTACAAGTTGAGCAGTGCTGGAGGAGTGATAAGGTCTCTGGGGTAAGGGAGTGCTGGTCCATTTTTGTCTTTGTAGGCAAGGATCAGTGTTTTGAATCGGATGTGTGCAGCTACCAGAAGCCATTGGGCAGATCACAGCAGTGGGGTGGTGTGGGAGAATAGCGATCAGAGGTCGACCTGCCAGCAGAGAGTTGCAGTAGTCCAGTCTAAAAAAAAAAACACTGAACAAGCACCTGAGCAGCCTGTGTGGATAGAAATAGTCTAATCCTTCTGATGTTGTAGAGAAGGAACCTACAAGAACGGGCCACATTGGCAACATGTGAGGGAATAGGACAGTTGATTGTCCATGGTTACCCCGAGGTTGCAAGCGGTGGCTGAAGGGGAGAGCAGAGAGTTGTGAAGAGTTATTTTGAAATCCTGCCCTGGAAATGAATCACCTGAGTTCAGTTCAATTAATTTTTATTTGTATAGCACTTTTAACAATGAACATTGCCTCAAAGCAGCTTTACACAGATAATGTGGTGATTAAAACTGAATATGTTCTTTATAAGTAAGTTTGTCCCTGATGAACAAGCCGGTGGTAACTGTGGCAAGGTAAAACTCCCCGAGATGGCATAAGGAAGAAACCTTGAGAGGAACCAGATTTAAGAGGGAACCCATCGTCATCTGAGTTGCACCGAATGTCCATTAATAACAGATATACAATGTTGCGAGGTACAGTAATGATGATCAGAAGCGAAAAGTAGACCTGAGTCAATGTAGCAGACTGTTGACATTAACTACAGTCCAATTCATCCTCAAAGCTCCTGTTCTTACTCCGGAATTTCATGGAACCACCCAAGGCGATGATGAGAAACCGTCTCAAGCTGCACAGAGTGGCCTCCAGTCGAAGAGAACACTATCCAGAGGCAGTGGGAAGATCCACAAACGGGGGAGGGGCAGGAACAGTTTTCACTGGAACCTCAGGAGCATGTTTAACTCGACTGAGAGAGAGAGAGAGAGAGAAGAGAATAATATGGATTATTATGTGTCTTTATTGTTGTATGAATTTGAATTTAAAAGGAAGCACCAGAAGGTAATACAGACATGAGGGATCTCTGGGATAAGAGACAACCCACCACACCACTATCAACAAACCTGAGTGAACGTGTGAATGTGAGGGGACGACAGCATACTTGAACACTGAGACTGTGTCTGATTCCCGAACACTGATTGGAAAGTTGTTCCATAAATGTGGGGCTTTATAAGAGAAAGATCTGCCCCCTGCTGTAGTCTTCATTATTTGAGGTACCAACAGATAGCCAGCACCTTTTGTTTTAAGTAGGCATGGAGGATCATACTGGTACAGAAGTTCACTCAGATACTGCGGTGCGAGACTGTTAAGTGCTTTATACGTCAGCAGTAGTATTTTACAATCAATGCGAGATTTGATTGAGAGCAGTGTAGACTGATTAAAACAAGAGTGATGTGGTCATATTTCCTAGATCTAGTGAGGACCCTTGCTGCTGCATTCTGGACTAACTAAAGCTTATTTATGCACTTAACTGCTCACCCAGACAGTAAAGCGTTACAGTAGTCTAATCTAGATGTAACAAAAGCATGAACTTGTTTTTCTGCATCCTGTAATGACATAATATTTCTAATTTTAGCAATATTTATAAGGTGAAAGAAGGCGATCCTAGTAATATTATTCACGTATAATACATGTGAGCCTCAAAGGAAAGACTAGGGTCAATAATAATGCCACGGTCTTTATCAGTTGTACTGAAACAGAAACATCATCCAGAGATGCTACGTAATCGGAAAGGTTGCTTCTAGCTGCATGTGGTCCTATAGCCATAGCAGAGAAATTACGTACCTTAGTGTGGTTACTGTAGTTTGTGTTCGTAGTTCTGGTGGAAATGTCCTCCACTCACTGCTTTCAAACACTCAAACAGGGAATAAAGCGCTTTTTCGAAAGCAAAAAGAGACGAAAAGAAGCCATTGGATGCAGGAAATCAAAATGATATTTTGATATTTTAAAGCGATGAGAGAGAGAAAAAAACGAACTGTAAAAATTTCCGGCAAACAATCAACAACAGGAAACAGGAACTCCAGGGTCTAACGCTTGAAAATGCTTTGCTAATAGACTAATTCATACTGTATATGGTGGATCAGTGGGGAACTAACTCTAGATGCACACAGCCTGTCATAAATGCGGACTCACAAAGCTCCCAAATAAGACCCTAAAATAAAGCTTTACATGTTGCACATGTTCATAATCGCTTATTTTGAACTGTACACTTTGACAGTTGTATTGAAAATGTGTATGCTCATGAAGTCTTTAGAAAATCGAGTTCTGAAATGTAATAAATTATAACATCAATATGTAATTATAATAAAATAAAAAAACTTTTGAATTTTTTTTAATGGAGCATAGCACCAAGGATTTCATTATATTTTATGCAAATCATTATGCAGAAATGACAAAGAAAACAAACTAAGACATGTTGTCTTGTTTTGATTTTATCAAACAGAAACCTTTACTGACGTCGACGTCCAAATAAGGATCTTTTTTTTTTTTGGTAAAGCTTCCGAACATCTTGTTCTGTTGTTGCCATCTAGTAGCTTATTGTGAAACATTAATATGCGTTTGAAAGACAAATGATACATGCAGAAAGAATGAGAGACTGATTAGTACATGGTATATTGGTGTTTTTCTTCAAACATATTCATGCTTTTGATTTCCCAAACCGTGAGCAAACAAAAGAACTGGACATTATTCAAGACATTAAGCCCCCTCCATAAATTGGTTATGTGAGATTATTTGAGAAACACAGATTGAGGTCGGTAAATAGTGTTTATTTAGTTGGATTGTACTTGTTGATAACCAATTAATAAACCAATATTTTTTTTAATGGATAAAAAAAAAAATGACACAAACATAAAACTCCATGTAAAATAGTACTAAACTTTATTATGACAGCAAAAAACAGTACTGAATCATAAAAGTATCTAAATAAAAAAATTAATATACTTATTATATTAATAAATATAATTTATAATAAATATAATAATTATAATTATATAAAACATTGTAAAAATTAAATATAAATAATAAAGCGCTCTCCATGCACTGTGCTCTCTCCAGGCAGTGTATGCATCAGATGATGAAACTGATGAATTGGTCAAACTCTAGTCACATATAGAGGATGATCTCACAACTAGCAATTATTTTGATAATCGATTAATCACACAAATAATTTTTCAATTATTCGACCAATTGGCAAAAAATTCAATTTGATGTTTTGCTAATTATAACTATTTAAAATGGCAATTAAAAATATTTATTTATAAAAGTGTACTTTAAAAAAATGCAAAACAAAATATTGAGGAGTGCAACTGGGTTGTGCTTGGTTATTTCTCCAAAAATAAACAAATTATTTAATGTATTTATTGGTAATTGCAGATGGCAAGTTAAATAAAATATAATTTAACAATTTTTGTTGAAAAAATAACCAGACATTTTGTTTAGTTGTGAAGATATAAGCATCTTGAATATATAATAAATGTAATTTTGTATAATAATTAAATGATATATGCATGAATTAAATATACAAAGCATTTGAACGTAGTAAAGCCGCAGTACATCATGTTTGAAAACAGATAATTCACTGTTGTATTAGACAAATGCTATAAAAAAGAATGGAACAGAGAAACGCAGCAAGCCAACACGCTTGGATAAATAAAGAGAAAAAAAAAGAATTGGTTTACAAATGCATAAACATTAAAAACCAAAACAGTGACTAAAAATGTAATCAAACTCACAACTTTCCACACTGTAAGTAAGACACTGATTAGAGTGCTAAAGCACTCTTTTTCACTGTCTTTGACTTTTTAACAGCTGCTATTCATTGGATTTTCTAGGAATTTAGGTAGTTAGTGGTGAAATTCTACAATACCTAATGTTAGGTATAGGTTTATTAGGGCTATTAGGGTTATTAGGGCTATGAGGGTTTTGAGTGACCAACATTAATTTACATTTTTTAGTATACATTTTAATGGCCCATAGCTTCCATATCTCACACCCTTCTTACCCTCTTACACGCATGTCTAAAATGTTTACGGGCAACTGCTTGGCTAAGATTGACAGAAACTATTTCTCAGAAAATTACATTGCTTTTGAGTGTGGAAGAAATCTTTGTATAACTTTGCACACTGATTGCAAATGTGAGGCATCGACATTTCTCCTCCTTAATGTGATCCACATGAGCTGCACTTGGCCAGGGCTAGTTGTATTGTTTGGACAGCTGTTAGGCGTTCTTTTACTGCCACTTAGCAAACAAGAGTCCAACAAAAAAGAGATAAGAGGAGAGCAAGACAATCACAGCAACCCCCAGCAGAAAATGGCTACTGCCATGAATCAATAGAGAGGACATTTACACGTTCATCATTCTCACTAGCGATTGTTGAGTTTCCAGGACAAGGCGGCCAAAACAGGCATCAGCAATTCAAGTGATGTGACCACAAGCTGTTGCAGAATTGAGCCTCTGGCAAACATACGTCTTATGGGCTTTGTTATAAAGCTAGATTTCACTACCGAGATTGCTAATCAGAGCTGAATATTGGAGAACTGGCTTGGAAAAGTAGCAATGCTATGGTTGAACATATTCTTTAATCATGTTAGCCTACAACATAGACATACTGTAAATTATAGTATAACTCTGTGGTAAACATTGTGTGCCATCTCTTGGGATATTGTTTGACTAGTGTGAATCATGTAGCCATGATGTACAAAAATTCTGCTATTTTTATCTTTATTGTTTTCTCAAACAAGCTACTGGCACTTTGATTGCAAACTTTGCTAACATTCTCAAAGTAAAATTAGTCATCTTCTGTGTATTAAATGTATGTGTTACTGGATTAACCTTATTTATTGGCATGATTAGAGCATTTTAATTTTTTTCTAAAAAATTTAAACAATGTTTACAAATATTTGGGGTAAAAATATTGGGAATGTTTTAAAAATTTTAACACACGGTTGTAAAGACAAAAAATATACTTCCAAATTTGAACCAGTGGTTGCAGTCAGCATACTCAAGAACTTGGCCCAACTCTGGTCAGAATGTTCGATTGGCCGTCTTCAATCAGTCTACGATTTCACCTTTTACACCTGAGCCATATAAGAAAATAATAAGTAAAGTAGCATAATAAACTGGTGACTATCTATCTTTGAGGTTATACTTACAAATAAAAGGTAAGGGTGCAAGAAAACCACAAAAAAACCAACAAAATCTCAAACTTTTAACAAAGCAGCTTAAAATTAAAAGCTTAAAAACAAAACCTTAAAACAAAACACTAATAAGAACGGTAGTACCAATCCCATACATCCCGAAAAGAGTTAGTATGACATAGAGTGAAATGCTGTTTTTGACTGTCTGACTGGTAAACATGAAAAGAAATGCAATATAAAGCTAGAAATCAAGTAAAGTAAAGTAAAGTAATGATATATATATATATATATATACACACACACACACACACACACACACACACACACACATATATATACTGGAAAACAAAAAGTATATATATTTATAATGTATATACACATACATGAATTAAACAGAAGGGATGGATCTATAGAATCTACATAAGTACAGATTAAAGTGACCAGTATGATTCTAATAATTATTATTATATCCATCATAATAGATCATATATTAGATTATGGTTATTGTACATTTTTTATACAGTCTGAGAGTTAAGATTTTGTTGCAGATTTTGAGAAAATGCTTGCATATAAAAAGAGGATGTGTGAAGAATAATGATGAGAATAATGTGTTTCTCAAATTAAAAATTTGAAATTTTTTGTAATGGGTACCAATAAATTTTTTTTAGAAGACAACAATGTGCATCATTCTGTGTGTCTCAAATGACACACAGCCCTTCAGTTATGATGAAGACTGTCCTGATGTTTCTCCATGTGGATACACTACAGTTTAAATGATCCGAAATGACATTACATGTTCCATGGAAAGCAATTATCTACAAGTGTGGAAAATGGGACATCACCATAGGAAGTGCAGGGCAGCTCTCTAAGATAGACCAGTAGATGTGATAAAAGCTTATTAAAGAGGCTGCCAAGAGACCTACAGCACCATTAAAGTAGCTGCAGAAATGTAGAGCAAGTACTGGTTTACTCTAGATTATTTGTAAATTAATTGAAGGCAGATTGTAATGGGGAAATGTATGCTTAATTTAAACATAACTCAATCTAAAGCATGTACCAAAATGCATTAAAGTCTGCTGAGACCAAGGTAGAACATGTTGGGCAGAAATCTAAAAGATATATTTAACACAATATAAATCATCACATTAAAAAACACCGACCTCACAGTGAAGCATGGCTTAACACCACCATGCTTTAGGACTGCTTCTCTGAGCTCCAATCAAGACAGAAGGAATCATGTTCCTCACAGATATTTCACTCTGATCTTTTCAATACTAATGTCTTCCCATGTGGAGACCTGGAATTTGTCCCATTATCATTATATAAATGAGGCTCTAATGATAATTTGCTGTGTTTGAGTTCTAGTTCACTTATTTTGCTTTAAAAAAGTGTGTAAAGCAGCAATGTGTCCTGATAAAAGAATAAACAAATTCCCTTGCTGCAGGAGACATTTTTATGTTTTTAATTTAATGGGGATTTAAGTGCTGTAGATGGATACAATTCTTTTCAGCAAAAAAGCCTATGAATAAAAAAGTAAAAATCAGGATTACACTGATATTATTTATATATATAAATATAGTGGAACCTGGTTATGTCGATGTCCTAGGGGGTCGCCAAAAAGCATCGAGGTAACCGATGATCGAGATAAACGAAAATCAAAATGACGGCAGTATATTAACGTGCTTGAAATTTCTTAATGTACATGATGTGCGTTAATAAATGAGAATGTGCATGCACGTGTTTTTGAAGGTTTTTTTTTTTTTACACAATAGCGTTGTTGCAATTTGTTTGATGAAGGCATGCTATAAAAAATACATACAGTACATGTTTATCTGGCAGGAATCCACCTGCCATGCCCCCTTCGGCCCCCTTCAGCGTGTCAGGTGCTTTCTCGGCCGCTTTCTCTGAAGCTCCTGGCTTCAACTAACAGCAGAGATTCACCAGTATACAACACAACACCTGTAGCAGCTGTAAGGCTTGATATTTTCGCCACTTCCACAAGTTCTTTTGCAGCTGCATCGAGATACCTGACGTTAAATGGCAAATTTTCCCCCCTTGTGCTCGAGATATTAGGGTTCGGCGACATAAAAAATTCGACATAACCGATAAAAAATGCTTAGACAAAGCGAGAATTTGGCGGTTCCACTTCAAAAAGGTCGCTTTAATAGGGTTGTTGAGGTAACCGAGGGCGAGATAAGCGGGTTCCACTGTATATATATAAATATACAGTGCCCTCCACAATTATTGGCACCCCTGTTTAAGATGTGGTCGTGGACTTCTAAAAATTCTCATTTTTTTTAAAACAACATAGAACCCAAATGCAAAAAAAGAGAAAAATCCAACCTTTCATTTAGGTACATTACTTTGGTGGTAAAAAAATCACACATTAAAAAAAAATAATAATAAATTTAAAATCATGTGTGCCACAATTATTGGCACCCCTAATGTTAATACTTTGTACAACCTCCTTTTGCCAACAAGACAGCATTTAATCTCCTCCTATAACATTTCACAAGATTGGAGAACACAGAGAGAGGGATTTTTGACCATTCTTCTTTGCACAATCTTTCTAGATCATCCAGTGTCCTGGGTCCTCTCTTATGCACTCTTCTCTTTAGCTCGCCCCACAGGTTTTCAATTGGGTTGAGGTCTGGGGACTGAGATGGCCATGGGAGGACCTTGAGTTTGTGACTGCTGAACCACTTTTGTGTAGATTTTGCCACATGTTTTGGATCATTATCCTGCTGAAAGACCCAATGACGACCCATCTTCAGCTTTCTGGCAGAGGCCATCAGGTTTTTATTTAAAATATCCTGGTACTTCAAAGCGTTCATAATGCCATGCACCCTAACAAGGTTCCCAGGGCCTTTGGAAGAGAAACAGGCCCACAGCATCACAGATCCTCCACCATACTTCACGGTGGGCATGAGGTGCTTTTCGGCATACTCATCTTTTGTTTTACGCCAGACCCACTTAGAGTGTTTGTTGCCAAAAAGCTCAATCTTAGTCTCATCTGACCAAAGCACACGATCCCAGTTGAAGTCCCAGTACCGCTTAGCAAACTCCAGACGTTTACGTTTGTGAGTGTTAGTGAGAAAAGGCTTTTTCCTTGCATGCCTCCCAAACAGCTTGTTGGCATGTAGAGAGCGTCTGATGGTTGTTTTGGAGACTCTGTGACCCCAAGATGCCACTCTTTGATGCAATTCTGTGACGGTGAGCTTGGGAAATTTTTTTACTTCTCTTACCATCCTCCTCACTGTGCGTTGTGGCAAGATAAACTTGGGACCTCTTCCAGCCTTGTTTGTCACTGTTCCAGTTGTTTTAAACTTCTTAATGATTCCTCTGACTGTAGATACCGGCAAGTTAAGGCGAGTGGCTATTTTCTTGTAGCCATTGCCTGACTTATGAAGGTCGACACACATCTGCCTTACTTGAATGGTGTGTTCTCTTGTCTTTGCCATGTTGACAAACTGTGTGTATATATATATATATATATATATATATATATATATATATATATTCTTAAAACATGTATTTTATTATAAAATGTATTTAATTTTTCTACTTTTAATTTGCTTTGACTCAGTGTTCAGCCCACTTCATTTTACTTTGAATGTTGTGTTTCACACAATGATTTTTTTTTTTTTTTAAGTGTTGGCTTGAAATGCTCTCATCACTAAACTCTAGGAGAGGTAAAGTTATATTAATATTTGAGACAGCAATTCAGCATTGTTACATTCTTCTTCATTATACTGTATCAGAAAAAAAAAATTGGACATTTCAAATGATTTCTGGACTTTAAAGTGCACTTAATACATTTCCCCAAACTGTCAGAGGCAGTTTAAAACACTTTGCACAAGCATGTATGTTTTTGATGGAAAATCATTATCAGGGATATTCAGACCTGAAAATATATTTCTAATCCCAGCAGTGTGACCTGTGAGATGTGACTGAAAATGATGACCTGTAGTTTAGTGTCAGCTATTTTTGCTCTACTCTCATATTTTCAGTATCTTTTATAAAAGACTACAATGACCTCATCAGACCGTGAAGCTCTCCAAATTGACACTCTTGACCTTTCCTGGTCTGTCCTTGGTGCATGCATGTGCCCTGTACGAATGCTGAACTGTAAGCACCCCATGTGTGTTAGAGAAAGTAAATGTTCTACTTACTGATCTCATTTTCTAAATTTATAGTACTGTTTTCTGATTCTGCTGTTGCATGTCTTTAGCCAGGTGTGAAAAGAAATTGCATTGTTTGTAACTGTTATCTATTACTTTGTAAACAATTGTTTACAAAAAAATTTATATTTGTGATGGTCTTAGTTATTTTGGTGTGTATAAAACATTTTATTGCATGGGGATTCAAGTGCTATAGATACATAGACAGTTTTTTTCAGCTAATAAAGTCTATGATTAAAAAAATAAATATATTATAACAGGATTACACCGATTCTGAACAGATGAAAACTGGATTGCATTTGATTGTAAATAATTCATTTGGAAGCATAGCTTTTTAGCTTTATTTATTCATGCTATGTATTCAGAGCTGATTCCATGCAGTGCATGTGGCATCATAATGTGTGACTAGACAAAGGAAAGGCCAACCAGTGTATTTGCTTCTGAATAATCAGGTGCTTCTAAAATGTCAGCTTGTAGTCTGAGCCTGGGACACAAACACAAGTCCACTCACCTGTTTTTATGAAAGCAGTACAGACCAATTACCAGCAAGCCGGTTCACTGGATTCAAACAAAAATTGTGACAAATGAAAAATGTATAATCATTCAGAAGGGCAAAAATGCTGCTGCTCTGTATTTTTGCCCCCTCCCCAAAGGTTTCCTTCAGTCACTGTATCTCTCTCGCCTGCTTTGTGCTTCGTCGCCTGGAACAGATTGTTGGCATCAGCACTAACCTTTCATATCAGCCCCATCACCTCTGGGGTACTAAGTGGTCAGCAGAGAGGAAGGGCAAGAGTCTGGTGTGAGTGTGTGTGTGTGTGTGTGTGTGTGTGTGTGTTTGTGTGTGTGAGTGAGTGTGTGCGCGCAGCTCTTAGGGGTCGTTGGGTGAATATAGCAAATGATGATGCTTCACTCTGGCAGTTCAATTTGCCTGCATGGCTGAGTGGCGAATGGCTTCATTAGACAGAAGACATTACGCTCCTCTGCAGCATTGTTGACCTGTAATTGAGAGCAAACACAAACTGCAATTAAAAGCCAATCATTTAAAATGTTTCTGTCTAACAGAGAAAGCTACATGTATCCCCTATGGAAGTGGTTTGGATATGGACACCTGAACATTTCACTCTAAATCCACAAGTTGTTTTTGAATGTGCTTCTTTGACCAGCTTTTATCCTCTGGGAAGGATTCCTCTAGAATTTCGACCATGCTTTTTGGGAATTATGCTCATTCCACCATATGAAGTCTGAAGTCAGTTTGCCAGTTAATCCCAAAGGTGTTCACTGGGGTTGAGGTCAGGGTTTTGGTCTGGACACCCATAACAATTTGTCATGAAGCTTGCTTAGTGTTCAGGGGCTCCTTAATAGTACTTTTTGACTGGATGATCTGTTTTCCACATAACTTTAGCAACATGTGCACTAACATTGCAGTGTATTTTGATAAATTGGCATTGATAGTTGATTGCTGGATCAGTTATCAGCAAAAATCCATGCCAATTGTTTTTCCGGGTTGCAGCTTGAGAGCCTCCTCTTTGGCGAATCACTGATTCCATGTATTTCATGTCAGAATAACTGCTGTTATGTTTATTATACCTGGTTTGTGTCACTTTAATTCAGTGAAAACTTGTTAATAAGACTAACTTTCAGACCATTCCATTAAAATGGCAACAATCAGAGAATTGGACAAATCATAGTTTTTCATCAGCAAGGCCACTGTCAAAGGAAAATCAGCACAATGATGTGGTATATAAACAATAATATGACTGAATTGCCAAAAAAGAAGAGATGGAGAGAGATGGAAGAATGTGTGCTTGCAGCGTTCAATAAAACTTGGTGGAGGGTCTGTCCTGGTTTGGGGCTGCATTTCTGCCTGTGGTGCTGGTGATATTGTCCAAATTGATGGAATCACGAATAATGAAAAGCACAGACAGGTTTCGAATTCATCATTCCATTCCACCTGGAAAACATGAAAACAGCATGATAATGATCGCAAGCACACTGCTAATACAGTGAAATCATGTTGGGAGAGGAAAAACCGCTGATAAAACTACAGTGAGTCCTCACCTGGCTATTATATCTTTATATCTACTATACTAATATATTACACAAAACACTGACCTTTGACCGAAGAATAACATTTTCTGCTTGTATTTCTAATACATACACTATATTGCCAAAAGGAACATCTTCCCAGGAGAGTGGACGGAATTATAAGAGCAAATTGGGACTAAATGTGGAATGCAGTGCTCATAATAGTGCTCACATACCGAACTTATGACCTGGTGACACAATACTTTTGGCAATATAGTGTACATATAGATATATGTTTTTTAGTAATATCACCAGCACTACTGACAGAAATGCAGGGGGGGAAAAAACAGGACAGACCCTCCACCAAGTATTGCTGAAAGCTGCAAACATTCATTTTTCCATTTTTTCTTCTCATACGGTATACTGGCAACGATTAGATAAAAAAATGTCTACCTTGGATTCCTCCCCCTATAAAACATTTTTCCAACATTTTATTGTCATTTTTGTGAGCTTTAGCATATCTTTGCTCTTTCAACTTGTTTCCTTTCCATGTCCTTGCAGAGTCATCATTCCATAATTTTCTTTTCCACCGATTGGGTTTGCTTGTCTTGTGCTCACATGGCTGCTCGAGAGATGCTTCATATAAGATTCAAGATGAATAATGTAGTCGATCAGTGCAGAAAACGAATATAACCTGTAATGTTAATACTGGTTGAAGAGTAATAGCTGTGTCTAAAGGTGTGTTTACGTGTCTGTGTGTCCGTGTATACACTCAAGTGTGTTCCTGGCCAGTTTCCTTGTGACTTTGAATTCATTGTCTTCATCTTTTCATTAGTGACTAGTGGCTAGTGAGGGTCTGTGGCTCGGGCAGGTTTCTCTCGGCGACAAGCATGTGGCAACGAGTGTCATGACAACCGCTACTCTGTCTAACAGATGGTGAGAGCTGGTTCTTATGTTTCAGGATGCAGCTTTATTTTTTCCATGAAAGAAGTTTCTTTGGCTTCATCACCTCTTTGCCACAATGGCATAAATGTGAATTGAATTGAACCCTAGTGACTTGAATATGAGCTCTGTAGTCACGTTGCAGGTTTGTAACATGAACAAGCATGAAGAAGCAGATGTTTCATCGTACCATCACGGTTTTTATTACAGCTGGTCAAAGTGTTCTTAAATGTCTCTTAATAAAGCTAATAAACAGAGAAAAGCACACTTTGATTCTAAAATGCTATTTTTGCTTCTGTAGACAGACATCATGTACTGCTGGATGCTCTACTGTACCCAGACTGTTCAGACTGTTCTCACACGCTTGTTATCTGTTATTGATCTAATGTTTACAAATTGGTCCAGACAGTGGATACTCAGCGTTCTCTCATAATTTATCTCTTCCGAAATCTCTGCAGTCATCCAGGGAAGGTGTCCCAGCGACTCGGCATGGTCTTGGAACAAGGATGAGACATTGTGTTCTCATGTGTTGTAAAAAGGAATGGGGGGGATTTGTCAGTGTAAATGATGTGATGGGAAATGTGATCCATGCTGGTTTCAAGTGATATTAACCACATGACGCCTGCTTGTGATACTGTATCATGTTGAGCATGAGCTTGTGTGTATCCAGGCACAAGGAGAAAGAGAATGCAATAATCAGAGATGCGTTATAGGACCCACTTACATCTTCTCTTGTACAAAATAGGACATTAAATGCTGTATATCATTTAAATGGCAGTCAGATTTTGAGTTTATTAAATTAAAATTGCTTTATTTTTAATTGTTATAAGGATTGCTATCAAACTTCAAGTAGTTCATAAAAAAATACTTCAATACAGTTTCTTTCAGTTTAAGTGTGTTTGTTCTGTTAAATAACTTTATTTATAATTCTGAGATAACGATCTTGTGGTCACATTAAAATGTAATCTTAACCTGAAGCATTTCCAGGTTCTGAGGCTGTGGACGATGCTGGAGAGGCCCAGTTCATTTCTACATCAACTGTTAAAAAACGTAATTGTGGTAGCTAACTCTCTGCAAAAATATATAGTACCTTGTATACAGTAGTTGGTAAAGAGCATTCATACAGGCAAATATGTGCATAGAGATTGCTCCTGACTTACAGTGGTTCAGCAAGCAGGCAGTGTACAGTATGCTCCACCCTTCACTTGCAAAGTGGCACTTGTCCACGCACTCGCTGCCACGTACATATACTATATACTGTATAGTTTATGCAGTACGGTAGTGAAAATTACTGTGTTTTACTAAATTATGTTCTGTTACAAATTAAAATTATTAACAAATGACTATATTACCCTATAATCATCACCCTACTTTAAGACTCTTGGGTCACCACTTACGATATTTTCAAGTTAAGATGGGGTCATCAGAATGAAATTTGTATGATGATAGATTTATTACTGTTTTGGTTTCTCTTTATTTAGAATTGTTTTTCACAACCTTGTAGTCTGTTTATGTGCAACATTTCTTGTTGAAAACGAGCACTTTTAAAGTGTTAAATGGGAATCGTGATTCATGCTTAAGCTGTGAGAATGGAGGTGGATTCAAAAGCTTCGTGCTGCTCTTCCTACACCTAATCTATAAATCCGTTTTGAAATTATAGGTGTTTTAACATTTTCCATCAGTTAATGTAGGTTCAGAGGCACAAAAAGAGAAAAAGGGCTTTATAAACTGTTTTCATCTCTTTACTCACGTACCTTGTAGCTGAATGTGTTTTTCTGATGTATTTGGCAGTGGCGGGCCGTGCATTTGGTACCTGGACCTTCGGTGGGAAGTTGTTCGAATTAATTCACCTCTTAATATCACCACTATCATGTCGCAGTTAAAGGAACCATCAATACAATACAAAAATACAATATAAAAAACGCGTGGCATTACAGCGAAAGAGGCATTTCACATATGGAGGGTAAATATCATTTTACTAAAGCAAGAAACCCAGTTAAGACTCCAAACCTCTACACTACAACCACAACTGTGCCACCAACATCATCTGGAGCAGTTCAGAAGTAATATTTGTCTAATAACATGACAAAAACAAACTCTCACCAGAGATAAAGACTCATAATTAGCACCACTTCTCAGAGGTAATCCAGTGGTACCGCTTGTATTCACTGGTCTGGAAGTGGTGAACAAACCCTCTCCTGGGCTGAGACATGCTAGCTAGATTCGAGGATCGCCGACCTCCTCACGATGTCTAGCTTTTCTTCTATATGTATGTCTGAGACCAAATCAATTTCTCTTTCTCTGTAGGAATAAAAAAAAAAATCTAACTCAGATGTATTAATGTGTGCAGAGCTACAGACGTGTTTTGCCAGTCAAAGTTGGCTGTAACATTTTCTCTCTGACCAACCAATTGGAGGATGGAAAAATGTTGACTCTATTCTGGGCCAGCTAGCTGCCATGTGAGGAGAAAATGAAATCTGATTGGTTAAAGAAACAGAGCTATTTCTTCAGGAGACTATAGTTAAAAGCATAAAAAACAGCAGGAGCAGCCTTTGAAGGCCCTGGGCAGATTAGATTGACACATTAGAGGCTGAAATCTGATTGGACAAAAATTCTAACATATACACACACTGGAAGCAGTGCAGCCAAGAGAAACGCTACGAATTTCATGGAACAAATATTGGAATTTAGGTTGTAAATGTAGGCCAGTGCTTCTGATAGTGTTTAGGCCAGCAGAGAAGGCTTTGCTGTCTCTGACCACCACCCACCACTGGTATTTGGTGATTTCATGTTTTATAAATCAAAAACAATAGTGAGATCTAACTACAATCTACAGCAAATCTGTAGAATTTAAACCTTTTGGAGTCGTCAATTGCTTCAATCTCCCCAACACAAAAACATGCACAATTGTATGTATGCATGAATGGGGAAAATGTGTGTGTGTGTTAGGGAGATTAAAGCGATGGATGAAAATACAGATTTGCTGAACAACTCTGTTCTTTTAGATTTTTGAAGCATAAAATCACCAAATGTTATACACCAGAAAAAACTCATTCAGCTTTTTATAGCAACAGTAGCATCAATGTAATGACAATTAAGGAAAATGTATTTCACAGAAGCAATGAATTTATAGCTGATAGTAAATGTCAGGGAGGTGCTTAGTGGATAAGGCTCTGAATCAGAAGGTCACAAGTTCAAATCACAGCACCACAAAGCTGCCACTGTTGGGCCCTTGGGTACGGCCCTAACCCCTTAATTGCTTAGCTGTATAACAGATAATTCGCTCTGGATAAGTGTGTCTGGCAAAATACCAAATGTAAATATAAAACTTTTTTATTTACAGTAGCAGGTAAAGGGAGAATGATTGGGCCATCAGAGAGCGATAGCACTGACATGCTTGACTGATTTTCAGTACTTAGACAGCAATGTACAGACACACAGCAGAGTTAAAACTGGATATTTCAACTGTTCCCTACTACCAGACACTAAGCTAGTTAAGTCATTGAACTTTGGCTCAGAAGGTTGTGCGTTTAAATCCCACCACAATCAAGCTGGACCCTTAAACAAGGCTCTTAACCCTCAACTGCTAATTTGTAAGTCATTCTGTATAAGGGCATCTACTGTACCAAACACTGTAAATGTAAGGGAACCTATGCAGGTCTGGATTAGTATGGAAAAAAGAACACCAAGTATTGAAAAATATTTGTGTCTATACTATTGTCCTTTTAGTTTTTTCAAAATAGAAAATAATTTGGAAAAAGATTTTTATAAAACAAACGCAAATTCAGATACATTTGAAAACAACATTTTCAGATCCGTGTCCACACTTTTGTTTTCAGTCACTGAAACCTCTAAAAATGCTTCCGTCCCTGTACTGTGCATGAGCGATGAGAGATCGGCGCTAGACTGGATCTGCACAGCTGTGATTGGTTGTTACATTGTAAGGCAGCAGTTGCCATGATAGTGCAGTATCCCGAACTTGCAACTAAACACATGGAAAACAGCAGACTTTGACTGACAAACATCAGAGATTATAATGTAGCACATGTTATAGTTGAACTTTAAAATCATTATTTTGTGAAAAGGCTGGTTGTTTAAAGAGCTGTGTAGTGATAGTGTTGGAATTATGTACCTGAGTTTTGTTACCAGTATAACAAGAGAAGGAGGGTTGGTTATCCAGAAGTGCATCAATTGTGCCTATATTCATTAGTGATTGTCCTTAATCAGTGCATGGCATGTTTATCAAGTAACAGCATCACAAAAAGAAGCTTCGCATCTCAGAGTCAAGAGCTGAGGCTGAGCCTTTCTTGATGCTTTTGAAGGAAACGTCATTATTTGTATTATATTCAATAAATCTCTAATTGCTATTTTTTCTACACATCAGTTTATACTGAATATCTCAATTAAAGTGGCGTAGGAAATGAGTTTGCTACAATAATCGTTATTTATAGCATAATTTATAATTGTATTATTTGGGATGCTTGTAGAGAAAGAGAGCAGCTAATGTTGTGTGAAGAGTTAATAGTGTGATTTTCGAAGAGAACTATTTCATGGATCCTGTTTAGCAGTTAAGTAGATTTATGAGAACATTCTTGCCTGAATGCTGGAAGTGTTTAGTTGGTGTGTGAGAGGGTTGGGGAGAGAGAGAGTGAGTTTGTGTGTGTGTGTGTGTGTGTGTGTGTGTGTGTGTGTGTGTGTGTGTGTGTGTGTGTGTGTGTGTGTGTGCATGCGCATTTCACACCCTGCAAGCATTCTGATCGAACATGATAAGGTTAAAGCAGGAAGACAGAATTTAAGACTCTAATTAATGGCACCTTGAGAGAAAATCTGTGGCTTGAGGTGTCTGAGGAGGCTGAGTATAGATCTTTACAGGGTTCCTCTACCTTCAGAGACTCCTGTAGGATGGAACACATCTTTGCAGTTTATTTAATGGAAAACATCAATTCAGTATCTCCTTTTTCATTTAAAGCTAAAAACAACATTTCAAATCCATAATGTGCCATGGATTGTCTATGTTGCAACTTTAGTTCTCATGAGCCTTTAAACCGGTGGCATGGTGGTTCAGCAGGATATGCCGGTGTCAATGTTTACTTAAGACATTTCAGCTCAGTGCATTCTTGGGGATAAATGCTCATCAGGTAGAGTAACAGGCTTTTGGCATAGGTGTAAAGAGTACCTGAAAATAAGACTTGAGTAAAAGTATAGATTCCTTGCTGTACAATTTACTCCATTACAAGTTAAAAGTCACCTATAACAATAGGACTTGAGTAAAAGTCTTCAAGTATCTAATTTGAACAAAACTTTAGTATTTGACTCATATTGAATGTAGACTCACTAGTCCTCAACACCAAGATGGACGTTAGTGAAAAGACAAAACCAGTTGATTTGTGAGGTTTTATTTGCCAAAATACAAATCATATTGTACACCTCAACACTGCATTAACCAACAACACAACAGCCTCTTTAACATGCCAGAATGAAACAAAGATCAAACAAGTTGATTAAAAAAGACAAAGGAGTAAACCAATCTCAAAATATTATACAATTCTGTGAATATATTATATTTATATATTAATTTAATAAATATTAAAAGATAGTGTATAAATATAGTACATCTAATGTACTAATACATAATAATAATAATAATAATAATAATAATAATAATATTAATATTAATAATAATTCATGTAGTTG
>MU575040.1:169574-189996 GCA_024362625.1 Silurus asotus
ATATATATATATATGTTGATTGTATTATTTTATTATTGTATTATTGTATTATTGTATTATTGTATTATTTTTGTATTAATTGATTGAATTATTTTATTTTCCTCACTGTATATATATATATATACAGTGAGGAAAATAAGTATTTGAACACCCTGCTATTTTGCAAGTTCCCCCAGTAAGTAAGTATTTTTGTAATCACATCACATTTCATACCATGACACTTGAGTTAACGAAAATGCCGGTGTGGGGGGTGTATGTGTGTGTGTGTGTGTGTGTGTGTGTGTGTGTGTGTGTGTGTGTGTGTGAAGGGGGGGTGGAAGCGTTTACAATTTGTACTTTTTCTTCTTTGCTTATCTTAATTTTTGTCACAATCTTCGCTTTCTGGCTTAGCTTCGCCATCTAGAAGTGGCGTCTCGAGCTCGTACATCAATTTTTTACTCGCGTAACAAAGCAAAAAAAATTGATTGGGTGACTGCTCGTACCTCGGAAAACTCGTACATTAATGCACTCGTAGGTCAAGGTAGCACTGTAGCTGTGAAAGGAAGGAGGAAGACAGTGAACTTTGACTTACTTGGTCGCCTACTGTTTAGTACAAGCCGTTGTAACGCGTTGAGTCTGGGTGAAGGGAGAGCTCACTAACTCCAGTTGCAACAGAAATCATATAAGCACAGACAGGTTTTTAAAACTCGTGCTTTTTTATTTTTCTTGGCAACAGCATTATAGGTTAGTCAAAGAAACTTACAAATGAGCATCAGAAAATAAAAAGGACATAATTTACTGTGTCTTACACACATGCAGTAATACTGGTAGAATGCAGTGGCACGCTATTCCCAAAGTACCGCTATGCTCCTAATAGAAGTGCAGCATATTGCATTTAGTGTGTTTCGTTAAAGCCTGTGTAAAGTTCATAACACCTGTCTATAATAAGACAGGCTTATAGACAGGTGCAGCTTATTTATGTTAAAAATAAAAATCAAATTCAGTGGGTGCTTATATATGGGTGCGCTTTATAGTCCGGAAATTATGGTAAGTCTTTTAAAGATTTTGTCAGTTAACTAGTTATGTGGTTAATGTTTCAGCTTGTTTGGATGTATTAAAGTGACAAAAGTCAACTTTACAGTCAATCAGCCACCTGCAAGGTGCAAAGCTGAATGAAATTGGGTTTCTCCAGAGGCTCCAATGTGCAGATGGACCTATAACAGTGATCTAGGCAAAACAGGTAACAAATAGACAGCACAACAGACAGTAGACAATACACATAAGATAACAAAATAGACACCACACAAACAAAAAATGGAAAATTGAAAAATTGATCACTGGCAGTTTCCAAACTACACAAAGAAACACATTTACCAATAACTACATGACATGAATGGATCTATGTTTTTAGTAATTCTTAAAGAGAATTTTAATCAAAGGCAGGATTAAGTCCAAGCACTGACCTGTTAATGGAATCAACATGATGTAGACTGACCGATGGATATTTTTATGAAATGTATCCTCTTTATCACCATTAGACTGACTTTTAAAATGAACTAAATAAAATAAATAAACTGCTGTTAAAATTTAAAGGTAAAAAAATAAATAACTGCATTGTTAGGGAGTGATATTTGAAGCTCTAACAGACATGATTTATTCCAATTTATTAAGAAGATCTATTAAGTTTTTCTTTGTGCTAAATGAAAACCAACAAGTGCAAAGTACAACTACAAGTTTGTGTGTCGTTGCTAAATTACACATGATTCATGAGGTTGTACTGTCATATTTAAAGCACACTGTATGTATTTGTTTTTACATTTATAGACTTCCTATTATTGTTTTGGGTGTCACTATGTTCTCTCTGCGTTGTCCAGGGCTGATCAGTTTGATTAATGCAGAACCTGCTGTTTTATTCCATTTACAACATCCACAAACAGTAGATGCCATCCTACTGCTTTCTTTTTTAGTTGGAAGCCACTATCAAAATTCATAATGACGACTTAGGCTTTTGTTTTCCAATTAGAAGGATGCCTTTGTGGTTATTTTTCTGTTCTGCAGGCTTTATACATTTTGCTTGTTTGATTCATCAACCAGAATTCATCATCATCGTTGTCCTCGCACACAACTGTCCCTATAGCATGCCTATGTCTTGCACATTGCTGTTTGTACAGTGGATTTTTTATTTATTTATTAATTTTTTTTAGGAACATCACATGAAAATGCCAGTCATAAAATGAGACATTACTTGTGTAACGGTTTAGATCATAAAGGAAAATATTTTGGAAAGATGTTCTTGTTTTGCAGTTTAGTTCTGACCTTTTTTTTTTTTTTTTACATTTCTACAAGATGCTACAGCATGGTAATGCATTATATTAGCAAAGCAAAACATTTTGTGTTAATCATATTAATAGTTTTTCATGGTGTTGACTTAAACACCAGCCCAGTACATTTAAAGCTAAACCTAGGATTATAGATGTGCTTCAGCCACGTCACTAGAGTCACTGCAGGCGAACGTTCAGGCATGTTTCATTTTATTCTGAAGTGCACTTCCACACCTAGCGGTTTGTCTGCACACTGCATGCATGTAAATGTACTTAAGACTCTAATTTACGTTTCATGTTGAAAATAAGAAATAGTGCTTTCCTGACTTGGATACAGAAATGTATGTTCCCACATAGATATCAGGAGCTATTATTAATCTGAGCACAAGTTCACTTTTAGTTGATCATAATCATATGGTTTTCTACAAATAGCTTAGTAGTCTGGGAAAAGTGTGTGTTTGTGGACTCTTTTCCTTGTTTATGATGTGAAACAGAACTTTTATATAAAGAGTTTGCTATAATAAAATAATAAGGAAGGTTTCCATGGAATCATGGAATAATACTTTGATAATGTTATTTTTAAACTGGGCATTTCTGAGATCTGTGCAGTTTCTCTTGTGCCTCAGCCTATTTATCAAAAGTGCCACATTTTCCATAGTTAAAGTTCATGTGAAAATCATCAATGTAGCTCAGTAAGGTTCATATGAAATGTTTAAAATACATCAATTCAATTCACTTTTATTTGTGTAGCACTTTTAATAACAAGCATTTAATAACAACTTCGGTTGAAAACTTGACTATGGCTTAAATGTCTTATTTAGTAGGTTTTTTACTTCTTGGTTTTTGGGTAAGAATAGTTTACCCACATAATTAGAAAACACAGAGCAGCTTTTGATTTGACTGACTTGGTCATTTTGCACTAATTCTGACAGTTAAAGGAAACTTTTTTTTGTAATGTTACAGACTTAATCCAAAATGGATTAAATGCATTATATTCCTCAAATTTCTACAAACAATACCCCATAATGACAATGTGGAAGAAGTTTGTTTAAAATCTTTGCAAATTTATAAAAAAGAAAAAAAAGAAAAAAAATCCTGTCTATAAATATTCACAACCTTTGCCATGACAAGCAAAATTGAGCTCAGGTGCATCCTGTTTCCACTGATCATCCTTAAGATACAATTTGTTTGGAGTCTATCTGTGGTCAATTCAGTTGATTGGACATGATTTGCAACTTTCTATATGAGGTCCCACAGATAACAGTGCATGTCAAAGCACAAACCAAGCCATGAAGAGGAGACCACCCCTCACCACTGAAGCAAACAAAGACCTGGCTGATGACCCCAACACCTTTTACTGCAGGCTTGAGAACAATGTCTTCACACCCTTTATCAAACCCAAGCCACTGACTGCCCTATCACACCTCTGGAAATCCATCTAACAACTGTTCAGCTCAAGTTGCACTCACGATTTGTGAAGAGGCTGTGAATCGACTCTTTCAGAGACAGAAGACAAGGAAAGCTCCCGACCCAGGTGTCTCTCCCTCCTGTCTCAAAGCATGTGCTGACCAACTGGCTCCTATCTCCACCTATAACTTGAACAGATCACTGGATCTGGGTGTGGTCCCTCCTGCTTTAAACTCTCCACATTCACAATCATCCCCAAGAAACCCTCCATCACTGGACTAAATGACTACAGGCCTGTCATTCTGACATCTGCTGTCATGAAGACCTTTAAACAGCTGGTATTTTTAACATTTTTATAAGTCTGTAACAGAACAGCTGCTGGATCCCTTACAGTTTGCCTACTGAGCAAACAGATCGGTGGATGATGCAGTCAACATGGGGCTGCAACTACATTTTGCAACACCTAAACTGCCCACGGACATATGACCGAATTCTGTTTGTCGACCTCAGTTCCGCTTTGAATAATTACGGAAATTCTCCACTTCAAACTCCTAAAACTCACTATAACCCCTGCCATCTGTCAGTAGATCACCACTTTCCTGACAGGCAGGAAACAACAGATGAAACTGGGGCGTATTACCTCAGGTATTCAGACAGTCAGCACTGGTGCTCCTCAGGGATGTGTCCTTTCCCCACCTCTCTTTTCCCTCTACACTAATGACTGCACGTTAAATAACTCAACTGTAAAACTCCTGAAAATTTCAGATGATACTACGCTCATCGGACTCATCCAAGATGGCGACGAGTCTGCATATCAGCAGGAGGTAAAGCGGCTAGTGCTATGTGCAGTTAGAACAGCCTAGAGCTAAACACACCCAAAACTGTGGAGATGATAGTGGACTTCAGGAAATACCCATCAACACTACAACCCCTCACAATATCCAACAGCCCTGTGTGTCATCTGTGGAGACCTTCAAATTTCTGGGTACTACTATTTCCCAACACCTAAAATGGGAGTCCAACCTAAACTCCATTCTCAAAAAGGCCTAGCAGAGGATGTTCTTTCTATGCCAATTAAGAAAGTATTGTCTGCCAGGAGCTGTTTTGCAGTTCTACACTGCAGTCAGTGAATCTGTCCTGTGCACATACATTACCATCTGGTTTGGAGAAGCAACAAAACAGGACAGAAAAAATCATTGGTGCTCCCCTGCCCACTCACCAGGATTTGTACCATACAAGAACCAGAAGAACCAAGAAGACCATGAAAAACAAAAATGTAACTCTTTGGCCTGAATTCCAAGCATCATGTCTGGAGGAAACCAGACACTACTTATCACCTGGCTACTCATCCCTACAGTGAAGCATGGTGGTGGCAGCATAATGCTGTGATGATGTATTTCAGTTGCAGGAATTTGGAGACCGGTCAGGATTGAGGGAAGGATTAATGCAGCAATGAACACAGACATCCTTGATGAAAAACCATAGCGCTCTGGACCACAGACTGGGGCGAAAGTTCATCTTCCAACAGGACAATGACCCTAAGCACACAGCCAAGATAACAAAGGAGTGGCTACAGGATGACTCTGTGAATGTCCTTGAGTTTCCCAACCAGAGCACAGACATTAACGTGATTGAACATCTATGGAGAAAATGGCATATCATCTGAAAATGGCTGTTCACCGACATTCCCCATTCAACCTGATGGAGCTTAAGAGGTTCTGCAATGAAGAATGGGAGAAACTGCCCAATAAATCATTGTGCCAAGCTTGTAGCATCAAACTCAAAAAGACTTGAGTCTGTAATTGGTGTCAAAAGCATTGAGTAAAAACTGTGAATACTTATGTACATGCTATATTTTTTAATACATTTGATTTCAAACAAACTTCTTTCATTTTGTCATGTTGGGATATTGATTATAGAATTTTGAGGAAAATAAATAATTTCATCCATTTTGGAAAAAGGCTGTAACATAACAAAATGTGGAAAAAGTGAAGGGCTGTGAATATTTTCCGGATGCGCTGTAATTTTTGATTTGAACCAAATTATTTTTATGAGATCCTAATACATAAACCTATAAAATTCAAAAAGGGTGTACTTTACTTTTCACACGACTGTATGGTTATTTAGCTGTGAGGTGGGGGGAAGGTAGACACAAATCCCACAAAACATCCAAGCTGAACTAAAGTAAGGAGGTGAAGATTGAGGAAATTTAAGTAAACAAGCTAATAGTGCATATTAAATACAAGTACAGTCAGAAATAGAGTTATATTTATGAGTCATATTTTCAAACATAAATAATAATAATGATAATATTCATGATACTGATGAAGAAGAACCACAGTGACAAACTAGTTCTGAAAATGGATCTGTTTTGGTGCAGGTTCAGAGAATTGGATTGTGCATGTATTTGAATAGATTTGCATGCATCAGCACTGGACTGATTGTTTACTGATAGTGACATAAAAAGGACTATGGTTAGTTGTTCTATTAAATTACACCTTTAATAAATGTTTAAATTTTCTGCCCACTTTCCTGGTTTGCTTTCAGCAAGATATGCAAATAGCTTCGCTCATTCTTACAATTTTAAAATTACAAAAATGCCAATAAAATTAAAGTAAAATAAACAAAAGAAATGTCAAATAAAATATACTTCTTCTTCTCTGCTCTTGTTAGGGGTCACCGTAGTGGATCATCTGTCTCCATTCTACCCTGTGTTATACTTCTACCTCTTTTAAACCAACTACTCGCATGTCTTCCTTTACCACATCCATAAACCTTCTTTCTGACCTTCCTCTTTTCCTCCTTCCTGGTGGCTCCATCCTGAGCATTCTCCTACTGATATACCCCATGTCCCTCCTCTGCACATGTCCAAACCATCTCAATCTCACCTCCCTCACCTTGTCACCAAAACGTCCTACATGCACTGTCCCTCTAATAAACTCATTTCTAATCCTGTCCATACAACATCTCAGGTCTCACCACAGTCCTATAAACTTTTCCTTTCACGCTTGCAGATACCCTTCTATCACAAATCACTCCTGCTATCACTCTTCTCCACCCACTCCACCCTGCCTGCACTCTTTTATTCACTTCTTTAACACACTTCTCCATTACTCCTCCACTTTCACCACCTCTTCTCCCTGCAACCGCACCCCTCCACTGCCCTCCCCCTCATTCACATACATTAACTCTGTCTTACTCCTACTGACTTTTATTCCTCTTCTCTCCAGCATGTATCTCCACCTCTCCAGGCTCTTCTCAACCTGCTCCCTACTCTCCTCACAAATCACAATATCATAGTCCAGGGAGACTCCTGTCTGACCTTGTCTGTCAACCTGTTCATCACCACTGCAAACAGAAAAGGGCTCACAGCCGATCCTTGATGCAGTTCAACCTCCACCTTAAAACAGTCTGTCGTTCCTACTGCACACTTTACTGCTGTCACACTGTCCTCATACATGTCCTGCACATACTTCTCTGACACACCTGACTTCCTAATACAATACCACAACTCCTTTCTCTTTACTCGGTCATACGCTTTCTCTAAAACCACAAACTCACAATGCAACTCCTTCTGACCTTCTCTATACTTCTCCATCAACATTCTCAAACCAAATAAAGCTTCTGTAGTGCTCTTCTTTGGCATGAAACCATACTGTTGCTTACAGATGGTCACCTCTTCTCTCAGCCTGGCTTCCACTACTCTTTCCCATAACTTCATTGTGTGACTGATCAACTTTCAGAATTTTCCAGAATTTTTGACGGCTGTCTTAAATAGCTGCTCTCATTCCCTCCTTAGTAATCTCATGCAATTCCTGCTTCAACATCTTTACATCATCCAACCATTTCTCTCTCTTTTTTCCTCAATCATCATCTGCTCAAAATGCTTGCTCCATTTTATCAACACATTCTTATCACTAGTCAACACATTTCCATCTCCATCCTTAATTGCTCTAACTTGCAGGACATCCTTCCCAGCTCGGTCCCTCTGCCTGACCAATCGATACAAATAAAATAAAATATACTTATTAGGTTATATACAGTATTTAAGTATAGATGTTGTACAATCAATGAATTTAACACTTAGAGGAAGGAGTTATATAGTTTGAAGGGCTACAGGCTTTTTTGGTTGTCTGTGGTGCATTGTGGCTGTATAAGTCTGCCACTGAACATACTCTTTAGACTGACTTTTGTCCAGGCCTGCCTCTGGATAGGGTTCTCTTTGATTGAAGGCCACTCTGTGCAGCTGGGGAGGTTTTTCAGCAACACCCTGGGGTTCCATTAAATTACGGAGTAAGAACAGGAACTCTGAGGATATGGATTTGTACTGTAGTTAATAACAACAGTCTGCTTCACTGACTCAAGACTACAGTTTGCATCTAATCAACATCACCATAAAAATGAATTGAATTACAGTTGTGTTCAAAATTATTCAATCCCCAATGCTGTAAATGGTTTTAGGGAATTTAGTGTACATTTGTAATTGTATTCAGAATGAAATCCTACAAGGACTTCTTAAAGAACCATATGCAACTAAAATGACATCAATTAGTTTTGTAATACAGTAGTAAATGTTTCTTTTGTGAATTCTTCATTGACATAATTATTCAACCCCTTAAAGACTACCACTCTGAAGAACAGAGGTTCAATGAAGTGTTTTCAATCAGGTATTGAAAACACCTGTGGATATCCGGGAGCAGCAATAAAGCCTAATAAGCACCAATTAGGCAGCTTTAAAACGACTGTGATACTCAACTCCTTCTAGACATTTACTGGTGTGGTTACAAACATGGTGAGGTCAAGAGAATGGTCCAGGAAGACAAGAGAACAGGTGATTACTCTTCACAGGAAGGGCAATGGCTATAAGAAGATTGCAAAGATGTTAAACATACGAAGAGACACCATAGGAAGCATCATTCGCAAATTCAAGGCAAAGGGCACTGTTGAAACGCTACCTGGTCGTGGCAGAAAGAAGATGGTGACTTCGACTGCTGTGTGCTACCTAAAGCATAGAGTGGAGAAAAGTCCCTGTGTGACTGCTGAGGAACTGAGAAAAGATTTGTCAGATGTGGGTACTGAAGTTTCTGCTCAGACAATACGGCGCACCCTGCGTAATGAAGGCCTCCATGCCAGAACTCCCAGGCGCACCCCCTTGCTGTCCCCAAAGAATAAGAAGAGTCGATTGCAGTATGCCAAAAGTCATGGGGACAAACCACAGAAGTTTTGGGATAGTGTTCTGTGGACTAATGAAACAAAATTAGAACTGTTTGGGCCCATGGATCAACGCTATGTTTGGAGGAGGAAGAACAAGGCCTATGAAGAAAAGAACACCTTGCCTACTGTGAAGCATGGCAGGGGGTCAATCATGCTTTGGGGCTGTTTTGCTTCTGCAGGTACTGGGAAGCTTCAGCGTGTGCAAGGTACCATGAATTTTCTTCAGTACCAGGAGATATTGACAATGGATGACAATGTGATGCAGTCCGTCACAAACCTGAGGCTTGGAAGACGTTGGACCTTTCAACAGGACAATGATCCTAAGCATACCTCCAAGTCCACTAGAGCATGGTTGCAGATTAAAGGCTGGAACATTTTGAAGTGGCCATCGCAGTCACCAGACTTAAATCCGATTGAGAACCTCTGGTGGGACTTAAAGAAAGCAGTTGCAGTGCGCAAGCCTAAGAATGTGACTGAACTGGAGGCTTTTGCCCATGATGAATGGGCGAAGATACCCGTAGATCGCTGCAAGACACATGTTTTCACGTTTAGAAGCTGTTATAACTGTAAAAGGATGTTGTACTAAGTACTAAGATTGAATGTCACTTGGGGGTTGAATAAAACTGATAATGATGTGAGCTCATAAAAGACATTTGTGGTTATTTCATTATAAATGTTATGTTATATTTGTCCGACCTACACGTGCCTCTTTGATTTAATTGTAAGCAGGATGATTGAATGATCATAAGCAATGTCAAACCGACCAAAACAATCAGTTTCAGTGGGGGTTGAATAATTTTGAACACAACTGTAATTGAAGTGAAAAATACCCCAGTGTCTCTAAAACTCAATATTTTTGTGATCATGGCCTGAAAACAGTGTGTGTACTTTTGCTAATTTTTAACAAAAACTCACATCAGTGTTAGAAAGGAACGGAAGCTTAAAGTTTTCATGTTAAACTTTTGCCTTAATTTGTTTCTGCATTAACAGAATTGATACCAATATGCTCATGTTTGTAGCTGATGTTATTTTAGCCTCCGGCTCAGTCCTTTGCCCTATTTAAAGTTATTTGTAGCTTTGAATGGCCATTTTTAATGTGTGACCTTTTTAGCTGTCCAGATGTCATGTCAGTTTGGAAAATGGTGCTTTTTATGGAAAGTACATTTTAAAGAATGCAGCTTGGAATAGTTTTCTCTCTGCTCTGTGTGTATTTGGTAAACATAATGATGATTTATTACTTCCTCTTGTAGTGGCATATTACTGGTTGTGTACATGCAGGTTCTTTCAACAGGGAATAAGTAAAAGGTTAAGTGACATAGTTGTATATTTTTCCATCTCTTTTCCATCCATCTCCATCAGCATTAAAATGGCCAAATTTAATCCCTATGAGGTTTATCAGGTGATTTACAACCCATGGAGAACATCTCAGCTAGTAAATTTTGTGTTGTTCTATGTAAAACTAATCTATGTACTATTAACTTGTGTTGTGGCATTTGCAAATGAGAACTTTTATTTTATTCAATATATGGCCAAATATACAGATTGGTAGTCAAATTAGGCTTCTCCTATCGAAGCATCAAATCTTCAACTAGTCGGGGGCACCACAAAAAAAAAACCTATGTATAAACTACAATACAGATATACGAGACATATATATCAGTTTATATATCAGTTCAGTCAACTTATGCTAACATCATTTGGGCTTTCAACTTGGAGCACCTATCATGCAATTGGCTTTTTGCTTTTATTTTGCTTCCTGCAGTCTTGTGATTAATACCAGGCGATGAAACATGCACCTGAAAGACATGTCTATCGTTTCTCTCATTTCCTTGACAGTGCGTGTCTCTGTTTATCCACCTCAGCACTTGAGTGTGTTGTGTTCTCAGTGTGGAGTAGAACTCAGGTCAAGCACATGTTCATCGTCTTCTCTCACAGGGCTGATCCTGGCAATGTGTAAGTGGATGAGAGATTCGGGAACAGTATGAACAGAAGAAAGGTCAAAGAGATAGTGAAAAAAGAAAGGGGATAAAGAGTAAAAGCAAGTACACAAACTTTGACATAGTTTGTGAAATAGCAGGCATGAGTGTGTCAAGTCAAGTCAAGTCAAGTTTATTTGTATAGCGCTTTTCACAACAGACATTGTCTCAAAGCAGCTTTACACAAATCAACAGTGATGGTAAATGGTGTGGATGGTGTGTGTAGAGGGAGCTACTGTTAAGTCCTGAAACGGAGTCAAAGTAGTTTTTTTCCTAGCTGTCTTTATTTTGGACAAAATACAATGGTCAAAAAAAAAAAAAAAGGGAGACAAGCCTCTGTAAATATATATATATATTTTTTTAGATTTTTACTCCACTGTATATAGTCCTCCAAATTGATGTGTTTGAAAAGCAGGTAAAATGTAATTGTTTAAATATGATGCTACATTTAAAGAGAGAATGAGAATAACATTTAGCGAGTCTTCAACCAGCTGTTGTTTAGGGTGCAGGTAGGCACAGGAACCAAAACAAAACAAATGCATTTTGGAGAGGCTTGTGTTGTTTAATAAATGTTTGATTTAATAAATAAGAAAATCAGTCAGACATATTGGGCAAAAAAATCCAGTATCATATATCGGCCATCCACTGCCCTGATTTCGAAATATTGGCATCGGCCAGAGAAAAACCCATAATGTTTGACCTCTAGATAAGTGTGTCCATAAAGACTACCACTGGGCACATGAGCATCAGAACTTCATCATAGAGCATAGCGTCCTCTTCTGGTGAATCACATTTTGTTTTACATGATGTAGGTGCCTTTGTGTGTTCATTGTTACCTGGAGAAGAGACAGCACCAGGATGCATTATTGGAAGGAAGGTTAGCTGGTAGAAAATGAAAACTGTGTAATGTTCTGCTGGAAAACAAAACTTATCCAGGTCATATCAGAGGAAATGAAATTAAAGAGGTGGGGCATGGTTTCAAATGGCAGACCGAGGGCAACTGCGCAAACACCAGCCCTCAACGCGTCTGGCATGGAAATCACATCCTCGCAAACGTCAAACAATCCAGATCTCACCCTGATACAAGTGATCCCTCCCTTCCTGACAGTCTAAACAAATACACTCAATTTGAGCAGCCCAATCATAGCAATTTATCTACACAATTGAATATTCTTCTCGCCCGTAATCCTGAACTTTGGTGCAACAGTAAATACTTTATTTAACACGTTTGTCATATTTATAGCTATTGACCTCTTATACACACAAATGTGTGCGTTTTTGTGTGTTCAATTTGATATATATATATATATAATATATATATATATATATATATAGCTAGCATGAGTATTGTGAATTTTAACCTACAAAATCCAGCATTATATTGCTATTGCAGGCAAATCACAAAACACTGCTAAGTGTGTTAAGTCATGACTCTGCATTATCATTAGATCATCATTTTATCCTAACATTTCCTGTATTAACTACTCCTTGATGGAGTATGAGGGTAAGCAGTAAGAATAATGTTTTGGCTTTAGGTTATTTTAGTAAGCCAAAATGACGTTAACACTGAAAAAAAATGCAATCTATGCTAAGTTACAGAAAAAATGGCTCTACTGCCTCGGACTGTCTTTGAGAAAGGGTTGTGATTATATAATCCTGTTTTCTGCATAAGCCACAGAATTCACTGATGGATGATGTAAACAGAACACAAGTTTTCTTCTTATTTATGTCTCTAATTAAAGTATCTTTATTGTATAATCTAGTACATAATTCTGCCAGGATTATTTTGTGAATTTCATACATTGTAAAAGGTAATCTGCAAAAAGTCTATTATATTTGTTGTCTTTTGTGACTTTGGGAAAGGGGTCTGCTCATGGTTTTTTTGGTCCATATTTGTTTATATAACAAGCACTCATTTAGTTGATTACATCCTTGTGCATGTCCTTGTAGAAACAGTAGTGTAAATATTGATAAAATGGGTGAAGGGCCGTGTTAAACTAGAGCAGGGGTGGCCAACCAGTCAGAGACCGAGAGCCACATTTTTTACTGTGTTGCCGCAAAGAGCCACATCATACACATGGGCACACATGAACATCACCCATCCCTTTCTCTTACACACACACACACACACACACACACACACACACACACACACACACACCTCTGCTCAGCCAGATTTATTGTAAATGTCACACACCAACATAAGGACAGAAATTGACTCCTACAGTTCTAAGACCACAGGACAGTCATTTTCAACAATGAACATTGCACTGCCTCACAAACATACAAACTCTGTTTATTTAACCAAGTCCACAAACAAAAATATAATTAATTTACAATAGCGTTGTTCTTTTATTCTGCATGTTACTTAGTGGGACTTTTGGCATCCTTGCCTTGAACAATCCTCTTCAAATCTGCCTCGTATTCCGTTGTTGCCACTCGAAGCAATTCTTTCACATGGGTGTCAGTCAGAACAGATCGATGCTTTGATTTCACGTGTTTTAGGGTAGAAAACACAGACTTTGTTGTTTTTTATGTGCGTGTTCACTTCGCTTGAGTTCGTCAAATGCGCATGTGCGTGAGATGAATATACCGCAGGGGTGGCAATTAAGGGCAACACCAACGATAATATTTTAGGGATGCACCGAAAAGAAAATTCTATTTAAATGGCAATGAAATCCATAACTTTTTGTGTTATGCCTTTTTGCCTTGGCACCATCACTGGAAAACTTTCCTGCCTTTTCAAAAACGTCCACTACAGACGAAGTGCGCATGCTCGGATTGACTACTTTTCTGCGCCGTGTTCTTCTCATATTTAGAATGGCAATCGGGATGTTTGGATTTCAGGTGATAAATTAAACCCGACTTGTAGAGATTCTTTGCAGATACATCTTGAAAGTTCAGCGTTGCATGTTTTCCAAATCGCTCTCCGCACACCTCAGACATTTTGCTCTTATCCAGATAACCGTGTGCTGCTGCGCTTTTTTATTGTGCATTACATTTGTGTTTCTTTTGATATACTGCAAAGTTTCCCAGTAGGGGCAAGCTCATTCCAGTCATTCCAGAACACGCACATTAAAAAACAAACAAAGACAAACTTCGATGTGAACGTAAGAGCCACATAAAACCAACCAAAGAGCCGCATCCAGCTCGCGAGCCGCGGGTTGGCCACCCCTGAACTAGTGGCTCATTTGTCTTGTCTCACCCCTGGTGCAGCTTGCTCTCTCTTCACCCTTCGTCTAATTTCTCCACTCGTCCCAGTGTGCATGCAACACAGTGTCGGGGTAATTAGGTCACATCACTGCATGTGGAGGATCTCGCTGTAGCTAGTGTGGAGTGCAGGGTCGTTAAAGGCAGACAGTGTGGAAATCCGAAGGGAAATGAAAGTGTGATGGTGTCAGGAAATCCGAAATGAAGGCTAATATTGAAATCTCCTCAGTGAACAGTGAGAGTTTCATTTGGCCAGTGTTGCTGTGACACACTGGTTAAAAACCCTAACTGATAGATTGAAAAAGTTCTTTGATCTGCAGTAGAAACATTTTGACTTTTTTCTTTGAAGCTATTTTAGAGATCTTTTCATGGATCTTGTACAATGGAACTTGTAGACACCCTTTCCTTTTTTTGTTGTTATTCCGTCAGCCTGCCTGTCCACTGACCTGTTTACACACGACTAAAATTCTGTGTCAAAGATTCTGTATTATATTTTTTCCCATTTAATTATTTTGTCTTCAGTGTAAAAAGCAACTATAAAGCTCAGCCGTGCTACACAACGCATGCTACACAGGATGAGTGAGGAGAATATCTGCTGTTTAAATAGAGCAACACCAATGCCATAACAACAGCATTTCCTTCACCCACAGTCTGGTTTGGAGATGCTGGACTGCACAGTGCTGATAAGCCCAACAGCAGCTAATTTATAGTCTGTCTGCTGTTTAGACCTTAGATTTTGTTCTCATCTCATCCACTAAGTTTGATTAAAAGTGTCACGTGTAATAAGTCAAAGCATGAATAAGTCAATGTATGCCCACGAGTAAACACACACACACACACACACACACACACATACACACACACACACACGGACACACACACCAGGCTTCCTGCTGTGACTTCAATAGCGTCACTATGTAATTGTACTAGATTTCCGATTTATTGCGATGCTGTTATTTTGACGTAATTGGACGAGTTGCATAAAGGAAATTAGAAGAATGTTTCAGCAAGTGTCATGTACATGGAGCTAAACGAAAGAAGCGTTACACAGATTACACAGAGCTTATAAACTTATATAAAAGAATGTGTAAATTTATAGCTTATAAGTTTGTTCCTTATAGTCAATTTTATCCATGATGAGTGAGCCAGTGGCGACAGTGGCAAGGAAAAACTCCCTGAGATGGAATAAGAAAAAAACCTTGAGAAGAACCTTTAGAAGAACCCATCCTCGTCTGGGTGGTGCCGAATGTCCATGGATTTCACTTTCATTGTTCATTCTAGTGTGTAGTAATAGATGCTTAAATGCAGAAGGAGTCCGCATGCTCGGATTGAGTACTTTCCTGCGCGGTGTTCTTCTCATATTTAGAATGGCAATCAGAATGTTTGGATTTTAGGTGATAAATTAAACTCGACTTGGAGAAACTCTTTGCAGAAACACCCCCTCTTGAAATTTCATCATTGCATGTTTTCCAAATCGCTCTCCACACACCGCAGACATTTTGCTCTTATCCAGATAACCGTGTGCTGCTGCGCTTTTTTATTGCGTCATTACAATTGTGTTTCTTCTGATATACCGCAAAGTTTCCCAGTAGGGGCAAGCTCATTCCAGTCTTAAAATACCGTATTGAACTCAAGCGAGGCGAACACGCACATTAAAAAACAAACAAACACATCTTAGGATGTTAAGATGAACCAGTCAGATCCAGCCAGAGAAGAAAGGACAGGAACACTGGTCACTGGAACCTCATGGGCATGTTTACTCGACAGAGAGAGAGTGAGAAAGAGAGAGAGAGCGAGAGAGAGAGAAAAAATTCTCATTGTTTAAGTGTTTAAGGACACTATACAGTGTGATCAGTTGGGGCTCCGTAAAGGAAAGATTTAAGACATAAGGAAGATTTACTGACAAATGACTTGGCCAAATAAATATGTTTTCAGCCTCGACTTAAACACTGAGACTGTGTCTGAGACCCAATCACTGATTGGAAGGCTGTTCCATAACTTTATAGAGTTATAAAGTAAATTTTATAAGAGAAAGATCTGCCCCCTGCTTTAGTCTTCATTATTTGACGCCCCCCAAAAAATCCTACACCTTTTTATCCAAGTAGGCATGGGAAAATCATATTATAATATGTTATATATTTTAAATATATAATAATTCATCAAAGTTTGCTCAAATACTGTAGCGTGAGACCGTTCCGTGCTTTATACGTCAGTAGTAGTATTTTATAATCAATGCCAAATTTGATTGGAAGAAGTATAGACTGATTTAAAGTGGGTGATATTTCTTGGTTCTCTAGGATTCTTGCATTCTGAACTGTATCTTATTTATGCACTTAATTGAACACCCAAACAGTAAAGCGTTACAGTAGTCTAATCTAGATGTAACAAAGGCATGAACTAGTTTTTCTGCATCCTGTAACGACATCATATTTCTAATTTTAGCAATATTCTTAAATTTTGAATGTTGAGGAAAAACTCCCTGAGATGGCATGAGGAAGAAACCTTAAGAGGAACCACACTCAAAATGGAACCCATCATCATCTGGGTGGCACTATGTCTATTCATTACAGTTCCATCATGTTAAGGTTTGCAGTGAAACAGCGATTAAATGCAACCTGTGGTTGTGAGGAATTGGAGCAGATTGCTGACATTAATTACCGTATAAATCCATCCTCAAAGTGCTTAAATACGACTAAATGAAAAAAAAAAAAATGGTTCTCCCTTAATGTCTCATAGTGGTAAGAACTTTTGAAATGGTTTTATTGATTCCACTTTTAAGCTTAAGTCTGAGTTTAAACTCTGAGCATGTCATTGTTTATCTCACTGGTTAACCCTCATAAAGTAAATATATAATAATATAATAACGCATTGGATATAATACACACACACACACACACACACACACACACACACACACACACACACACACACACACACACACACACACAGTCATTTAAACCACAATCTGTGAACAGGATCAAGCAGTGGATGAAGATGAATGAATGTGGAAAATGGTTCGTACAGTGAGCAACCTGTACATTCACATCCATTCTGATCCATTCAGTTCTAACACCTGTTTTATCATATTAAAAATTACTTCTTCATTTTAATACATTAATGAATTGTTCTGTGACTTTTTTGTTCAGGGTGTGTGTTTATTACCCTCTGCCTCAAAGCAATTAGTTGTAAAAGTATAATCTTATACGTCTTGATTAGTTCTCACTTTAGTTGTAGCTGGTCTGGTGAAATAGTGATTTTTCCAATAGTGATTTTCACAGCTCAGTCCCTACTTACCATGGTTCCATGGTGGTCTAGTGGTCAGGATGCGGCGCTCTCACCCCTGTGGCCCGGGTTCGATCCAGCCATTAGGGTTGCACAAGCCTAAGTGCTGGTCCCAAGCCCGGATAAATGGGGAGGGTTGCGTTAGGAAGGGCATCCAGCATAAAAACATGTTCCAAAACAAACATGCAGCTGATTTAATTTAATTGTATTTATTTGACAGGGACAATGCAAACATACATAGTGTCAAAGCAAGCTTGTCACTAAAATGCTGCAAAATTTTTTTTATAGCAAATGCTAATTTTCAACTCCTGTCCCTGGTTGGGCTCTAAACACAATACAATTTACATACTAAACTACTTCAATTTAAACAAATAACATGATATGGACAATTCCTGTCCCTAGTCAGACACAATAAAATGTACCCATGAGATTTACCCGTAAAGTTTACATACACACATATATCATATACAACTCTTACCTACTAGTTAAAAATGAGTGCACCTTGGTTTGTTTTTAACCAGTTTTTTAGCCTGGAAGTAAACACATTAAAGTCCAGTATAGTCTTAATGTCAGATGGTAATAAGTTCCAGAGTTTGGAACTCTTCACAGAGAAGGTAGTCTGACTAAAACTGCTCCTACAGTATGGGATTTTACAGTCATGATTTGTAAAACCCCTAGTGACTCGAGTGCTGCTCTGTCTCTCAATAAATGAACTTAGTGGCTCAGGTACTAACTGATTAATGCACTTGTAAATTAATTTAAGAAAACAAAACTTGCTAAAACTCTCAAAATTCATTAAATTATATTTCTTAAAAATGGTACAGTGATGGTGTCGAATTGGTATTTTGTCCATATTTTTTATTGCTCTGTTGTATACAGAACAAATGCATTTGGTTGCAGTAGGAGTGGATTGAGCCCATGCTGTTATGCAGTACGATATATGAGAAAAAATCATAGCATGCATGTACAGCAGGTCTGCCTGGTGCGGTATAAAACTTCTAATTAATTAAAAACAATTAAGAATACTTTGTATTGTTTTTAAAATTTTCTTTATGTGCTTATCAAATTTTAGTTGAGGATCTAAAACCAATCCTACATATATGAATTCTGTAACTGGAATAATTTCTTTATTTTGTATATTAATATAAAATCTTCTTTTTAAATCGAGTTTTTTTTTTATGGAAAAGCACATAGAAACTGTTTGGGAGATTTAAAACTAGTTGATTTTAGATGAGCCATTGTTGGATGTCAAACATACTAGTAGACAATACAGCTGCAGCCTGCTTAGGTGACTTGGCGGGTGCATAAATAACTGCATCATCCGCATAAAGCTGACATCTGGCATCAGAGCAGTGCAGGGGCAAGTCATTTTATAAAAAGACTAAACAGCATGGGGCCAAGTATAGAACCCTGTGGAATGCCCATTTTTATGTTTGAGAGTGTGGATATGTTTCGATCAACTTTAACACACTGTACTCTAGACTGGAGGTAAGATGTAAACCACAACATTGCCTCATTTGAAAAAATAAAATTTAACATTTTAGATAAAAGCAAACTATAATTGACCATATCAAATACCTTTTTAAGGTCAATAAATACAGCCCCCACCACATTACCCTTGTCCAGGGACTTTTTTACTTTTTCAATTAAACAGCAATTTGCTATTTCTGTTAAATAACCTGGTCTAAACCCAAACTGGTGAGGATGAAGTAGTTGTCTGGCTTCTAAATGGTCACTCAGTTGCACTACTACAACTTTTTCAATAATTTTTGATAAGACTGGTAAAATCGATATAGGGCAATTCAGGTCTATTTGTAAATGCTAAATCAATGAGGGTCTTGGTGTGCCTTGTTATTCTTGTGGGTCCCACAATTATTTGTCAATAGTTGTATTTTGTCATAAGTGCTTTGAGTTTATGTTTAAAATTTTTATCAGACCAGTTAATATTATAGTCACCATACCATACTGTCTTTCTATAAAAGTCCAGTTGTTTAACTATAACATTTAATTCATCATAAAAATTAACATTATGAGAAGGTGGATTATAGAGGACAGAGATATTAAAATTCATAGTAGGAAATATATATAGTGAGGAAAATAAGTATTTGAACACCCTGCTATTTTGCAAGTTCTCCCACTTAAAGCTTTGGGGCTGTTTCTCTGCTAAGGGTACAGGAAGACTTCACCACATGAACAGGGCCATGCACTGTAGAATCTTGGATGAGAACCTGCATGTCAATGACCCAAAACATATGGCCAATGCAACTAGCTGATGGTCTTGTAGCATAATGAGATAATGAGTTGAACACTTTCCTAAAGGGGTGCATGTCCACTGTGAGAGACATAATAAAAATAAAAAAAATCCAGAAATCACAATGTATGATTTTTTTACTATTTATTTGTATGATACAGCTGCAAATAAGTATTTAAACACCTGAGAAATTCAATGTAAACCTTTGTTTGCAATTACAGAGGTCAAACGTTTCCTGTACATCATTGAGACCCCACGAGTATTTGAAGCTAAACAGCCATGTTTAGCTTCTTCCATTTTCTAATGATTGCTCCAACAGTGGACCTTTTTTCACCAAGCTGCTTGGCAATTTCCCCGTAGCCCTTTCCAGCCTTGTGGAGGTGTACAATTTTGTCTCTAGTGTCTTTGGACAGCTCTTTGGTCTTAGCCATGTTAGTGGTTGGATTCGTACTGATTGTATGGGGTGGACAGGTGTCTTTATGCAGCTAACGACCTCAAACAGGTGCATCTAATTTAGGATAATAAATGTAGTGGAGGTGGACATTTTAAAGGCAGACTAACAGGTCTTTGAGGGTCAGAATTCTAGCTGATAGACAGGTGTTCAAATACTTATTTGCAGCTGTATCATACAAATAAATAGTTAAAAAATCATACATTGTGATTTCTGGATTTTTAATTTGGTTTTTTTTTTTAAGATTGTGTCTCTCACAGTGGACATGCACCTACGATGACAATTTCAGACCCCTCCATGATTTCTAAATGGGAGAACTTGCAAAATAGCA